>LPNX010630312.1:296022-398052 GCA_001517045.1 Pseudotsuga menziesii
AAGCATACCCCGCCTCTAATCCCACTCTCAACAGTCCGAAGACCAACCACTGCATACCGCAGCAAAAAAACCCATTCATAGCTCTGTGAAGAAGGCAAAGGCAACTGGGTGGCAACCCCAAACAAAAGGTGAAACACAATTCAGATCCAACCACACTCTAGAGTTTTTCTTGGCCCTAGCATGGCCAAAAGAACTCAGCAACAATCCCCAAAAGGTGTCTGCTGCCTCAGCAACCAAGAAGCAACCCAAAACCAGGGTGAATCGACATCCCAACTCACAAAGAAACTATGGCAACCTTACACAGTCCCAAAACAGGGGCAGAAGCAGAACTCCCAGCATAGACATGGGAAAACTTAGCCAACGGATGTGGCAATCAACAACCAACCAACATCCACGAGCCCACAACACACACAATCCCCCAATGTAATGGCTGGAGAACTTACATAGGCAGAAAAGGGGAAAGAACAAACTCTCAACCTGTGCACAAGGGGAAAAGACACAGTCCAAAAATAGAAGAAGGAAACACACACACAATCCAAAATGGAATTAGAAATCGGACTCTCAACAGCATCCAAAAATCATGGGAAGAACGACAACAACCAAAATCGCGAGTTAAACCAACAGTCTGCCTGAATCGTGGATGAAAACCATGGCTATTTCACATACACAACAGAAATCGTGCCCTTGAGGCCGCTCTTCCAGCTCGCTGCATGCACAAAACCAAAGGAGAACCCCCGACCGGTGCATGAGGAAAATGATGGGAAAACTGTGTGTGAGGAAAACAGAACGTCTCTTTGTGTGAGGATGGAATTCCCTAGACCACAATCGTGAAGATCAAGACCAGGCCAACTACCTGCGTGAGGGAAACTATGGCTTTTGCCGCTGGGTATGCATACCGTCAGAGCTGACAGTAGCCTACCATAATGACGCCCCCCATGCCCACGTTTTCTCAAGTAGTAACTGCCCTCAACTAACGCCTGCCCCAAACGAATTGGTGGTTGAAAGAGACAAGAAGGTGGTTGACACATGGCACTTTCCCAATGGCTCCCACGGTTAGACAATCCCCCCCCCTATCCTTAGGAAAATCATGCCCTTTTCATTTTAACATTGCACCATTGTAGCTGGCTGTAGGTTTAGTTTAATTGATGTGCATATTTACGTGATGCCAAACTATAATGTGCCGGATAGCACGATATACCATTGGCAACTATCCCTATTGCCATAACATACACAACCAAATCGATGGTGGGGATTTTTCCTTTAGCTCCACACCATGATTAATTACAAAATATGCATCATGTATATTTAAATGCAAACGGGGTCAAAACCGAGGTATTGCAATAATCAAATGAAATTGATGTAGAAAACCCACCCACCTGAAATGCCTTGATTGTTGTAGCTTAGTTCATGATTGTAAATATTGTAGTGGTTGATGATCAATATGTATGATTGTTTCTTTACCCATTATCTAATGTTTCCACTTTTTAACACTTTGTACTAATGCATACAACTCTTTGTCATAGGTTGGATAGTTGATTATTGTTTTAGAGAAAGTTTCAGAATGATAGCATATTGGTTTTCTATGTTGAATTAAGACTCCCCCCATTGCATAACCACTAGCATTAGTTTCTATCTCAAATGGTTGTTGTAGATTTGGTAGTGCAAGTACTGGAGTGTGTCAAAGGCTTTTTTTTCCTTACCTTCCCAATGAAAGACTTTGTTCACGCTGGTCAAAGCATGTAAAGGGGAAGCTATGAAGGAAAATATCGCAATGAACTTCCTCCAATATTGGGCTGCTCCCAAGAAGCTTCTTACATATGTTACATTATTTGGCTTAGGCCAGTTTATAATGACCTCCACTTTAAAGGAATCAATCTTCAATTCACCACCTCCTACAATGTAACCTAGGTAAACTAAATATGTCTTTCCAAACTCACATTTAGACATCTTTAAGTACATTTTTTCCCTTACAAGTACATACAATACATGTTTAACATGCTTAACATGCTCTTCCCACGTTCCACTGAAAATCAAATTATCATCTAAGTAGACTATAACAAAGTCATCAATGAAGGGCCTAAACACATTGTTCATCATCCTCATAAATGTTACTGGTGCATTACAAAGTCCAAAGGGCATTACCATCCATTCATACAATCCCTATTTAGTTTTTAAAGCAGTCTTCCAAATATCATTGTCATGAATACAAATTTAATGATAGCCACTTCATAAGTCTAACTTAGTGAAAAATATTGCATTCTTTAACTGATCTAAAAGATTGTCAATTCAAGGAAGAGGATACCTGTTCTTTTTTGTGATTATGTTCAATGCCCTATAGTCAACACACATACACCATGTGCTATCTTTCTTTGGCACCAAAACAATTGGTGAACCACACAGAGAGTAACTTGGTCGAATGGCCCCTCTCTCAATCAATTCTTGAACCTGTTTCTTTATCTCTACATTCTCAACAATGGAAGACCTGTACATTCCAATATTAGGAAGAGGTGCATTTTGCTATAAATGAATTTCACGTTGAATTTCCCTTTTAGGAGGTAAGCCTTTAGGTTATTGGAACAAAATATCATAATTAGATACCACCTTTATCAAGTCCCTTTAAATTTTAGGATCACAACCTTTAAAGGATTCGGTTTGTTCAACATCGTTTGCTTTTACTATCATAAAAACAAAGTTCTTACTTTCATTTATTAACCTCTTCATTTGATTTGTAGAAACTAAAGAAAGATTAGTTTTCATGTGATGTGCATGAACGATATATATTCAATACCATCCTTAGTGAGATGAAACCTATTATATTCCCTATAAAAGATATCCTTCCTATCATACAAATATGGACTACCCAACACAATACCACAGATATCCAATGGAACCACATCTAGATCTACCTCATCAACAAATCTATAAGTGATAGAAAGCGTAATTCTACATTGTTTTGTAACTTGTAATTGTGCATTATCACAGACCCATCCAAGTGGATATGGTTTAGGGTGTAACTTGGTTTCCAATTGTAATTTCTTAACAATTTCTTCTAAAATGAGGTTTGCTTGTGATCCACTATAAAAAAGAGTATCAATTTTTGTATGTTTGGAAATTACTCTAATATGAAATAACTCACTGCTCTTTCTTTGATCAATGATAGGTTCATTTCTTGAAACAAAACAAGAAGGAATTTTACCTTGAATGCTTGCAAGAACCACTTTAGTTTCATCCCTAGAGTTTGACCCTGAATCATGTTGGATTGTTGTTGCAGTAGTATTTTTGTCCTCTTTATTCCAAAAATTCTAAGGCTTGAGCTCCAGATGAAGTTTCCAACATTTTGAACCATCATGACCTTTCTTTTGACAATGAGTATGGGTAGGCTTATCTTCTTTCTTCTTCATAGTAGTTGTTTGCTTACCTTTCCCCTTACCTTTAAAACTTGTTTCCTTCTGGTTTGAAAGGTTTCTTGGAAAAATTCTCTTTGGTATTCTTCCATTTTTTCTCTATGTGAGTTGTTTGAACACACACCTCATGAAGGTTAGTCATATTAAAGATCAATATAATATGACGTAAATAACTATGCAATCCTTCTATATACTTGAGAAGAGTTTCCTTGGTGTAGAGAGGTATACCAAGTATCAATGCTCTTTTTTCGAAATTCTTGTGTGTAATCTTGCACACTTTGTCCCTTAGCTTGCCTTAGATTCTACTAGTCCATCATAGCTTTCTTCTTGTACCCTAATGGATAAAACTACTTTTTTAATGCTAATGTGAACTCATACCAAGAGGAGATGTTTTTTCCTTTTGTGGAAAGATCCTCTTGAGATTTGCTCTCCCACCAGATGAGATTAGTCCCTCCAAGCTAGAGAGAAGCTAACTGAATTTTAATGTTATCTCCAGTAAAATTTTGAATCGTACAGTAAACTTGACTTTGACAAATCCAATTGTCTAATTTCTCAGCATTAAGTTGTCCATTATACATGGGTAATTCAAACTTAATATCTAGATTTAATTGTGGCACATTAAAGTCAATTTTAGTTTTTTTATTTTGAAATGGAGAATGCAAAGAACCATCAAGATAAGATAGAGAAGATGGTGGATTTTTAGGAGGTTCCTCACCACCTCCTTCTTTTTTACCTTCAACATGAGAAGGACCTCGTTGTTCACCTTTCTTCCATTCTTGATGGAGCTCCTCTACCATCGTTTTCATTCCCACGAAAGCTTTCAGAAATTCCCCTTTAGATGGGATATACGAAGTTGCTTCTTCTCCTTTTGCTGAAGACATTTTCCCTCTTCTTGAACCAATATCTGGATCAAACTTTTCAAGTTCTCCTTCACCATGTTGAAGTTTGGATTTTGTTAACTTAAAATCACAATGCAATGGTTATTTAGAATTGATACCAAACTTGATATGAAATTTCAGGATATTTTTAAACATAAATTTGGATGTGAAATTTCATGTTAAATACTCATAAACAGACTTAAAATATGAATGTTTAGTACTTAGAAACAATCACATAAGCAAAAAAAAGAGATATGCAAACCAGAAAATGAAGACAACAACTAATAACGGAGTTCACCCCTCCTGGGATACGTCTCTGGACCAGTTTCTACGGGAAGGCCAATATTATTAAGTCTTCAAAGCTTACAAACTGAGTGTTCTAGAAACAGTTCTGAGTTCTGTTTGTTAGAAACAAAAACAAACAACGCCATTGAATTCCTTGCGATTTTTTGAGAAAAATGAGTATAAAGTCGATTATCTTTTCTCGAGGCTTCCTTTGACACATGTATTAAGAACACCCTTTGCCTACAACTGTACATAACTGTATGGATTCCACCTCGAGATCTGTGCCCATTAATGGCTTATACACCGCCTCATGATCTATGCCATACTTCACCTTGGTTTCTGTGAAATATGGTTCCAAACTCTGCCCGCAAAAATTGTGGTTTAAATAATGGTTTTTGGGTCGCAGGCCAGGGGCCACGTTCCCTTTTTCCCATGGAAATCCAACTGTAAACTCTTAACGAGTTTTTTTCGTGGCATAACCAATGAATGTGACGTAGCCCAATGGTTAGCGCGTTGGACTACGGGGCATAGGCAATCTTCATGATTTTGGTATGGTATATCCGTTCAACTGTGGTTATATAACATGCTTCTACGATATCATATTATTTGCAATGATAAGGTTTAAAATGGTTAACGGATATCATATGTGGCAGTGGTTAGTGGATATAATATGTGGCAATGGTTTGATATGGTATGATTTGGATATAACATAACCTAAAGGTCTTGGTGTTGACCTTGGGGTCGAGGGCTTAGCCCCCTTTTCATAATATATATAAACTCAAATGTATATACAATTGTTTCCATTGCTCTATTAAGGACCATTGACATGAACCTTGGATAGCGCAACTTGGTGAAGTCTTGGGTTCAAATCCTATTGACTCCATCCTTTTTTTTACAAGTATACCTTAACCAATTTTTTTTTTGTGCCAAATTAAACATTTTTTCCACTTTAACCATTTTTTAACCTTTTTGTCGAAAATTAAACCACTGATAACTTCTGCATCTGGAGGCCATTTCGTGTGAAACAAGCGTTGACAGAAATCCGACGACGAGCTATTTATCCTGGTAAGCTTTATTTCTTTGTTTGAATACTTATTTAATGATCGACAATGAAACATCCTTTTTGATCATTGTTAAACAATGATAGAATGAAACATCTCTATATCATATTTGTAAATGACATTAGATCATCCATACATTTATGACATGTATAAAATCTCGATAAATTCCTAACTTATTCATTATTTCTTAAGACCCCAAGCTTGTTCTATGTTTCTTACTAAATGTTGAATTCATTTACTTGATGCCATAGTAAACTACCATGTTAGGGAAGTAAGCAAACTTAAGGCTTGTATAAGTGTCGATTAGAAATTTATAAGAACCAAAATCCTGCTTGTAATGTAGATCATATCATTAATATAGTTGGGGGTGGAGTTGTAAAGAACATATTACAACAAGCTCATTAAACTCATAATGCATCAAAGACAACTAAGGAAAGAAAACAATCAATTTAAAACAATAACATTCCAACAAGTCTCATAAGGAAAGTCTTCCATTTTCTAATCCTAAATTTTTTTGTAATGTACATCAAGTAGCAGGCCATGATGGTGAAAGTTGTCACACTTTATAAGTGATAAGGGAATTGTTGTTGCTGCAACCACTACCCCAAAAACTTTGTGATTTTAGGGCCCCTCCTTAGAATTTTTAGCTTTTAAACTTTCTTAGACTACTTTTGCTCTCTGAAGATCCTTTCCATGACTTAGTTTATTTTCAAACAAGTCGCAAAAGCCTTTTGTCAACAGTTAACACTCATGTTTTTCACCTGATGTGTCGGCTGAACTCATTAAGTCTGGCCGACACATAAGATAAACTCGTGTTTTCCATCCGGTTTTTGCTTATCCTTTGAGTTTTGAAAAACATTTGTGAGTTTGTCGATATGTCGACAAAGCTTGGTCTTTGGAGCCGATATCACCGGTAAGATGATCCTTTTCTTTTTGATAGTTTTGATCGAGGTATTTGCAAAGGTTGTTGGGAGATATCGCTAATTGGTGTCGACATTATCGGGTAAACTCTGAGAGTTGAGCTGATTTTATCGGGGGAGGGGGGGGGGGGGGATTATTTTCGTATCTGACAACCTCTCGTCCGGAACTTTTAGTGAGTTTGCCAACGGGATTTTTTCTGTGTAATTTTGTGTCGATAGCATCGACATAACTCGAGGTTTTGTGCCAATACGTTCGGCTGGTTTGATTGTTCACAATCGATGACCTTTTCATAATTTTTGCCGATAAAGTTTTTGCGGGAGCTTTTAATGAGTCTCCGCGATAGTGTCGGAAGAACTCCAATGTTGGAGCCGATGCTATCGAGGCTAGTCTTGTCTTTAACCGCCGATCAAAGTTTTGAGGATCTTGTCGATAGGATTATTGTGGACAGGAGTTATCGAGTGCCATTCAATATCGTGGAAAGACTTCGTGAGTTCAACCGACACTGTCGTGGGCTCCTTAGTTTTCCTTACCGATTCAGAAAGTTGTCGATAGGGCTTGTAGCTTTGGCACCAAATGATATTTTTCACCCATGGGAAATTAATCACCTAATGACTGCATTTATGACTCCTTTTCACATTTTTTTCCTATTTAAGCCTTGGGAGTTTTTACGGAATATCATCGCAACTAGTTTGGAGCACCCTAAATGAGGACCACCACCTGGAGTCTACATCGATTCAAGCCAATATTTTCACCTGCTTTCACGCTGCTGTTAGCTAGGTAGGTTTTCAATTCATCATGGTTTCTTTTTGTTAAAAACTTTTTGGTAATTTAACGTTTTGGGGATTTAACGTTTACGACACTAGGGGTTTACCTTGGCTACAACGGTTTAAAATTATTTCCCCAAGCTTATAGGTTTTCATTTCTTTGGGCTCACTGACCTTTGGAGGATTGTTCCCCAAGTTGAGATGCTCTAGAATCCTTGGTGGTCTTATTTTTTTGCTAGCATGGTCGGGGTGGGTAGGGTTTCTCACCTGCTTCACACCACCCGTCTTCGCCGCTCAGGCCATGGACATCGGTTTGTTAGACTTTTTCATTGGTGTTTGGCCAGTCGAGAGTTTCACCGATTGCGCCTACTTTGGTTCATATCGATGTGCAGCGAGAGGGGAGGGTACCACCGTTGGTGGCATAGGGTTTTCAAGAGAATTCTTGGGTTGTTGAAACAAACTAGGGTTCAAGCTTGCCCTTGTTTTCAGAGTCACTAAGCCTACGTCAGGATGTTCATGTGCTTCAGAGAGAAGAAGGCCAAACGTGTTCATGTTTAAAGCAACGTATGTTGGTCAATCCTGTAGCAAAACCCAACTAGGTAGCTACATAGGTAGCTTTTGATTCGAAGCACCAGATGACCGATTTTTAGAATCTGAGGTCTAAACCCCATACAGCATGTGAAGCCTGCTTTTGGACTAATCCAGCTATGACTTGATTTTCACCTTCTGATTTTTTGTAGTAGTTGGATAAGCTTTATTTTATGTCACAGGGCCATTTAAGATGTTCAAAGATGAGTCACCTCAATCCTCATACAACACCATCCCGAAGAAAGGAAAAAATAAAGCTAAGGTCACAGGAGAGGACTCCGACATGGAGATGTTACCTAGAATGAAAATTATTTACGAGGATATGAAAGCCATCAAAAGAGTTGAACCATAATTTAAATGGGGATAGATTTATCAAATTATCAAAGACAAGACTGTTCCAGATGTAGGCTTAGAGGACATACCATTGTATGTAAACATAAAGGATCTGCTATCACAAAAGTAGCTACACGCCCTGAGCTTTTCCCTTATGCCGAGGTGATCGACTGGATCCTATGTCGAGTAGATGTAGCTACTATGATCATTTCAAACATGGAAAAACATCCATTTGCTTCCTTCAACCCCGCTTACATTGCCAAAGCCTGCAAGCTACCAGCACCCTAGATTCATATGACAGATAAATGGGTAGGAGATATGGATTTGGATGTGTTTAACTGTGCTAAGCGAATGATGATATCCGGGAAGTAGTTTCGCTAGAAATACTCAGGAGAATACAAGAATTCCAATTTGTGCTCCCCGTATCGACTCATAGCCCTGATGACTTCATACTTCTCTTGTCAAACAGAGCAAATTCTCCACTGTATAATTTCTGTGCTCCAAAGGGAGATATCATAAGGCTGTCCCCTAGAACTTCTGAAAGCTCACAATTAGAAGTTGTAACTTCATCAGCACTGAACCCAAATGATGCCCTATACGCTTCAATCTGTTCTGCATCTGGTTTATTGGATTCCACTTGCCAATTCTGTTGCCCATTTCCACCAGTATCGGAGCAAGCATTTATTTCTTGCGAAGAACTACACTGCTTTCCTCCAGATTGACATGCTTGCTGCAAATGGTCCAACTCTGTAGACATGGAGCGGGAATCTGTAGAATCCTGTGATAACATGAAACTTCTAGAGGCTGCCAATTCTGATTTTTAAGCAATGTGTCTCCACCTGCTTCATAATATTTAATTTAGAACCTCTTTCCCGAAAAATATTGCCTTATTTCGCTCACTATCATCATTTGCCATAAATTTGCATACAGTTGCCAGAACAGTTGCCGGAATCTCCCTCACATGAGACCAGACACCTGTTCACATGAAAAAAACTTGGCAAAACACATATCAAATGTGACCAATGAAGTAGTTAACATTTTAGGAACGAAATCCCCAAAAAAATCGGACTGAAAAATGACCATTTTGGCAAAAACGATTTTCTTGTAGCGTCGTAGTGTAATTTTTTGGCCGTTGCGCTACAAGAATATTTTAAAACCAATTTTGGCACTTTTTAGTCATTAATTCCATTTTGAATGAGGTTTTAATGGTAAACTTTGATCATGGTGTTATTTGTGAACCAATTAATCCACATAATGTCCTATAGAACCCTTCAAAACCATAAGAAAAAACAAAAATGAAAACCTAAAGGCAAAAATTAAAATTTCACTTAAAACCAAAAATTTTCTAAAATAAGCAAATGAGCAAACTTAAAATAAAAATCACAAGCAAAATATAAAACTAAAGAAAACAAGATCATGACTTAACATCTGGCTCCAACTGCGGGATGAAGTCTTCCCTGTGAGGCTTCAAGAACCTGTAGACCAGTGCCTTCTCTTCTGCTACCTACTAGTCTGCAAAATTTCCATTGGGCTATGGAGTCCTTATTCAATCCTTCACACACTGATATATATACTGAAAATCAAATCTCTTTCTTTGAGGAACCTTCCATTTACTGAATCAAATTGAAATCCCATTTCCAATGTAACCAGGAAAAAATTTCATCAACCCACCAAAACTTGTTTCCATCTCCAAATATATATATAATCAGAAATATTGGAAAACATGAAGAGCAAAGATTTAACAACTTATATCCAGTTTCATCAAACGGTGTCTCTGAAATAACAGATTTATAACTTGGTATTGACTCTAAATAATCTGCTACTGGATCATAAAAATTTCCATAAGTTACCTCTTCCTGCTCTATGAAAAAGACAAGCTGTCCATAGGAATATTTTGTTCCATGAATATCAAGCAGGCATTGGCGAAAAAAGACATCAGGATCAGCCTGAATTTGCTCTGGATTTTTTTGGACAGTATCATCAATAATGTCAACACTCTAAACCTCCTTTTTCACACTGTCTTCAAATGAATGACTATCATGGATTGGCTTTTGCTGTTCAAGGATAATAGACTGAATGCATTCTTGAATCTACTGTTCAGATTGTGACATATCACACACCTCACCCATTTCTGGGTCTTTCTTTTCAATTTCATCATCATATTTATTAAAAATTAGAGCATCTTCATAATGATTTTGAACAACAGATTTATCATAACCATGAATATAAGTAACTTCTGAAAAAATATGAACAGCCTAGCCTTCATCAATTTTAGTATCAAAACCAAAAGGAATATAATCTAATTCATCACAGAATTCTTGTCTTGGAACCCTAATCTCTTCATCATTACAAGGAGCATTCTGAGAAATTTCGAATGATAATGCTAAAGGTTCATCTTTTCCTTCAATACAAAGTTGATCTTTAACATAACAATGATTTTCAAAAGTTTGTTGAACTAGAGATTGATCTTCAAAAGGATTAGCATTCAAACAGTTATTAAGGCTGTTGAAATCATTATGAGAATGTTCCAAACTATCTCTACTGATCTCATCACTTGAATAATCCTCAAACTGGCCTAAAACAACAACTTGATTATCATAATGATCATGGAATTCTTCCTTGACAGCAGTATCTGAAAATATTACCTCTTCATCTTCAACAAATTCTGAAACTTCAACTTCTTCATGACATGTTTTGATCCCTTGATTGTACTCATCATCATGATTTTTTAAATCAGAAATTGTATTTTAAACATCAGCCTGCTCACAACAATCTTTTAAAAAGAGTTCAGCTGAGAACATATACTTACAATGTTTCTGAAAACATGTGTGGAATTCTTTTAGTGAGGAGATGCTAGCAGCGGGAAGAGAAAAATACCAATCTCGTGCATCTTGTTCAAGTGAATACATGAACATCTTCATGAGCACATCTTCATGCTGGATATTTAACTGGACCATACATTGATGAAATCTGATGAGGTGATCTGAAGAATTATCCTCTTTGCTTTCCCTAAATCGTGGAAGACAATTTCCCCAAATATCCATAGTAGGTACTAGATTTGGAAAACCTGGAATATTAGGAAAATTGAAAGGTGCAAACCTTCGAGCCAGAATAGCTTCCATGGACATTGGCCTCTGCATCTTGAAATAGTGGAGTCACCAATCAATTTGTAAAGACAGATTTTGTTTTTTCTCCTCAGAAATAGAAAGGGGTGACAGTAGTTCAAATAAATTAGGGCTGCATAAAGCTAGGGATGACTGAAACCTTCTAATTCTTCTAGCTATTTTCAGTATCTATTCTGGGTCTGAAACACCCAGCTGCAAAGGTGAAACAGGTCTGTTTCTAGTTCCAATTCCCTTATTAGCCACTGTGACAAATTGGTGAAAGGTAGCCTTAAAGATGTGCTGGTTTAAGTTCACCTCTTAAAACCAGTGAAATGATAAGTATCCCAGGGAAAAATTTGTTTTCAACTTCGTTCCCCAACAACGGCGCCAAAGATGTTTGTGCCAGAAATTGTTTCCAGGCTACAAAAAAACAAGTCAACACAATCTCAAATATTCAAACAAGCAAACTAGGTTTTAGGGTTTCTGAAAGGTTTTTCTTGGTTGTAAAGTTTGGTGACTGAAGGGAATACATTCATGAGCCAAATAGGAACTGAATCATAAGTAAAGAAAAATAGAGATGCATAATATAATTACCAATATCCAACAGAACATGACATCGAAGTTCATTCATAATAGACAAGCACTACCAGCATATAAACCATAAACCAGCAATGAATTTATCAATCATGTAACTAAACAAGTTAAAAATGAAGCCAAAACATAGACTGAAGGGTGTAAAGGATCATATATTTCATAATTCTGTTCAACAAATACACATGAGAGTTATAATACTTAGCTCATAAACAAGTCACAGACCTCCTTAAGCCAACCAAAAAGTAGAACCCCTCTTCTGTCCCTTTGTCCCTCTTTTATAATTACAAAGAAGTAGTTCTATCCTCCCTTCATTAGGTCGAAATTGAAACTACCCAGCAGTTACATTAACTAACTTTCAACTAATTGACTAAAAATAGCAAATCGGATTCCTGGCAAATATGGCGAATTTCTGGAAAATAGGTGTCAAAGAAGCCTCCATATCTCTCAATTCATGACACCTGTGTAAAAACTGAGAGAGGTTTTTGTGAATGGGTTCGTGATGGAAAAAAAAATCTCTTGGTTTTTAAAAATTCATCTCCAATCAATCAGAATATGCCTCACAATATGAACACTAAAACAAGAAAATATTAAATATTTAAAATCCCTGAAAATAGGCTGCAAATATTAAACTGAATATTTCAAACCTTGATAGATGTTGCAAAACTGAGAGAGGTTTTTGTAAATGGATATCTTATGAACAAAAACCTCTTTTTGTTTTATAAAATTCCTCTCCATAAGCTTGTGGTATGCATTTAATTTCAGTAACCCAAAACAGGAAAAACATAACAGAAATCTCAATAATTTGTTGCATTTCGAATGTCATTCCATTCTTCATTTCGATGAGCATCTGCCATAGCTTGGGGGACCAATTCATAGCCATAGACATACTTTACCTTTTTGGCCAGCGTAAGACCAATGGTACCAGTGCCACAAAACAAATCCAGAACTATCTCTGAGCTATCTCCTTTCAAATTTGGTGCTTCTTCAATTGATGTGTTTCCAACAGAAGTGTTTATATTGTTTACAATGTTCACCAGTTTTGGAATATTTTTAATAATTTTACACACAATGGGTTGAAACAACTCTGGCTTGTAAGATGATGTTACAAAATTTACCATCAGCGTTGACAATCCTGTTTGATCTATGCTTGCTCTTAAAGTAAGATGTTTGAGGAATCCACTGTGAGTATGAACATCATAAGCTGATAGATTTTATGCTGGATGCTGCCAACACTCCTGCACGATTGCTAGTACCTGATTTGCAATAAAAAGTTGTTGATGGGAAGGATCTTATCAAAGCAACCTGGCACATGTAGCCCCAAAGCAGATTTATTAGCATATAGACTATCTTGTCCACGTACAACCTCTCCAGGTCTCCAACTCTTTGTCCTAAATGAGAACTCCATCTTGTTCCTGTAGTGAAATTGAACATCACATGGTAAAATAGGCTTCATATAGTCTACAAAGCCAAGTCCTTGAATGGGAAATCTTCCTATATGAGTTATTAAATCGTGCACTTGTTGTTCCTTTGCCTGGACCTGTGCATCATATGCAAGATTCTGTGTCTTACAGCCTCCACAATCTGCTGCATGCTCACAAGGAGCTGCAACAGAATCATTATGAGGAGAGATCGTATTGAGCTTTTTGACCTCAATCCCGGCTTGCTGCAAAGCCCTAATTTCCTTCACAAATAGGACTCTGTTGTGCAGATTGAAGATGGCAACCATCTTTCCTAAAGTTCTCATTGAACCCATCATTCTCACTTTTCAGGCCAACCACATCAGAGATATCATTCTCATATGCAAGGCTAGATGACAGAGTGGACATCATGTCATCATTTGCCAGCTAGAGAGAAGGCAACAACCTAGAACTTATTGTACACACTTAAAATCTGTTTTGTTTCCAGTAGTTCAATATATCCAGAGACTTTAAACAACAGATTTAAAAAACACTTGCTTAAGCCAAATACAGCATGGTAATTTTTTCAGAGAAAGCCTCTCTGCACTAGATCATCTAGACAATAATAAGTTACCACATATTCCTGCCTTCTTACCTTTCTTCTCTCTATCATTACTGACAAAATAAGATAAATGCTTACTGATTCAGCATAAGGCAGGAATGAAAATGCAAAGGGTGTCTTTTTATCAGAAAAGATTCTGCAATAGCCTCCCTCCTTTCAGTTATTCCTATTTCAGTCCTCTGCAAGAGCAACATCTATCTTTCAGAGTGGTGGCTGCAGGATGTGAAAAATTTCCCGATCTCTCATTCCATTTTCTGCAATCCTTTTCTCTCTATAGTTTGTCCACTTCTCTATCATGGAGCTTAATGCATTTGTCCCATCTTTTTTTATCAAATTTGAACTCCCCAAATCTTGAGAAGCTCTCTAGTTCATCAGTTTGATCACAGTTCTCTGTTTCGCTTGCATACCCAACCTCTATCTCTTCTGACTGCCTATAATAATTTGGGTTAGCATGTGCTCTGCAATCCGTTGATGGGACTACATTTGCAGAATCAAATAAAGCTAACCGTGCTGTCTGCATTTCTGACTTCATACTTCTCTTGTCAAATAGAGCAGATTCTCCACTGTATAATTTCTGTGCTCCAAAGGGAGATATCACAAGGATGTCCCCTAGAACTTCTGAAAGCTCACAATTAGAAGTTGTAACTTCATCAGCACTGAACCCAAATGATGCCCTATACGCTTCAATCTGTTCTGCATCTGGTTTATTGGATTCCACTTGCCAATTCTGTTGCCCATTTCCACCAGTATCGGAGCAAGCATTTATTTCTTGCGAAGAACTACACTGCTTTCCTCCAGACTGACATGCTTGCTGCAAATGGTCCAACTCTGCAGACATGGAGCGGGAATCTGTAGAATCCTGTGATAACATGAAACTTCTAGAGGCGGCCAATTCCGATTTTTAAGCAATGTGTCTCCACTTGCTTCATAATATTTAATTTAGAACCTCTTTCCCGAAAAATCTTGCCTTATTTCGCTCACTATCATCATTTGCCATAAATTTGCATACAGTTGCAAGAACAGTTGCCGGAATCTCCCTCACATTGGACCAGACACCTGTTCACATGAAAAAAACTTGGCAAAACACATATCAAATGTGACCAATGATGTAGTTAACATTTTAGGAATGAAATCCCCAAAAAAATCGGACTGAAAAATGACCATTTTGGCAAAAACGATTTTCTTGTAGTGTCGTAGTGTAATTTTTTGGCCGTTGCGCTACAAGAATATTTTAAAACCAATTTTGGCACTTTTTAGTCATTAATTCCATTTTGAATGAGGTTTTAATGGTAAACTTTGATCATGGTGTTATTTATGAACCAATTAATCCACATAATGTCCTATAGAACCCTTCAAAACCATAAGAAAAAACAAAAATGAAAACCTAAAGGCAAAAATTAAAATTTCACTTAAAACCAAAATTTTTCTAAAATAAGCAAATGAGCAAACTTAAAATAAAAATCACAAGCAAAATATAAAACTAAAGAAAACAAGATCATGACTTAACACTCCTTTTCATGGTCAAGCCTGTTTAATGGAGAGGAAAATACATTAGGTTCAATTAAAACTAGCAGAAGAAGTATATAAGACAAAGTAGATAGAGGCAAGACTGAAGGAAATAGCAGATAACTCATCACATTTCAGGAAAGGGTTGTTAGAAGTCACAAAACTTGTGTAAAGCCAACTAACTTGGATTGAAACCAATTCAGTTTTTCCCGACCACATGCCCCAAAAAAACAACAGAAGGATTGAAGATGGAGTTGGCACTCTTAAAGTTCAGGAACAAGGCAGCAGTAAGATTGAACACAACAATTGAAAAGACTATGGAAAAGTGTAAGGAATTTTACAAGAAAATGTGCACGTCACATAATAGATGCCAAGCTTCAGCAACAACTCAGGTTCAGGAATTTCCAGGTAGTGAGCAACATTTGAAGAATCTCCAGGACAAATTGCAGATAGATGAGCAAAGTATTCAGAAGATCGAGAGCATTAATGAGGAAGCAATCAAAATTTGGGTTGCGCAAGCATTTGTTCATAAAGATCTCCTAGAATACTTGTTAATGCTGACCCCACCAAAGGTGAAAGAGATCAAATCTCAGCTAGCTAAGCATCAAGTAACGACACGATTGTTAGAACCAGTGGACTATCGAACCGTCACTGATGAAGCTTGTGCATGGAGCAATTTCATTGGGACACCAACTGGGGCCACCTAGGACTTTGTTTTGTCTCCATTTGGCACTTAATGCAATATTTATATTGTATTTTCATTTTCCTAGTGTAATACACAAGAAGACAAATTTTTGTAAGTCGAAGAGTCAAGGAAGCCTAAAAGGAAGGGGCAGCCCAAGAGGCATTGGTAAAATGTATAAATAGGGGTAGAATAGAGATTAGAAGGGATTCTCACTGGCGCATAGATGCTGAAGCTATTTGTATGCGAACTACTTCTTTTATGAATAAAGAGAACCAAATTTTGCTGGAGGAAGGCAATGTATGAGTTTCCAAATGGGAGTATGTAAGTTAGTTCAATAAGTGGGTAGGAGAGCAATGTTTGTTTTCATTATTTCCATGATGTACAGGATGGCAATGTTTTTTTTGTGTGTCTTTCCTTTAAATACCAAAGAGAGAGCAAGGAAAAGCTCGTTTTCAAAAAGTAATTGTAGGCTAGTAAAGTGGGAATGCTTTAACTAATTCTAAGTTCTTACTTTAAAAATTGACGAAATCATAGTGCCAACTCTAGTTTATGGTAAATTGATAGATTCATAGAAGAAAGAAAAGCTAATGATTAATAAGTTGGATCCAATGTAAAGTGAATTTATCAATGAAGAATCAAGAATTAAAATTCTCTAAGTCAATAGTTTGATTACTAAAAAAAGTTAAGATAGTTATACAGAGCATACAAAGTGAAGCATAGTGAAAGTTTTATAAGGTGATTGTCAGTCTTTAGTTTGTTTTAAATTAATAAACAAGTAAAAGAATTGATTCTAAAACATGGTAGAATGAAAAATTCAACAAAGCAACTGAGGTGGAAAAAGTACTATCATGAATGGTTAATTTAATGCACATGTTTACAATGTGCATTCATCTATTACTTTATATGTAGAAGAACAATCCAATAGAACCAAATTGTGAAATTATCCACTTGATAGAGACTCTGAGAAGTTCAATTGGGGAATGATAAAGGCTCAAGCAGAGAAAAGTCATTTGAATAGAGTTTAATAAAAATGAAAAAGTAGATAAGTAGAAAAGCAATGAGGATCATAGCAGAGATTTTGCTCTAAGAGTTTGAAAGATATAGAAAATATTCTTTCAAATTGACTTCATTTAGTTTATTATATATATATTCGAATGATTGTTTTGTATAAAAGAATATATAATCTAAATTAATACATAATAATAATAATAATAATAATAAGAGAATCATTAATAAATATATAAATAATATATAACATTAATAATGGTAAATAAATAGTAAAAGAATTATTAATAAAATTAAACGACATTTCTTTTTACTTGAAAAGACATGAATATACTTATTTAAAGGAAAATATAAAAAGAAAATATTCCAACAATTGTTTTGTATAAAAAATATAATAAGAAATAAATACAAGTGTTCTAAATTAATACATAATAATAATAAGAGATTCATAAATAAATATATAAATAATATATAACATTAATAATGGTAAATAAATAGTAAAAGAATTATTAATAAAATTAAACGACATTTCTTGTTACTTGAAAAGACATGAATATACCTATTTAAAGGTCCCCTTAAAAATATATAAATAATATATAACATTAATAATGGTAAATAAATAGTAAAAGAATTATTAATAAAAGTAAACGACATTTCCTTTTACTTGAAAATACATGAATATACCTATTTAAAGATCTCCTTGTGCTCATATTCATCATTAGTTTTTTACTCAACTATTATTTTGTTAGACATGAATATTTTTTATCAAACAAGGTTATACACTTCCATTTTAGTTGGTATTAGAGCTTGTTGTTTGCATATTAGATTGAGGCAACAAAGCATTCTATACTATATTGTACAATACAATATCATACAGATTGCAGTGTACAGTTCCATACATTATGCACTAGGCAACCTGTATAGTCCGTAATGCATAACCTATGCAATACAATTAGTATGATTTGTACAATCTTTGCAATGACATACAATCCGTACATCTAGTACATTGTACCTTTTGCACATTTTGTACGATGGTTTCAATTTTCTTGGGTAATCCATACAATCAGCTGCAAAAATTTAGAGATTTAAATGGAATCAAGAAAGAAGAAATTTGTGACCAATGATGACATAATTAAAGAATTATTTAACCATAAGGAAGAAATTAAGGTGTTGAATTCTCGTTTGGAAGGCATTGAAATTGGCTTGAACACACAAATAAGAGAATTCAAAGAAATATTATCCAAAGAAAGAAGATATCATATAATTGCATTGTTGGAAGTGAAGGATTTAGCACACAATATACATTCCTTGAGAGTATTGGAGAAGGGCGAAAGAGAGGCTGTAGATGCTACAACTGACCATAGCTTTAAAATGATCATGGAAAAATTGGGCCAACTAACATCTCAATTTTATAAATCTCCATAAAGATAAGAGCCATATAAATAAGATCTAGTGATATCTTTCTTAGGAAATACTAATAACCCAATATTTCATGACAGAGATTACCACAAAATTAAAAAGGAGCCACTAAAATACAATGGCCAAATTCATAGAAGGGCCATCATTTGGGTTAAAAAATGGAGGGTTTCTTTGAATCAAACCCTCCACTTAATGAATGAGAAAGAATAATGATGAATTCCAATAACTTAGAAGGAGAATCTTATGATTGGTTCCTATTGTGGCTTGAAAAGTGTGATGCTTGTTCATTCTATTGGAAAAAATGCACTGTAACATTGTTAAAAATATTTCATGATGAAGAAGAGGAGGAACTTTACACCAAATTTGTCCATCTCACACAAAAAGGGAATGTAAGTGATTACACTCATGAATGGGAGGTGTTGGAAACAAGACAGACTGGATTCTCAGATGAGAAATTACTAAAATTGTACATCTCTTGGTTGAGGGAATAAATCCATAGTGAGCTAAAATTATGGAATCCTAGAACTATCAAAGATGCTAGACATAAAACAAAATTAATTGAGAAAAATAATATGGTTAACGAAGCATCATTCACATGATCTGATAGATCAAACAAGCATGCCATTGCATTACAGAGATTTTTAGACAACATCACAAACCTTGTAACCTCATGTTTCCTTAATCCCCAAGGAAAATTTTCATGGTGGATGATCCCTAACTCTTGCCTTGTAAGTTGGCTTGTTTTGTAACATAGACAGATCTTGTTGTCTAGTAACCTGCTTCGAAACCCCATAAACTTGCTTTGTCTGTATGCAACCTGTGTCGATGACACTCTTTATTTGTATAGAAAACTGCATCAACCCATATAGACACACCTTGCTCCATTACAGAGTGCGTTGACCTCTGTACGGGCATAAAAAATAGGTTTCGAGAAGGTTCTAGAGCGTGATTCTGATGGATAGAGTATTATCCTATAGTTTTGGATCTAGCTCGAGATCCCTAGTTCTTGGGATCACATATCATCCTTTTCGCACATTAATCTCAACCTACCCCTATCCACATTATCCTATATATTGAGGTCTTGGGCCATGGGTTGGGGACGATTTCTATAGTAGGTAGATGTTGGAGGATTTGGTTCAGAACTCTAGTGTGTGTGGTGTACTCTATCTCATTTCTTGTGTGACTTGTTAGTGGAAATAGACCATTGGGAATATTCTACAATGCCAAGGCTTAAATAGTTGTACCATTTCCTTTTATGTCTTTAATGCAAATGATATATTCTTTCCCATAATTTGATTGTGCTGATCATGTTACATCAGATCTCCTTGGCTATTTGGTTAGACCTGTCTTATAATCACTAGATCAAGCTACTTTTATCTTGTTTATATCTTATTGGTTGTAGGAACTAGTGTGAACAAGATTGGATTGCATTTGCATGGAAATAGCAAGGCGAAAGATCAGATTCATGGTGGTTTCTCCTTACTATATTCCTTTGTCATTGTCAGATTGATATAGGTGAAAGCATGTATCTTTGTGATGTTTTGTTCTAGATCTGAGCCATTCAAAATAGGTACTTTGGTCTTTGTTTGAATTGACTGAAAAATCCTATAACACAATGACAAGTCAAATAAATAGTCCACAGACAAGGTGGAAAAATAAAGAAAACCTCATATAAGGGAGGGTGATAAATAAAAAAACCAAGATATAGATAAGACACCGGTAAATAAGTGAAAGCATTGTGCATAAAAATGGTCAGTAGGGCATAAACAACAAAAAATTACATAATTGTCAGGTCAAGAAGGAACCAGGCACATCAAATAGTGACTCCGAGGAGGAAGGGAGCAATGGGAAAATTAAGGACACAGATACAGAGTTGGAGGAGGCAATGCCCAAGATAACCTTGGCTGCAATAACATGCATTGCTCAACCAGAAGCATTGAAATTAAAAGGACAAGTAAAAAAGGAAAAAGTCACCATATCTATAGGCACAAGTGTCACCCATAATTTCATACATGTAAACGTGGCCAAAAGATTAAATCTGTCTGTATATCTAGCAACAAATATACGGGTTATAGTAGCTTATGGGAAAATCTTGATGATGTTGGGAAATGTCACAAAGTCAAAACTACAAATAGAATATTAAAAATTGGAGTATATATTTTACACGGTGCCATTAGGAGGAGTAGATGTTGTTCCGGGAATCCAATAACTACAAACACTAGGCACCTACTATGCAAATCATCAGGAGCAATTTATTAAATTCAAGTGGGAAAGAAGAAAATATAAATTGTATGGGTTCCAACCAACTTCTACCGAAATTATATCTTCGAGACAGTTGGAAAAGCTAATATGAAAGGGGCACCAACATATGTGTCCCAATGTCATCAAATGGAGGTATCAACACCGAAAGTAATCTAATCATAACAATCCAAGATCCAAGGGTTAATCCAAAAATATGAGAATGTATTTTCATACCTGTTAATGAATTTGCCACCAAAAAGAACAATTGAACACATAATTGAGGTAAAACTAGACCCAACGCCTATTAACACTAAACCTGATTGATATCCACATCACCAAAAAACATAAATAACAAGGTTGATTCAAGATTTATTATGATGCGATATTATCCCAAGAAGTAGAAGTCCATTTGTATCTTTAGTTGTGCTCTTGCAAAAGAAAGATGGATCTTTCAGACTATGTGTATATTATAGAGGTCTACACAAAATAATGATCAAGAAAAGTTTCCTATTTTGTTCATGGTTGAAATGTTGGATAAACTTCATGGATCCAAAAAAAATTCAAAAATAGACTCAAGGTCAAGTTACTACCAAATCCGAGTGAGATCTGAAGATTTGGCGAAGACCACTTTCCAAACTCATGAACGTCATTATGAATTTAATGATGTCATTTAGTATAACAAGTGCTCCTGTTGCATTTTAAACAAATATGAATGAGTTTTTCCAACCCAATTTAAGGAATTTGTGCTAATCTTTTTTGATGACATCTTTACATATAGTAAAACATAGAATGAACAATTTAAACACTTAGAACAATTACTCTTCCTATTAGAAGAAAACTAGTTTTACGCAAAAACATCAAAGTGTACCTTTGGTAAGGAAGAATTGGAATATCTCTCGCATGTAATATCCAAAGAAGGGGTCAATGTAGTGTTGGCCCATGTTTTCTATCAAACCAAAAGGATGAAATTTTAGTTTTAGATATGGCTGCCAGGGTTAACAGATCCAGTGGAGGCTATTAAACCATGTCACAAGTCCCGAAGGAGGCATTGAATACCAAGTCAACAATCTGCTGCTCACCACTATCTGTGGTACTCAATACCAAATGAGCAAGCTCAAACTCATGACTTTTTGGCTCTGATACCAATTGTTGGCCCATGTTTATCGTTAATCCTACAGGATGACCTGTTAACTTCTGATACAATCACTAAAGTTAATGGATCCACCTGAGGTTGTTAAACCATGTCATGAGTCCGAAAGGAGGTGCTGAGCACCAAGTCAACAAGTAGATCCAAACAAGATCAAAGCAATTAGGGAATGGAAAAATCCAAATAACATATCCAAATTAAGAGGAGTTATAGGTTTAACAAGATATTATAGAAGGTTTGTCAATAACTCCACACACTTAACAACACCATTAGCAAACTTCCCAAATAAGAATTATTATTAGTCGAATAACAAAGCAAAATAATGTTTGATACCTTGAAAATTTTTAGGTCATCAACACTTGTGTTAGAAACTCCCAACTTCATAAAACCTTTCATGATGGAATGTGATGCTTCAATTTTTGGAATAGGCATGACATTAATGTAAGGAGAGCATCTGATAGTATTTGAAAGCCATAAGTTCAATAGCAGGGAAAGCTTAAAATCTACACATGATAAAGATATGCTTGATATTATGCATGCATTAGCTAAATGGTGCCACTGTCTTTGAGGAGTAAATTCCTAATACATACTGACCACAATAGTATTCAGTATCTACTTCGATAAAAAACATTGTCCACATAGCAACAAACCTGGATAGAGAAAATTTCCACCTTCGACATGTAGACACTACACAAAAAAGGGAAGGATAATGTCGTTGTTAATGCATTATCACACAAGGGTGAAGAGGCAACATCATATGCAATATCAATCCTAATTCTTGACTAGCTAGATGAAATATGAGGGGAATATGCCAAGGAACCTGAATCTTCTTCCATCATTAATAACTTGGTACACAGAGATAATATATCTAAAAATGACATAAAAATTTAAATTAAATTTTTTAAGGGAATTACATTGTTACACCAAAATCTTGTCATCTTGATCCATGTGTCAACCTTGTGCTTAATCCCTAATTTTTCTCTTCGCTAAATTGGATTAAAATTGAGGTTGTTCCTACTCTTTTCCCCCACTCTTGGAGGGTTGGTGCTCTTTCTCCTAATGAAAGGTGCCCCGACACTCTTTCCCTTCATGCTACGAGCGTCAATGGAATTTTTTCTCCTCATGTAAGGTGTGTCGATGCTCTATCTCCTACTGCAAAGTGCACCAGGGGTGTTTAGAGGGAAAAAACGAAGCTTCGAGGCCCTTCTCGAAGGTGGATGAGGTGGAGGATCATCCCTACCTTCTAGGTGTGGTGGCTTTCATTCCCTAACCTATGGGGAAGATCCCTTAGACCCCTCCTCCTAATCCTCAACCTACTCTATCCATTTAGCCTTATAAATTGAACCCTCTCTCCATTGTGAAGAGAGGAAGGACTATGGTACTCTTATGATGGTGGAATTTCTAGGTGATCCTTATCATCCTTTGGAGGCATACCATAACTCTTTGGAGGTTTGGCTTGGATTTTTGGATGGAAGATTACAACATTAAGGCTAGTTTGTGATGTTCTTTCCTATGTAATTCTATGTATCTCCTTGATTACATTAATACGATTCTCTTTCCATAAATGTTATTGTGTTGATGATGTTTAGAGCTTTCTTCCTTAATTGTTAGCTTATATCAATTCATGTTTAGATACACATGTACTGTTTGCTTGTTTCCACTTGCTCTACAGGGTTTTACAGCTCAAGATCTGAAGGCTCTGGAGCTTGGATCAACAAAGAGAGAAGAGGATTTGCATACCTCAAGTAAGTGATCTATCTCTTAACTTGAATTTCTATTTGATCTAGGAAAGTATATTGTTTATGTACTTGATTTGTTCTAGATCCACTTGGACTAGGGAGATATGGCTTGAGTCTGCTTGAGTAGATTTATCCACTAACACACATGACTCTACAACAACATGACATGTAGAATTCTTCAAAACTTGCTACAATATACAACAATCCTTCTATTAGAGAGGAATGGACAAGGAGATTCAAAAGTATGTCATTGAATGTGATACTTGTCAAAGAAATACGAGTGAAAATATTATGTCACCAAGAATACTCCATTATGTACAAATTCCTAATCAAAAGTGGGAATAAATATTGATGGATTTCATTGAATGGTTACCAATGTTTGATGACAAGGATATTTTTTTTGTCATGGTTGATAAGCTAACTAAGTATGATGATTTTATGGGGGTAAGGAAAATATATTCAACTAAACAAATATATGAGGTATTTTGCAACAATATTTATAAGTTGCATGTATTTCCAAAGGTCATTTTTAGTGTCAAGGATCAAAATTCAAGGGGAACTTTTGGAAATAATTTTGCAAACAAACTAGGATATATTTTAATATGAGTTCGGCATAACACCCACAAACAAATGGAAAAATAGAAATAGTAAATAAATGTTTGGAAATTTACCTTCATTGCTTTGTAATAGATAAGCATAACAAATGGTCCCAATGGTTACATCTAGCAAAATGGTGGTACAATTCTACTTGTCACACTTCAGTCAAAATGACTCACTTCCAATATTTATATGGACAACAACCAACCAAATGGAAGGACTTTGCATTGTTTATCTCCAAGGTGTCAACATTAAAAAGGAAAACAGAGGGGAGATCAAAAATCCATTCAACCATTAAAATAGAATATAACAAATGCTCACTATTGAATGAAACAATAAGTATATCAACATGGATTCAAAAGAGAGTTTGAAGAAGGTGATTGGGAGTTTCTAATACTTTAGCCCTACAAAAAAGTGTCCCTCAAACAACAAGGCAAGAAAAAGTTGGCTCCTAATTTATGGACCATATCGAATTAAATTTTTTTTTAGCCAAGTAGCCCGTGCACTAGAGTTATGAGAAAATATCCGCATCCACAATGTGTTCCATGTGTTGAGCGTCAAGAAGGTGTTGGGAAAACATCAAAAAACACAAGAAAAACTTCCTATGTTGGATGACAAAGGAAGAATTATCCTAGAACCTAAGTGTACACTTGCCATTAGAGAAAGAAAAATTCGCTCCAAAATTATTAAAGAATATCATATTAAATGGAAGAACCTTCCAGAAGAGGACTCATCATGGGAAACAAAGAATTTTCTTCAACAATAGTCATCATTGCGCTTACGTTGAGGACACATCAATTCTTTATAGGGAAGGAAATGTTATGTATATAAAAAGATATAGTATAAATTAATACATAATAATAATAGTAATAATAATAAGAGGATAATTGGTGATAAATAAATAAATAATACATAATATTAATAATGGTACATAAAAAATAAAATACTTATTAATAAAATTAAAAGACACAGGGGAGGTAGGTGTAGGGGGATCCTATGGGATCCTGGAAGAACTTCAATAGAAAATTTCTAATGGGGGAGAGGAAAAGTCACTAATAGTCAAGTTGAGCGATATGCTCTTTGTAGAGGCCATAAAACTGATTCTTCTCTGAGCATCGAATTTCTTGTTGTCATAGATGATTCTCTCTTAATTATCTCTCAATTCAGATGAAGGGAAGATATAGAAGTTAAGTTAGTAGCGATATTGCAACACTACATTAACAATATCCTTAATCAATTTTCAACGTTCAACACTTTCATGTTCAACGTAGTCACAAAACCATAGCTAATATGCACACAAATAAATCTATTCGATAAACTCAAGGGGATATCTATGTTAATGGCCAACACGATACATGTTGGCTTCCTTAGCCTCCCATCGATATTTATGTGTCCCTTCATGTGGAGTTACATGGGAACCACATTAATTGCTTTAAGACTTCCAAAGTAGAGTGTTTTTACCTCCTTAATGGTTCACTACAGCCATTCCTTGAACATACCTCAAAACATGATGGTCACGCGCGTGAATATCCTACGAGTGGCTTGTACTTGTTAGGGTCTTGGGTTACGTATTACCCTCTCCCTCATTCAAGCTTCATTCGCATTTGTAACAAAATTAAATGCATGAAGGTTGGTTTGCGGTGCATTTAGGTGATGGTATTGTGGGTTTCTGATTTGGATAAAACCTTCCCCTATGCCCTAGGATATTGTCTTTGGATTGTGTTGATGTTTGGGCGAGTGAAAACCATACTGTAGAAGGCATCCCTTTGGTCTGGTTCAGTATCCTCTCGTTCACCAATATGAAAAATTTGGGATATTGGAACTTCTATTGGGATGTACTCATTGAGGATGAAGTCTATTGCTGAATTGGAGATAAGGATTCAGGAATTATCTAAGGAAATCAAATATACTAGAGTTGAATTGATGGATATTCATAACCAACTATGTCGTATGAATTATTTGATGGAGGGATTTATGGAGGCAATGTGACATGTCACAGCTCACATTCCAGACATTATCAATTTGTTGGATGATTCATAACAAGTTGTGCATCAACTCTCAACTTAATTCTCCTATCTGGATATCCATTTGGATGACCCTAAAGGTAATATTTCTATCAATACAACTAACATCGATACTATTAAGGTTAATTTGGAACATCATGGTGAATTTCTTGTGGATAAACACTCCTGAACCATAGATTATTTCAGTAGTATGGATTTTGAGGTATTTATTTGTCAACTCCCCCATTTTGATGTGGATCTTTTGAGTTGGGAGTACGAGGAGAGCGAATTTGTAGAAGAAAATGAAATAGAAAATGTTGAAGAATAGGCCATGTACAATGACCATAGCTCCAATGAGACTGTTTGTTTATGAATAATTTTTTTTGTTACTGTTTGGTCAATTTATAAAGTCTATATTATTATAATATCTTGCAACCATATGGTTATATCCTTGGTATTAAGGAAGTATGTATATGGAAATTTTATATATTTCAGAAGTATATTGTTAGGAACCCTTGTTAACCCTTCTCTTTACTTTGTTAGTATATTGTTGTTGGATGCATATGCATTTTAAGTCATCCCATGAGTATATTGTATTATCCCATATTCATAGGGAGTACTAGTTGTTTAGATTAGAATTAACATATAAGTACGTGTTGACGCTAATGAAGGAATCCATGAGTTATTTGTATTGAGCTTGCTCGAAGGAGGTTTCCCCCTCAAAGTGGAATGTGATCAATAAATTCCTTCTGTGTTCTGCTATTTATGTTATAGCAAGCATTTTCATTGTTTATTATAGGAGGTTTATCTCATATGGTGTCAGAGCACTTTCTTGGGCTCATTGGGTGGAAATTTTGCCAAATTATTTTCGTAGTGGCTTCCCGTCGTTGTGATTATTGTATTAGTTCTTCATCTTTGCATCCATATTGTTCATTTGAATTGCAAGTTTAGATCAAGGAATAGCAGATTACATCTATCCAAAGCTGTCACAGATAAGTTCCACTGAAAAAAGTATAAAATTTTGTTTATTTCCATGTCTACTTTGATTTATCTCCATTTCCCTAAAAATTGACTGGAACCCCTACAATTCAATTCTGCATATTTCCTTGCTTGAGGACCCTATCCCAAATTCCACTTTTCAAATGCAAAAATCCCACATTTGTCTATTTTTAGGGTTTTCCATAACTTCTTCGATTCTCACCCAATCACGTTCAAATTTTTCGACAGTGTTCATTTCCTATTTTTGATTCCTTGTCAATGTTTGAAAAATTTCCCCATTCTTTCACCCCACTTTTGAAATCCCCATTTTCTGCTTCCTTTTTCTAAGAAAGTGTCCAAAACCTAGTCAAATCCCAATTACCCATCAAAGTTTTTCCCAACTCCAAAATTTTCTTTTCTAAAAATATTTCTTTTTTTGTTTTTCTACCCATTCCCGTGAGAAAGCAAAAAAAAATTCTAGGTATGGTTTTCACCTGCGGAGGAGAAAACAAATAGATAGAAGACGAACTTTCCACCCTTAAGACTAAACTCTAAGATCTGGATGAAATTTTTTTTGGCCTCCATCTTCAACATTAAACCATGAACAATAGACAATATCCAGAGTCTTCTACAAACACTGGGTTCTCTTCTTCCAACAATTTCCGTGGGCCAAAGATTGATTTTCCTTGCTTCAATGGTGATGATCCGACTGGATGGATATATAGGGAAGAATAATATTTCAGTTTGCATAACACTTTTGATGTCAACAAAGTCCCACTTGCATCCTTTCATTTGGAACATGAATCCCTTCAATGGTTCCGTTGGTAGATCAAGGCTCATGAAGAGCCAAAATGGAAATATTTTTGCCAACTCCTTTTGAAACGATTTGTGCCTAGTTCTTTTGATGACTTCACAGGAGCACTCTCTAAACTTCGCCAAACTGGCACTATGAGAGAGTATCAGACAAAATTTGAAAAACTGGGCAATCATAGAGAAGGATTGTTTGATGCATTCTACATGAGTTGTTTTATTAGTGGTATGGATGATGCAATCCTATTTGAGGTTAAAATATTTTGTCCCAACACAATGATGTAATCCCTAGGGTTGGATAAGTTGGCAGAGGATAAGATCATAGCTCAATAGTGCTTCGAATCCAGTTTTTGTTCCATTCAAAAATATGGTTTCCCAAATACCTCCAGTCACAATATCTCCTAGAACCACTCCTATCAAGCATTTCTCTGAAGCCGCGATACGTGAGCGTAGAGAAAAATGGATTTGTTATAATTGTGATGAGAAATCCACCCACGGACATAGATGTGCTGCGTAAAAGCTATATCTCTTGGCTGTGTATTCTCCATTTGCATGTGAAATTTGTGAAGATGCTTAGGATCCAATAGATGATCAGGTCGATACTCAGCAGCCGCCTGTTGACCCTCCCTCTCAGGAAGACCACTGAGAGACATGTATCCATGCATTAGTTGGAGTTACCACCCCATAAATCATGCGAGCCAAGAGTTTTTTCAACAATATCTCTCTTAAAATACTCATTGATTATTGTAGCACTCATAACTTCATTGACCCTCGGATCGCCAAACAAGCTGATTGTTTTGTCCATCCTTGCTCCAACTTTGAAGTCATGATTGCTAACGGGGGCACCTCACCTTGTAAGGCGAAGTGTCACAATGTTCATATCTCTATTTGAGATTATAAGTTGTTCTTAGACATGTTTTCCTTTCTGTTAGGTGGATGTGATGTGGTTTTGGGTGCTCAATGGTTACACACACTTGGACCCATCTGATGGGATTTTGCTGAACTTTCGATGCAGTTTTCAGTAAATGGGAAAAAACACACATTGAAGGGATTGCAACTTGGGTCTCTTGGAATCATCAATTCACATGACATGGAAAATATCCTTAACAAAAATTCACATGGTGTCATCGCTCAACTCCATTCCATTTAGATGCAACCATCAATGGTGTCCACTACTCCCTTAGATATACAAATTTTTTGGATCGATATGCATGTGTCTTCACTGAACTAGTGGGGTTTTGACCTTCAAGACCAGAGAACCATTGTATTCCTCTCCTTCCAGGAAGCGCCCCTCCCAACATCAGGCCCTATCTCTACCCATTTCACCAAAATATAGAAATTGAGATGCTCATTTGGGACTTACTGAAGCAAGGTATAATTTGCCCTAGTACCAGTTCCTTTTCTTCACTAGTTCTTCTTGTTAGAAAAAAATATGGGTCATGGTGCCTCTGCATTGAATTTCTAGAACTTAATCACATCACAGTTAAGTATAAGTTTCCAATTCATGTTGTTGATGAGATTCTTGATGAGCTTCATGGTGCTCATTTTTTCTCCATGTTGGATCTTCGTTATGGATATCACCAAATTTGGGTTCATGAGAATGATATCCCTAAAAGGACTTTCCTCACACATCATGGACACTATGAGTTTTTAGTCATGCCCTTTTTCCTCATTAATGCTTCTTCCACATTCCAGGAATTAATGAATAAAATATTTCGACACTACTTCTGGAACTTCATTATAGTCTTCTTTGAAGATATTCTCATCTATAATAAAACATGGGCTGAGCATCTCTAGCATTTGGATCTTGTACTGCAATGTTTCTGTGATCATCATCTCTGGGCCAAACAATCTAATTGTGATCATCATCTTTGGGTAGAGGAAGTATAGTATCTTAGGCATATTGTTTCAACACAAGGGGTTCACGTGGATCCTGCCATAATAGATGCCATGGAAAATTGGCCGCATCCTCAGACACTCAAGATCCTTCATGGTTTTTTGGGACTAATTGGATACTACCGCAAGTTTGTCAAGGATTACGAGAATATTGCAACTCCATTAACATCTCTATTGAAAAATGATGCTTTTACATGGACACATGCTACTGAGTGTGCATTTGACAAACTAGATCCAATTCTCCATTAAATATTTTAGTGTGCTCCATTTCTCCTTGTACTTATCCTCCTATTTATTTGATTGTGGTAGAAGCAAGTCTTTGAAATATATTTTGAAAATAAATAGATTCTTATTTCTTATGTGTTGCTGTCATGAAATCTCAAGAAAATGCATCAAGTTGGGTCATTTCGTTTTTAATTCATCTACATATTATTTTAATAATATGTTTACTTTCGAAAATAAAATTCTTCACTTTTTGTTTTCAAATAATATTTCCATTGTGTGGATCATGCAAACGGATGTGTGTGATTGCAAAATTCCCCATTTTGCATCCGTGTCTTATGATCTCCAATACACATTGTAAAATATACGAAAAACAAAAGAAATTAACAATATTGATTTGCCATGGTGCATTTATAAGATCCACACATTCCATGGTGTGCACATGTATTATGTGGCAACACCATATGGTATTGATAATAAGCCATGACTGTGGACATTTGAGAAATTATGGCCCATATCTATTAGTCGTGTGTATCATAATTGTATAACATATTAGTGTGACTATGCAACATTAGTGTAGTGTGTAACTAATCTAGATGCACCACGCATAAGTATAGGAATGTAGGCACACATAAGTATTGGAATGCAGTGCATTGATAGTAGGCTATGCACACCTCTATGGTATGAGTGGTCTTAGGTGGAAGAGCTGTAAAATAAAAGCAATAGGTTACCCCCATGTGCCCTTGCATGACTATGGTGCATCGCTATGGAAGGTGTGTGCCAAAAATGTGTTAGTTTTCAATGCAATTATACCACATCATGGTTACACCAAACTACCTAAGATGTACTGAGAATGTGCATATGCAAGTATGAATGTCTATCATTGAAATTGTGTGGTGTTAGTTCATTAGTGAGAACTAGATACACTATGAAGTGCTCTATCCTTTTATCGCTACACCATATGATATAGTTGAGGAAGTAATCACTTGCCTTTGTTCATATACAATGCATTGATATTACTTTTGAACATGCCAATGTGATGATTCCACATTAACAACACATTATTACTGAAATCAATACCCTTAAATAATGGCACTTCAAGACTACTTCATTGAATGGAATATTAAGAGTAAGGATAATTCATATAATCACCAAGCTCTTCCCACTTTAGGATCAATGCTTTTCCAATGCAAGGGAAATGTCCCTAAAACGACCACATTTGTGTGTACCCTTCATACCCTATATTTTTCTATGAATATCACATTAAAAGGATATTCAAAAGTAAATGTAAAAATATTTCAATGAAAATATATATACAATGTTGTTTTCATTAGGTCATGGAGTCAAAATTGCTAAGAACATAGACCACTGAGAGAGGAGGAAGAGATACATCATCACATAAACTTAGAGAATACGAAACCAAGTAGTGTAATATTATTTTTAGGAAAAAAAAAATCTTTTGAGTACATTTCACTTTATAAACCATAAATCTAATAAAGGAAATTATATACATGAATATTCATGAGCCATCATATGAAACCAAAGGCATACACAACGAAAAAATCATCCTTTCTATTGAATAGAGATGTTAAACAACATAGTCTAAGGAATCAAACTTATTGATTCCATTTAGTAGCAAAGAACATCACTGGGTTACAAAAAGCCACAACTTATTTCCTACTAGTCCAAACTCCTAGAGGACAAGAATCCATTGTAAGAGATTTGAATTGATTGTAATCATTAGGTTACAATGATTATGGATACATAGTACAAATATATGAAGTGTAACAATAAAGAGGATGATACTGATTCTAAAAACAATAAACAATGGCATAGGATAAGAACCCCTCTCCAATATGAGTTCTCTACTTAAATAACCAAAATTGTACACCTATGGAATATATGAAAATAGTTGGAGACATTAATGATGAATCATTATCTTAGTGGAGGAATTGTAATGTTAAAATTCCATTAATTGTGTGTATTTATCCAAATGGTCATAAGCATCCCCATTAAGCACAATCCATAATTTAGAAGTGTCTTCGCTTGTATCAAATATTTTTCATTATTTGGATTTATCTCTCCTAGAAACCTATTAAGGTGGATCCATCATCTCTGATAATCATTAGTCATATCTCCATAATCACCGAATCAAAGATTGTCCATCGAGAGATCATGCATATTGTTAAGATCAATGATTGTATTTTGGAAATATTAACCAAGTTTAAGAATATATGGACCTTCATCTTCCCTCCATCATTTTCTCTTGCTGAAAATAGTGCTTCAAACTATGCTTCATTTATGGACCCATTTCCATAAGAAAGTGCTTGTTTGGTCCAACAATGTCAACCCATATTGTTGTGGCATTCAAATGGATTCTACATGGTGATATATGAGTGGATGCAGTTTAGTAATGGTAGCCTTATGGTCCTTACTCTCTTTTTCTTTAGTATTTTCCTTACTCATTGACCCAAAATACTATAGTAAATACTAAAATATGGCATAAAGTTTATGAAGTACTTTGTGTAGTTATAGAACATAAAGGAATCATTACCCCTCATATTGTATAAGGGTCACCCTTATGATTTTCATCATAATGGACATGGTTTGTTGCATGGCGCTTATGGAGCTTTTGAGGGATTGATGCTATACACCTTCTTGCTATTGGGTTGGTCTTTTGGTGGAGGAATGCCACTATTCTATGGTTATTAGCATGCTTGATGGTTCATTTAGTGGAAATCTTCATTTCACACCTTTTCTCGATGGACCTCCCTCTTGACATATATTGTTGGGATTATTATTAATCCTCCCTTTGAGCGCATAGTCTAATCATCTATTTACCTAGCTCATGAGGTCTTCACCACTCCACTAGTGGAAGGGGGACACACCTAGGGGACATATGCCACTTACTACACCTAATTGAATGAGTTTAGGTTCCCTAGGGACTAATCCCTATAATTTAGGAACCCACTCTGAGTGCCACCTATAGTCTCCTTCAATTGACATTGGTAGGTAATCAGTTATGTTCAATTATGTAATCAGTTATGTTCAATTATGCTCCAGCTACCATCAGTTAGATCACAATTAGTTGGCCTAGCACCATTTTTCATCATTGAAGGGAGTGTTGGTGTGTTTTTTCACCTAACCTTATCAGTTAACTAATTGTATATTGAGTTAGCTATTCGGAGTTGCATTAGTGAGATCCAGTGGTGATTTTCCCACACTAAGTTAGCTCCGGAGTCAGTTCGAGTTGGTAGATTCAAATCCTATATTAGGCATTCGAATTATCCTATATGCATAACCATTGTATTACATATTAATTACTAATTCATGAATATTATAGTATTATTCCAATTTTGTCTCTATGTATGTACAATTTTTCCATGAGTAATTGATCAGTATATGCTAAATTCTTCTCTCTCTTCTGCAACCTTCTCTTCTCATTTGAATTCATGTAGGCTGATGATCCTATGATTCATTGAATTTAACATGGTATCAGAGCGGGTATCCATGGATGCCTCGAACCTCAGAAAATTCCATTCATGCACCAAAATCCATTGAGTTTCCACATAATTCATGGAATATTTGCATTACTCCCTCTGGATTCTGTCGAACGAAGTCTATCCAGGTGTGATGTCTAAGAGAAAGTGCACATTTCAAAGTGAAGGGTGTTTGAGTTAAATTAATCTGAATTGAGTTGTTTTGCAGTGTTTTTGCAGGTACATTCAAAGAATTGTCGATTAATATAGAGATGTGAAATGGAGAATTCAACAACTTAGACTCCCAAAATTCTTACACCAGCTTTCAATTACCTTGATTGGAGGGAAGATATGTAGATTTCGTTGGGCAACAAAGGTCTATACAGTATAACCATGGGAAGAGCAGTAAAACCCCAACAATATATTGAAAAATCAAATCATATGGATAGGCTTGATGAATCTTTTGGCTACATGTGCATCCACATCTCCAAGGAGCTATTATTCCATCTTGATGGACTTAAGAATCCGAAAGAAGTATGGGATAAGCTCGAATCCTTATTTGGAAAACCAGATGAGATGAGAGGCCATATTTAGAAGAATGAGATGATAGCATTACAACCCAGTAACTTTGAAACTATATAACAAATAATATCAAAATTCAAATCACCGGTCATACAATGCAAGCAATGCGGGATTGAGAAGAAGGATGAGCAATTATTGCTCTTCATACTAATCAAACTTGGCTCAGAATTCTGAGAGTTTGTATCTACCTTTCACTATGGGAGACTGACTACTCCTAATTGGAGAATTCCATCCCTTGATGCCTTCATAGATTCTCTACTCAAAGAACAAGACAAGACGATACATATGGGATCTATCAGAGCCTCTCCAATTCAAGCTATCTTAGTTGGTGAGACAAGGAATGCGCAAGCAAGAAGGAAGAATAAAGGTAAAGAGAAAATGGACATTGAATTTGAACTTAAATATGAGTTTTATCCATCAAATGAAGCCTCAGGCTCTAGGAAGTACAAACATCAAAGGTATGACAAGGTAAAGTGCTCTTACTGTAATAAAGGAAAATGTACAAAGATGTATTGTATGAAGAAGACCATTGATCATATGGGAAAACTCCTCGAGAAGCGCAACATTGAACTCCTTGAAGGCACAAGGAAGACTGACTCTGGAGAAAATATTGAAGATCATGATAAGTGATGCCATGCACTGGAGGCTAGCTGTTCAAAATCACATGCCTTCCTCATTGATTCAGTAGAATCCAATCATATGGTTGCATCCAGACAATTATTCCCTTCATTACAACTTACTGATGGTTCAAGTATTCACATGGGTGATGACACTCAAATTTGAGCTGAAGGAAAGGGTTCAATCAAGTTAAAACATGGAATGTTCAAAGAAGTACTCTATGTGCCCTCTTTAGCTGTAAATTTGTTATCTGTATACCAAATGACACACACTGGCCCACCAAAGAGAGTGGTATTTGGTCTTAACTTAGTGGAGATCTTAGATATGTCATCTGGGAAGATTATAGAGAAGGGTGTTTCAAACCATGCCTTTAAGGCATATGAATTCTCACACTTTCTACCATACTCATATCTAATACAGTGTCAGCTGGAATTTGAGAGGGGAGGTAATACCATTCTACCTACACCTTTTACATATAATACTATTTCCATTAGTATTTCAGATTTATAATCCAAAGCAGAGGACCCAGTTGAATCAAGTTATGAAACTAAAGATGAAGTTCATAGTGATCCAGATCCAAATGCAGACCCTAATCCCAATCCTAGGCCTAAATGGACACAAAAGGTTACTGAGGCAGCTGAGAATATGACTTGAGAGCCATTTAACATGAGGAGAACAAGATCCCAGTTTCAAAAAGAGAGTGCTATGTTAAGCAAATTCACTTCCTTCAGAGAGGTGCAACAAGCTCCCAGAGAGATGCTACATGATGGTAAGGAATGATCAACAATTTTAATCACTGAAGAACAAATTGGATCATGTCACTCTTCCTCTAGAAAGAAAAGACAAAGACAACATTCCTTCTCCTGTCTATCATCGAATTGGAAGAAGAAGGAGAGGTTCACATGCACAGTCCCATGATAATAGTGCACACAAGGACCATCATACTTCTTCACTGCACCACAAAGATGCAGGATGCAGAATTATTTTCACAAGTTTTTTAGTTCAAGAAGAAATTTTCTCTTGATATGAAAGCTTGATCCTGATTTTCCTTCTTATTTTGAGGGGGGGTTTTTCCAATGAGGTTTTCCCAATTTCCTCAGTTTTTTTAAGAAGTTTTTTTTTTTTTGCGTTTAGATTGTATGGGTGACCTTTGGTCTTAGTTTACAAGTCCTAGATTTTCAAGACTTAGGATTAAGGGGGGGTGTTGGGATTATTATTAATCCTCCCTTTGACCACACAATCTAATTTTCTATTTACCTAGATTAGGAGGCCTTTATCACCCCACTAGTGCATGGGGGACAAACCTAGAGTACATCTTCCAATTAATGCATTTGATTGCATGAGTTTAGGTTCCCTAGGGACCAATACCTATAATTTAGAAACCCACTCTAAGTGCCACCAGTAGTCTCCTTTAGTTGGCCTTGGTAGGTAATCGATTATGTTAAGTTATGCTCCAGTTACCATCAGTTATCCTAGTGCCATTTTGCATGATTGAAGGGAGTGTTGGCACCTTTTTTCACCTACCCTCATTAGTTAATTGATTGTATAATGATTTGGTTATCTTGAGTTGCATTACTGAGCTCCAGTGGTGATTTACCCACACTAAGTTAGCTTCAGAATCAGTATGAGTTGGTAGATTTGAATCCTATCTTAGGAATTCGAATTCTCCTATATGTATAACCATTGCATTACATATTAATTACTAAATCATGAATATAATCATATTATTCCAATTTTTTCTCTATGTGTGTACAATTTTTCCTTGAGTAATTGATCAGCCTATGCTAAATTCTTCTCTCTCTTCTACAACCTTCTCTTCTCATTTGAATTCATACAGGATGATGATCCTATGGTTCATTGAATTGAACATATATTGGGTGATGATTCTATCTATATATTGGTGTTGTCCTATCCATACTTTCTACACCTTGTTTTTGTATGATGGTTCTATCCCTTCAATGGGTTGGATTATGGTGGTGTGAGATGTAACATAACATGCTTACAATAGATTATATTTCATGTATAGAGGGGGATAATTATGGATGCACATAAAATTCTTGATATTTACCTTACGGCATGTCCAACCACTAGCGATGATGGCGGTGTCATGTATATAGGAGAGTATGTTGTTAAGTACATTTTTTGTATTAAACCACCTAAAGCACATTACCATCATGGGATTATTTCTAATGACCTATTATTTTTATATCATGGTTAGGTGAGTTTCCCTTCCTTCTGGATTATCATCATCGTATCTTATGTGGTGACTTGCATCTAACACATGTGGTGTTTGAGGGTATTTTAGAGTGTTTCATAATATTAATACAACATTTCATTGACCCTTATCACATTGATGGAGTGGGATACCCATCAACTGAGGGTTTCCCTATGTTTTATTGGTTAATTATTTCTCTTGGGTGTGGTGATTTAATTTTTGGCATAGTCATTATGGTTCATGCTTATTATTATAGATTGTTTCTATCTAGAACACATTTTTTATGGTGATATAGCACATTTACCTTGATGGTGTGAATTCCCTTGGGTAGTATTGGATATTTGCTGATGATGTGGAATTCTTGGTTTATTTACCAGAGGGTCAATCGGGGGGTCCAAATATGGTAGTCAATTTTGTAGTCATTGGATGAAAAAAAGTCAAAGTAGGTAGGTGAGTCAACTGTCAAGTGGAAACTCCAAAACATGGTTTAATCAATCTTGTTATTGTCATGATTTCAAAAGGATCACTGCTTAATAAACCAAAAGAGGAATTCAACATTTTAATGACTACGAACTTCTCATTAAAGACACCATCCCTTTGAATGATGACATGTTGTTTGAATGGATCAAAGCAAGTTGTAGGCTTTAGACCCTTTAGTCATTTGGAATGTGTTCCCATGCAATACATCCAAACATTCTAAGGTGGCCTATTGATGGTTTCCTTCCTCTCCATTGTTAAAAAAAAGTCATATTAGGAAAACTATAGTCAGAAGAAGGTTAAATAGATGGTTTCAACAATAGATAACTTATAGTCAAAAGCTAGTTAATAATTATTTGGATTGAAGTAACTATCATTCCATTTTGACGAAGGTTTGATTTTCTCTTTTTGATACTCTATTTTGCTGAGGTGTGTAAGGTAAATATCTCTACCAAGGTATTTCATTTTGTGAAAGATAGTTTTCAAAAATTATGACCTGAATTCCTTGAATATTTTAAATACATGACTCTTATTCTTCAATAAATATACCAAAGTGTACTTGTAAAAATCATCAATTAAGGTTAAAATATACCTCGCACCCACTATTAATGGTTTTTTGTAATAGCATAACTCTTGTACACAAGTTCTAGTTGGGACTTTTCCTTTCATGCCTTTTTAGTTTCCAAGGGACTGTAATGGTGCTTTATAAGAACACACCCTTTCACATACTCCGTTAGGGGGAGAAATTTTAGGCAGTCCAACAACCATGTCATGCTTCACCATCGATTTCAAGCTTTGGAAATTTAAATGTTCAAGTCGTTCATTCCTAAATCCATTGCGATCATCAATCTAAGCTATGAGTGTATTCATTCCTATATTTCTCTTGGGAACATCGTGAAACTTACAGATTCCATATTTTGGATCAATAAACACTTCAACTACAATTTCCTAATTGTTTATGTCCTTCACAACAAACTGATATGACCAAAATTCAACCTTTTTACTAGTTTGGTAAGTTGGGGTACCAACAACAAGTTCACACTCAGGTTGGTTACATGATACACATTGGTAATCATACCATTTTTTTTCCCGACATATACAGGAAAATATCTTTTAAATTTCCTTTATTCTTCTCCCTTCGATGTAATCCATCCTTTCCTCTACCCAATGAAATATACTTTCAATAAATCTCAGTCCTAGGTGCTTTAGTAAATCATTAATTTTAGTCTCTTCTATTGTATGGAAAGACTCTATTGGAAGCCTCTATATGCTTATATAGAGCTCTTGAGAGCCTAAGAAAATACTTTCCTATCCTACCAAACATGAAAGATTTATGACTTTCAATATTACCACAACAACAACATTAAGTATATAATTGCCTAATACATTTTTTAAAATTTTCTGTAGATTCACTTAAGGAAGAAAAGAGAGAATCATATTTAGACATATGGCGAGTACAACCATAATCAACTATCCACTCACTCTCATTAGTGTGGGCATGTAGTGCCTAAGAAGAACTAATAAAAAATGTATAATTATCTTCCATATCTTATGGAATTTGTTAGTAACATTGGTCAATCATCCAATCAACATGCCTACTTCGTGTTTCTTGACCTTCTCTTCCATATCAATAGTATACTTCATGTTTCTTGACCTTATCTTTCATGTTCATGGTATCCTTTATGTTTCTTGACCTTCTATTCCATATCGATTGTCTTCTTCCTAATTTCCGACAATAATGATAGGTCTTATTGTTTGTGTCCTTCTTGGTTGGATCATCACACTTCGTCTTTTCATTTTGTTTGATGCACTCCTACCTTTTCTTTGGGTTCCCTTGTCGACCTATTTATTTGTAGTTCTTTTGACCCTTTCCCTTCAATAGATGGGCTTGTTACTTGACACTTAGGTTACCTTCAATAAGAGGTTTCTCTTGTTCCATAATCGACAATACATAGAAAGAGTCAAAGGTATTATCCTTACCTTATTTTTTTTGGATATCTAATTAGCACAAAATGTTGAACATAATATTTTATAGGGTGTATTTATATTCATGAGGATTAGTTCAACGAACTGGCCATATTTCTCTAGAAATTCCCTACCTTGTTCATCCAATTTTAATTGTATCTCCTTGAGATGAGACAAATAGTCCCCAATCCTTTCAAAGGATACAATATAGAGATATCAACTCTTTCTCAATATGCATAACCCGACTTTTGTTGAATTTATCATATAGACTCTTTAGTTTCTTCTAGACCCGATGAGCACAGACAATCCTACTTATATGAAAGTAGATCTCCCTCAAAATGTAGGTGGTTATCACTCCAACCTCATTTTTCTTCTTGTCTAAGGAAAAATTCTATTGAATTTTTTTCATATTTTGGATTGTGATATTAGTAAACTACTAGAGAGACTTACTTTTAAGCAAGGTCTCCATATATTGTGCCCAGATTCCATAGTTTTGACCATTCCGAAATCACAGATTCTTTCTATAAGAATTTGAATGCCATTAAGATCTTCAAGCAGAGAGTTTTGATAATGTTGCAGCAATTGAATGGAGAATGAACATACAAACTAAGCAAAATAAACCACACAGGAAACATACAAGTATTGCTCAGGAATTTACAATATATTCATCATAATAATATTCGTTGTTATAATGTAGTTTACATAGGTAGAATTTGAATGCATGAGTAATGAATTCAAATACTCCAAGTGGATAAGATTGTATCTAATTGAATCTCTAACTTAAGGTCTCCCAATCAATATCGGAGTCCAAATAGACAACTCCATGATGATCAATAGCTCCAACAACCACTAATAACTAGTTAACTTAGTGAAACTGAGTGTTTTAGGTAGGTAAAGCACTCCTCCCCATGCAACCATGCATTATCCATGCATTAGTAGTGCTAACCTAACTGACTGTGAAGTTACTGATTGTAACTTGGGGCTAACTAAGACTAACTAGTGCTAACACCAACTGGCTGAAGTAGGTTGGTTTCGGGACTCCCAGTGGCCCCTAAAATGTAGGGATTGGTCCAGGAGGAGCCCTAACTGATGCATGCACATGAAACAAGTACTAGCTAACCTCTAGTAGTGTTCCCCACACTTCAATGACTGGTACATGTGGCCCCACTGGGCCAAAAGGACCCAATTTCCCTAGTGGACCCATTTAATTAATTTAAGGTTCCTAAGTTAGGCAATAATTAATCTAATAGAAATTTGACCAAGGGAGGATTAATAATCTTAAGACCCCCGCTGAATCCTAACTTGGACAACTGTGGGCCCTAGAAACAAGACCATAAGTCACCCAAATACAATATAGAAGATAATAAAAAAATGCTGCTTAGTACAATTGAGGAAATCTGGGAAAAACTCATGGGAACCCCCCCCCGCCCTAAAAAATAAGTAGAAAATAGTAATATACAACCTATATTTAGAAGAAATAAGCTTCATCCTTAGAAAAATAACTTGAGCAAAACACTGCTGCAAAATTGCAGCTCTATGCAGCAACATGGTCCATCAGTGGACCTCTTAATGTACATCTAAACTGATGATTTTGTTTGTTTCTACTAGATGGTGAAGGTAGGGAATGATCAAATATTTGCTTCTGTGGGCCATGTAGCTGATCATTCGCCATCATCAAGTAGCACCGACCTGGAACTTTGCTGCACCATTCTATAGAGAGTGGATCTGTGAGAGATAGTGCATCATGATCATTCTGATACTGGGATCTAGTTCTTCTTTTGTCTTATGGAACTCCAGCACCACTTCCAGCTGGATCAAGAAGCTTTTGAGCCCATTTGGGTTTAAGCTTTTGATTAGGAATGGGTAATGGATCTTGATCTAGAATATCTTGAGATTCAGTCTCAATAACAAGATCATGCTATATGTGATCTTCTTCATCTAAATCTAAAACCTATAGCACATCATCATCATCATAAAAAATAGGAGGAGAAATAGTCATACCTTCCTGTGTTGCTGGAGGAGTATCATGTAGCTGATCTTCTTCGAACTGGACACTGCTTTCACTGGAGCATCTTCTGGTAGCAACCTCCATCATTTTGTAAGCTTTTGCATCATCTACATATCCTAGCAGAATGCATTCACTAATTTGGGCTTGGAATACCTTTCTCTTGTTCAAGTGGTACCTTGGCCCAAGATTTGGAACCAAAAACTCTCAAATGAGAGACATTGGGCTTATACCCATGCAGTGCTTCGAATGGTGTGACCCAAACCACTGACGTGTAGGGCACCCTATTCTGCAAATATGAAGCACAATTTACTGCTTCAACCCAAAGAGAAGGAGGTAGATGCTTTCCATGGAGAAGGCATGTTTCCATCTCTTTCAGTGATCTGTTCTTCCTCTCAGCCACACCATTTCACTGTGGTGTGTATGGAACTGAGTGTTCCATTCGAATCCCCTCTGATTGACAGAAATTTTGGAAATATCTTTTGACATATTCTCCTCCTCCGCCAGATCTTATTGACTTGATTTTCTTATTGAAACCGTTCTCAACCATAGCTTTAAAATTTTTAAAAGTCTCAAAAACTTCTGATTTTAGTTTCATGAAGTAGATCCAGCAGTACCTAGAACAATCATCAATAAAGGCCACGAAATACCTACAACCATTAATGGAGTTTGTGGACATAGGTCCAACTACATCACTGTGTATCAAATCAAGTGTAGAGACATCTCTATGAGCCTTCCCAACATCATCTTTTCTTGATGCTTACCTACCAAGCACCCAACACATACCCCATCAGAAGTTTGGATGGAGGGAAAAACTTCAACCATGTTATCATTGTGGAGCTGCTTTAGATATTTGAAATTGAGATTTCCAAATCTCTCATGCCAAATCTTGTTGGTGTTGTTAGCATGAGACAATAAAGCTGTAGGAGGAGAAACATGTAAGAAATGTGAAAACTCATAAGCTTTGGTAGAGTGATTTGCAATACCTTTCACTACAAGATTTCCAGTGGCTTTTTCTGCAATCTCAACTGAGTCTGAATTGAATGTGACCCTCTTGGGAGAGCCTACATGAGTCATCTGGTAAAAAAATAACAGGTTAGCAGCAAGGGAGGGCACATATAAGACATTCTTGAACTCACCATGCTTCGCTCTGACTGAGCCCCTTCCTTCTGTTGGAATCTGGGAATCATCTCCCATGTGAATATTAGGCCCCTTTGATAGTGAAAGAGTAGAGAAGGATTATTTGGAGGAAACCATGTGGTTGGAGGCTCCAGAATCTATAATTTATGCCGAGGATGGAGAGAGAGTTTCTTTCAAAGCATGACACCTTTCGACATCTTCTGTCGGTGCTTCTTCATCAGGATTCTTTTCTCTTGGAGGAGCAATGTTGTGCTACTTGAGAAGAGTGGACATCTCATCAAGTTGCTTCCTCATACAATGTTCTTCAAGATGGTATCCCGTTTCACAATACAGACATAGCTTCTTTTCAAATTTCTTATTTTTAGAGCCGAAGGCCCCTTTAAAAGATTGCTGATTTGGTTTAGGCTTCGAATCGGCTTACTTTAGCTCCTTCTTCTTTGATTTTCCCTTTGCTTTCACCTTGGAAGAGTTAGTAACCAAGAGAGCTTGATCTTTGGAAGTCTGGATGACTCCCATTGGAATCAATTTGTCTTATTCCTTGATTAAGGACTCGGAGAATGAATCTAGAGAAGGAAGTTTCCAATCAAGAAAGCTTTCCTGATTGGAATGAAACATAGAGACATAGACAGAATACTTAGGACCTAGTTTGCTAAGTATGGAAAGGACATTATGCTCATCCTTTCGCTCTATCCCAGATTGTCTGGATTGTAGCACTAGAGACTTGAATTTGGAGAAGAACTGCTCAATAGTATCGAAACTATTGGGTTGTAAAGATACCAACTCATTCTCCAGAATGTGTCCTCGAAGCTCATCTTGTTTGTTTAACAAGCTATGATGCTTCTCCCAGGCTTCTCGGGGAGTCCTCAATCCTTCTATATGAAAGAGGAGATGTCTGGAAACATATGTACATAAGTACCTGAATGCTTCATCGCAACGGTTTAGGAACTTGTTCCACTCTACCGGCTGATGAGGCTCAACCTCCCATCCATGTATGATCTCGTGGTAGCCATGGTTGCGCAAGGCTAGCTGCATATCAATCCTCCAATCAAGATAATTGGAAGTTGTGAGGACCCATGGTTCAGGAGTTTGAGAACTCATAATTGCTCCGGCTGGAAGATTGCAAATACTTCTCTCAAGCTACGCATCACCTGTTAATTTCACTGCAAATAACACTAAAACATGTGAACTGTTAGAATCATGATTTTCCTCCTGGCATGAGCATGTTTTCAGGGCATGTCACGCCCTCTCCATTGCTCTGAATGAATCCAGAGCTAGCAAATTTTCATAGGGGACTTCTGTGGAAACCTAACTGCTTCTGATGTTCGATGGAGAGAAATAAGCATGAAACCTGCCTGAGAAGGCTCTAATACCATATTAGAATTTGAATTCCATTAAGATCTTCAAGCATAGAGTTCTGATAATGTTGCAACAATTGAATGGAGAATGAACATACAAATAAAGCAAAACAAACCACACAGGAAACATACGAGTATTTCTCAGGAATTTACAGTATACTCATCATAATAATATTCAATGTTACAATGTAGTTTACATAGGTAGAATTCGAATGCATGAGTAATTAATTCGAGTCTTCCAAGTGGATAAGACTGTATCTAACTGAATATCTAATTCAAGGTCTCCCAATCAATATCTAAGTCCAAATAGAAAAATCCCTGATGACCAATAAATCCAACAACCACTGACAACTAGTTAACTCAGTGCAACTGAGTGCGTTAGGTAGGCAAAGCGCTCCTCCCCATGCAACCATGCATTATTCATGCATTAGTAGCGCTAGCCTAACTGACTGTGAAGTAAATTATTGTAATTGGGGGCTAACTAAGACTAACTAGTTCTAACACCAACCGACTAAAGTAGGTTGGTTCCGAGACTCCCAGTGGCTCATAAAATGTAGGTATTGGTCTAGGAGGTGCCCTAATTGATGCATGCAGATGCAGTAAGTGGTAACTAACCTCTAGTAGTGTTTCCCACACTTTAATGATTGGTACATGTGGCCCCATTTAATTAATTTAAGGTTCCTAAGCTAGGCAATAATTAATATAATAGACATTTGAACCAGGGAGGATTAATAATCCTAACACTTTCTTGGAAGCCATAATGCTTACTTGTCAATCTAAACCTTTATACAGTCTACAAGTTGAACCCCATAGTTAATCACAGATAGATCTAACTCAATAGAGCATACCTAGTTGACACCTGAAAAACTTGTATACAATAGGTCATGCTTCAAATTAACAAATATGATACCATCTTGGAAAAACTAGGGAATTAGAAAGATCACAAATCATAGGGCTAATTATTCCAAGAAGAGATGGTGTCAATAGACACGCCATCATTAGACACTGTTTCAACACTTAAGCACATCATATCACAATTCAAAATACATTAAAATACTTTATTTATTATGTTACATTTATATTATTTTGATCCACAGGATCATCCTTTTACAACCCTAAGATGTAATCAAATCCATTAAATTGAGGAAGAATGTGTCCACGTACTGGGGTCATATCACATAATTCCCTCCTTAAAATAATGCCATGTTTGTGCCATAATGATGGTTCTATTATGACTACACTAGCCCTAGTTCAGTTAGTTGGCTCCTCCATCAGTTGGTCGATTTGATTAGTCAATATCCTAGTTAACCCATCAATCGACTACTCAATTGACTCTCCTAGTTGACTATAGATTCTCAACTATCTATATCCCAATGATCTAGAGGTGTGATGGACTATCATGGCTTGTTGCTCCAATATGTAGGTTCAGAAATCCATAAATATAGTTTTGTTAGTTTAGTTTATTCCAACAAAGAATACAAAGTTTAGTTGTTAAGTCAAAATATGGGGCATTACATATACCCACCCTTAGAGAAAATTTGTCCTAGAGTTACATTAAAAAAACCATGGGATAATTACGATGCATAATTTCTACATGCTTTCAGGTAGCAGGTTCTGGGCTATATTTGTCCCACTAGATCTTAACTTGGTCCACCTAATAGTTCCTAAGTTGTTAGACCCTATAGTCCAAAATATGTAATGTTTCAACCATGATGGTTCCCTCATGTGAAACCTGCAGTTCCTTCCACTTTAGTTTATGAGATTCATCAACAATATAACATTGTAATAAAATACATGAAAAATGTCATGAGTTTTATGCAAATGGGGTGGAAATACAAAGAAATATGCAATTCGTACAATTATTTCCAAAATTCTAGAAGGCCCTATAAATCAAGGGGACAAATTTGTCCCCTTTCAAAATCCAATATTACTTTTCTTAGGCTTTATACAAATAAAAGCTTCATCTCCAACATTATAAATTTGGTCAGGTCTGTGCATCAATATAACTTTTTATATCTATTATGTGCTTCCTTTAATTGTTGTCTAATCTGAATTACATGCCCTTCCATATCTTGTACCAATTTTGGTCCTATGATCACTAGGTCTTCTAACTTGTGCCAAGTCACCGGTGTCTTGCATGACATTCCATATAGAGGATGATAAGCTGTCATTGCAATAGATATATAGTAACTATTATTGTAAGTGAACTCCACCAAAGGTAAGTAATTTTTCTTATGTGCTTGTTGATCGATAATATACATCCTAATCATGCCATCCATTAATTGATTAAGTCTCTCCACATACCCATGTATTTTGGGATGATAGGTTATCCTTAAGTTTAACTAAATCCCTAATGCAGACTGTAATATTTTCCAAAACCTAGACATAAATCGAGAGTCTCCATCTGAGATGATATTTTTGGGAAACTTATGAAGGCAAATAATCTCACTTATAAATTCCGTCACCACATATGCAATATCATAAGTTTCATTGTCTAGAACAAAATGAGCACTTTTGGTTAGTTTATCAACTGCTACCAAAATGACATTATGTTGCTAATATGTGAGGGGCAATCTAACGATGAAATCCATGGAAATGACTTTTAACTTGAACATAGAACATCATGTAGTTGTAAGAGACCTACTAGGAGGTGATGATTGACCTTTACCTACTGACATTCAAGGCAGTTCAACATCATGCTTCATTCCTACCTAGAAGAAGAGATTCTTCATGTCTTCATACATCTTCTTCACATGAGGATGCACGCAATAAAGTACTCTATGGTATTCCTTGAGGATAGTTCTTCTAATATCCCCTTCTTTTGGAATATACATCCTCCCTTAAAATTGCAACAATCAATTTACCTCAAGGACATACCCATTGAACTTCGGTTTTCAATACCTCCCATTTTGAAGTACTGATGTAACCTTTAGGTTCCAACTATCTCAAAAAAGTTTTCTTGACTCACTCCCTTAAATTCAGTTTTAAGGGAACTAAGGATAAGATCCTAAACTTTATTCTTAAGGAATAAAACAATACATTTTCTTTTCCTTTGTTGTATGATATTCCAAAGTTGTACTTACTCATAAATTCACTGCATCACCTCTACCTAATATTTATATCTCTTTGCACAAAGAGATAATTCAATCTTTGGTCATTATACTTGAGCATGAAGTTGTTCCCTACAAGATAATGCTTTTATATTTTAGTGTTGACATTACAATTTCCAAGTATAAGTCATGTGTGGCATACAAATCTTCACATGTCTTCAATTTCCTTGATGTAGAAGATATTACTCCACCATCTTGCATTAACACAACAACCAACCCCTGCTTTGAGGCATATGGGAAAACTATAAAGCCCTTGTCCATATTCAACACTCATAACAATGGCACATTAGTTAGTAATATATTAATATCAGTGAACGTAGTGTTTCATTCCTCAGTCCACTCATACTTTATTCCCTTTCATTGAAAAGTAGTAATGGGTTTCAAAATCTTTGAGAAGCCTCTCACAAACCTTTGGTGGTACCCGACTAAGCCTATAATGTACCTGGTGGTCTCTTTCCACTATGGAAACCACAGGGTACCCAAATCCACTCACAAATTATGCCCTTGATATAAAATTCAAATGTCTGTTCCAATGACATCTATTCCATTAATTTTCCAATGGAATTATACACATATATAACAATCAATTGTCCAAAGTACCCATTTTATTTAATCATATTATTCCTACCATCAATGCATTCAAACCATGCTCAATATTTCATGCAAATAAACAATTCTATAATAATAATTGAAACAAACACAACATAAATAAAACCCATGGAATTGATTCGTACACCATTGAGACACTTATCTTTTAAATGTCATCCAACCAAATGCAAGCGAAGGACGTTCCTTCTAGCCATAGGATATTGGTCAAGCCTTCTATTTATTCGATAGATGACATCCCTGATATGGGGATATTAGTACACAAGGTTGAATTCCCAACTATTTCACTCAATAAAACTCACAGTGCCCAAAGTTTATCACACAACCAAAAGGTGCAAACCCTCCCTCCACAGTTCCCCCCACCCCAATATTCATTCCCCACCAGCTTGGACAACACAAATAATGGTACCCCCTTCTGTAATTTGTGTTTGTAAGTACATTTCACTCTAACAAGATCACAAATCAAAACTAGCAAATGCCATCACTAATTAACTTCATGGAGTCATTGACTCAAGAACAAGATAAGCGAGTTTCGATGGGTACCATCAAATCCAGTAAAGAAAAATATCTTGTTGCAGGGGTTTCAAATCCATCCAAAGGCAAGAAGAAAGCTAAGGATTTGAGGAAAAAAGACAAGAAGAAGAAAGACAGACCCAAATCTTCAGATGGGGGTTCGAATCCATGCAAGTAAAAGGACAAGAAGAAGCAGGAGAAGACCAAATGCACCTACTTCCATAAGGGATGGAATCTAGAGAGTGCATGTCTGAAGAATACCATAGACATGATGGCGTAGCTATTGGAGAAGAAACACATCCCAATGCCTAAGGGTGCGATGAACAAAGATGGAGGTTCGGGCCCAGACAACAAAGAGAGGTGCCATGCATTGGTTCCTGGTTCTTCAGAATTTTCTTCCTTCATCATTGATGCGGGAGCATCAAGTCACATGGCCTTTGTCAAAGATTTATTCTCATCCATGTATTCTGAAAATGGTCCAACTATTCGAATGGGTGATGATTCGTAGATCCAAGCCAAGGGGATTGGCATGATCGATATTGAAAATGGGTATTTCAATAATGTTTTTTTTTGTACCAGACTTGGCAGTGAACCTACTCTTAGTGTACCAAATGGCACACACTAGTGAAGCCAAGAGAGTAAAATTTACTCCATACATAGTGGAGATAGCTGAAATCTCTACCAACAAGGTGGTGGCATTGGGGTTTGCTGATCATCAAGCTAGGATGTACAAATTATCTCATTTCCTTCCCTACTGCAGAGGGAATGCGCTCCTAAATCCTGCCAATTAGGCAAGAAAGCTGCGGAATGAGAGGTTTGTCCATATAAACTACAGATACGTCCAGGCATTGAGCAAAGAAGGCATGGTGGAAGGGATTCCTTCTATCAATAGGTCCAATGGACCATGCATTGGGTGTGTGTTGGGAAAGAATCCAAAGCACAACTATTAGAAAGGGAAAGCAAGGAGAGCTGCCCAAGTACTTGGATTGGTACATTTAGATATTATTGGTCCTATTCCTACACCCTCATATGGAGTATCAAGATATGTGTTGACGTTCATAGATGATTTCTCAAGGTTTTGCTGGGTTTACTTTCTCAAACTCAGATTTGAAGTCTTTGAAACTTTCAAAGTTTGGAAAGCCCTGGTTGAGAATCAGTGTGGGAACAAGATCACAGTCCTTAGGAATGATAATGGAAAAGAGTATGTGAACAAGATATTGCAGCAGCTCTATGAAGAATGTGGCATCCAAATGCAGCATTCGGTCCCTTACACACCACATCAAAATGGTGTAGCATAGCGTAAAAACATGGCACTCAAGGAGATGGAAACCTGCATGATTGAAGAAAAGGATTTGAATCCTAAGCTATGGGATGAAGCCATCAATTGTGCTGCATACATACAAAATATATCTTGTCACAAATCATTGGATGGAAAAATATCATATGAGGCTTGGTTTGGTCACAATCCAAATATTTCACATTTCAGGCTTTTTGGCTCAAAGGCTTGGGCTAGGATTCCTCCATAGAAGAGAAAGGCCTTGCAGACTCCAAGCAAGGTTTGAATCATGGTTGGATATTATGAATATACAAAGGGATACAAGCTGTTTTATTCCTCATCTCAAAATACCTTCATTGAAAGGAGTGTGCAATTCAATGAAGAACTCATGCCAGAGCTCGAACTAACACCGGGGGAATGCTCACATCCTCCACACCAAGATGATGTAAGTGGTGAATCTATTTATGATATATCTGATTTTTATATTTATGAATATTATTATTAGGATCATGGATGACCCATTCGTCCCAAATGGGATGAGAAAACCATAGAAGCAGTTGGGATTTGGATGGAAATCGACTAGATCCTAGAAAGACTAAATCATAATTTCACACTGCTTTATTTGAAAGTGAAGTGGTTTTTGCTGAGAAATGATTCATGATGGTTGGATATTATCCTCAATAATATAAATAAGCATCACTTTATCCAATATGGAAAACAACCATGCAAGAAGAGTTCAACTCTCTATAGGAAAATGAGACTTGGGAATTGGTTCCCTTACCCTCCAAGAGGAAGCTAGTGCAATGCAAATGGTCTATAGGAAAAAGTTGCTGCTGATGGGTCTGATATAAAGTATAAGGCCAGTTTGGTTTCCAAAGGATTCTCTCAAGTCCAAGGAGTGGACTATACAAATACAATTGCAACGGTTGCAAAGATAGAGTCTATCAGGCTAGTTTTAGGCATTGCTGCATCTAAGTGCTAGGAGGTTCACCACATGGATGTGAAGAGTGCATTTATTCATGGTGATATTTAAGAGGAGATATATATTCAAAAACCTGAAGGTTTACAATATTATACTTCTCTTTTATACAGGTTAAAGAAGTCTCTCTATGGCCTCAAGCAAGCCCCCAGGGCTTAGTATGCCAAGATGGTCAATTTTCTGCTATCACTTGGATTTGAAAGATGAAAATATGTTCCTAATGTTTATTTGTAGAATATTGGTGATGTATTGTAGGTTATAGTACTCTATGTTGATGATATTTTTATTAGAGGTAGCTGCATCAAAGAAATTGGGTCAATCAAGTCTTCATTGCACAATGAGTTTTCCATGACTGATCTTGGATTGTTCAAGCAATTTCTTGGTTTGGAAATTAAGAAATATGAAAGAGGGATCAAGGTCAGACAACAAAAGTATGCTTCAGACCTATTATTTAAGTTTAATATGGTTTAATGTAAGGCATCCAAGTTCCCATTCCTTTCTAGTATTAAACTAGGTGAAGTTAGTGAGTCTCCATTGGTGGACAACTCATTGTTTAGACAGCTAGTCGGGAGTTTGCTATATCTTACACACTATAGAACTGATTTGGATTATGCTGTAGGTTTTGTAGAAAGGTGTATGAAGTAGCCTCATGAGATCCATTGGAAGGAATACAATAGTATCCTTCACTATGTGCAAGGAACTAGACACTTCGGGGTTCACTATGTTGCTGGTTCTCCACTAGAACTAGTTGGATTTACTGATTTTGATTGGGATGGTGATCTCATTGAAAGGAAATCCAATTTAGGTTATGTATTCATGCTAGAACAAGGTCCCATATTTTTTTCAAGTGAGAAACAACACACCATCTCCCTTTCTTTAGCTGAGGTAGAGTACAGAGGAGCAATGAATGCAACTAAACAATGTGTGTGGTTGCAAGGTATTCTTTGAGAACCTGGAGTTGCATTTGATTCACCCACAATAATTTTGTGTGACAATCAAAGTGCAATAAATATTTTCATAGATCTAGTGTAGAGAAAGAGGACCAAACACATTGATATACACATGCACTACATCCAGATCTTGGTGCATGATCAAGTGATATCCTTGCAGTATTGTGCATCTGCAGAGCAAACTGCTGACATTTTCACCAAGTGCTTCACAGAGAAGACCTTCACCTATATGAGATCCCTTCTTGGAGTGGGTGATACATGGTGATGTATACCATTCACTTTCATATTTTTGGCTCCATTTCCATTTTTGAGGGGAGGTTTTGTTCCCATGTGGTTTTCGTCCTTACCTTGTTTTTATGGGAAAATAAAATTTTCTGTTGTATGAGATGACTTAAGCCTTTGTTGGCAAGGAATCCATGATATTTTTGGTTAGGTGGTACTAAGTAAGGCTTAATGGGGTTTTTTAGAACATAATACACCTTAGTACCATAGTATTAGACCTTAGGAACTTTTCATTTGCATTCTTGCAGTGATTCCATGGTTTAGACTTACGAAAATTGGTCATTTATTGACAGTTGAGGCGCTCATGGTTGATCATTCTACATAGTTAAGGTGATCCAGGTTAATCATTCTGACAAACTAGGTGCCCACATTTATGGAAGTCAACCAACATGCACTCCTCATCCCCAATTTCATGGATTTGGTTTGACTTGAGGCGCCAATGCTTGGTTTAGGTGGCTTTTGACCTTCCTTGGAAATTTATTGCCCTGCTAGAGCCACTTCCACTCACCCGTGTGCTCACCCATGCCTTTCATAACTCCATTTATGTTCCAGCATGCCTTCCCCATGTTCAAACATGCATTCGTGTCCATTTGGGATGATTAGGAGGCTCATTGGTCCACCTAGGGGGGTTTGAGGATGAAATCTTGAGCTGACACTTGTATGCATCCAGATGGCCTCCAAGGCCTTACAGTTTTTCCCTATTGTAATATTTACCTGATCCAAAAATAGTTACATGTTGGAAAATCATAATAATATCTATTATTGACCTCATGTGTGTATGCTTTTTTCACTCTTTTAGCTATTTTGTGCATGTTTTGTAAGCACTATTGAAATGTGAGAGTTTCTTTGGCTCCTAGATCCAACTCTAGATCAATTCTCACACCTATAATAGTTTAAGAAATCCTAATGATCCTCCAAGTAGTCCATATCGATAATAAGATCATAAGTACCTAGGGAAATGGTGTACACTTTTATCTTAGTCATACACACCCCTTGGTCCACAAAACACTCTTCAACACTATGTCCTATTGCTCACTTTACCCCTAAATATATTTCAACCAGATTAAATTTTTATTCTCATAGGATTCCATCCCATATTTATCTATTGCAAATGGAGAAATGAAAGTATGCAATACCCCAAATTCTCACCCTTTGAATGTATTAAATAAGATTTTGTAAATGATGTAAATATGCTCTAAAGCTTCCTAGTGTATAGCTCAAGGCAAAGGCCTGAATAGTGAATGGATAGGCATGTATGATGTAAATATTTCTACATGGGCCATGTATTACTCTTGTCATGATGACTCAAATGCTATTTAAATATTAGTTTGGAAAATAATAACATGGTCCAAAATGGTTGTGTAAAAAGGAGTAGAGGGGTTATGATTTCACTAGAGGGAAAGATGAAAGGGGGTATATGGAAGAGTAAATCCTCTTTATACAAGCTTCAACCTTATAACTCATCCATTTTATTCCATCCACCTTAAATAATCCACTTACATACTTTAACTTATCAAATCCAATAAGTGAATGCATGCATGAGTTTGGTGGGAAATTCTTTTCATGAAGTTATGGAAAATAGGATGGATATACTTTTATGACAATTGTAAGAGTCCTTCCTTCTATGGTCAAAATAAACCATTTAATTGTTTTTTAACCAATCCTCCTATCTCCATTGAATCCTATCACTCATTTTCCATGTAGAGTTCGCACAATGCAATTTTCATGTTGTTCTCTCCATAAGGGCAACACCGACCAAACTATGAAATTCACCAGAAATCAACACAGTGAATGAAAAATTGTAGACAATGTGGATAAGGATGGCTATAGGTGAACATACAGGTTGGTAAAGATAGGAAGCCTTTACCCACTATTTATTTTACGCTCATGGATGTTCGAAAATATATAGATTGATTTTATAGAGGGTTCTTTTAAAGCATACAACATGTTGGACTCTTTCTACATACACTGAAGAGCACTACAACGGTTGGGTACTTTGATGGATTATTGATTATAGAAAGAGTAACACCTCCTTGTGTTGTTTTTTGTAGTGGAAGGATGTTTCATGGCTGGGACGATTGAATGAGATTCCTACAGTGCTCTATGGTGAGCACAAAGGCTTAGCATGAGAGAAAAATCGTTGGGTTGAGAGAGAGTGAAGTATATAGGTGTTTCCTTCACCCTGGTGGAATTATACCCCAGCTTGGGGGTGGTATATACAACTGATATTACAGTTGGGCGGAAAATTGCTCTTAAACGAATAGTTTTTTGGATTTTCTTCAATTAGAACACAAGTATTTATTGTTGTTTATGAATATGCAAATCATATTTACTTTGTTATGAAAATGGTTGTTATGCATGTTGTGTGTGTGGACATGATTTTAATTTTGGTGTAATTTCTTTTTATGCACCTACACATGCTTTTCATAATTCTTGTACTCATAGTAGGTTGAAATTAGTTGGAATTCAAATAATGGCATGTATGGGGTGAGATTTTATATGAGGAAATTAATAACTACCCATTTCATGGTTGGAATGATGGGTGGGGATGCTACAAACTATCTATTGCACAGGGATCAAACAATATTTTAATTTTAACATTTTAATTTTATTTTATGTGAAGACTCCACCATAGTCTTCATAGTATTTCTCTCCTGTGTTTCGCTATAAATAAGGGGTTTGACACCACTTTTGGGATTTCCATTCAATGGTAACCTGTGATCATTGTTGCCTTTGGTTTTATATTACTATTTTTAATTTATTAGTTATTCTACCACCTTAAGAAACCTAAAAGTGGACAAGGGATGGCCCTTACCGATATAAAATAATATATAGCATTTTCTTATGTCATGTTACAAAATAATAGATATCATTTCCTTGTGTCATAATAATTTATGCCTTCCCTTCTTTGTGCATGGAACGTATTTGAAACTCGAGATAATCACACTGAAACTATGGATCCTGCACCCATAACCAAAAATGTGGGATGGAGTCTATCTGTTAAATTGCAAAGATATCTAAGATGCGTTGATTTCCTTGGAAACCCTGCCACCAGTAATTGTCCCTTGTGAATGCCTTGGAATCCCTTTAGTTACTATTGAGTCTTACAATACCACACTCACTACCAATGGAACATTGACCATGACCACTCTTGATGTAGGTCTATTTCCATGATGAGGTGGCGTAGAGTACCACCCCTAGCAAATCTCCATGGATCGTTCCCTACATATCCTAACTGGTTTGGGTGGTGTGATTTACACACAGAATAATTAGTAAGGGATTTGGCCATTAAAAGGAGCAATAAGGTTTGTAAATTTTCATATCATATAACCTTAAAGATTGTTGGTGAGGGTCTGCAGGTGTTTGAAGGGACATTTCTAGATTAAGAATGAAAAATACTTAAAGAAATTCTAATTTTTGACCTTGACTCTGCATGTAAATGAAGAAATACGCTCCTAGTTGAATGATGGCATGAAATAGATAGGATGGATGTGTAGTGGAGGAGATTAAAGGCCAAAAATCATTTCCGCCAAGGAAAAATTCCAGAGCAGAAATGCAAAAAAGGGCAAGTTTCAGTTGTGGAAAGTGATAAATCTGACTTTCGCTGTCCGTAGTCCGATGATTTGATGACCCAGAACGTTTTCTCCCAAGATCAACGGTCCAACAAAAGGAAAAAGAAGAAAAGGAAATGCTTCGGGTTACAAAACTTGGGAAACATGACTTTCGCTTTTCGCAGTCCAAGATCTATGGCTCAGAGAACTTTCGCTAAAGATCAAAGACTCAAAAAAGAATAAATGGCGGAGATCAAAAATCAGAAAAATTAAGAGTTTGATCATGAAAGGTTGAAGTTCCGCATTCCACGATCTGTAAGATCTTCAATTCAGAGAGCTCCCACACAAGATCAACAGTGCGAAAAGGAAACAACGAAAGTGGAAAGGAGGAAGCAGAAAACGTAGAATTGCAGTCGCGAAAGTTGGAAAATATGCCTTCGTCTTTTAGCTAAAGGCAGAAGCAGAAAGGTCAAAATCAAGCTCCAAGAAAATTTAAAATCTTCTTTCTGCATTCTGTTTTTTGCGAAAGGCGAAAGCAGAAGGGCAGAAGTGGAAAGTTGAAAGCGGAATAGGAGAAATATTGGTGAAGAAAGTTTGAGGATCCGCGTTGTGATTTCCGCTAAAGGCAGAAGCAGGAGGGAGGAAATATAAAGTTATTTGTTATGAAAAGTTAGAATTTAGATTTTCGTTTTTCAAAAACTTGATCTCAGATCTGTGGATGAGAATGAATCTTGCAGAGATTGACGGTGCAGAAAGCTAAAGGGTGGAAATGATAAGGCAGGGGTGGAAAGACCAAATTGAACCTCGAGAAAGCTAGCAACCCATTCTCCATTTCCTGCAGACCCCAAATTTATGGTCCATAATGAACCTTGAGGTAAGATCTATGGTCCATAAGCAATTTTGTAGGTGAATATGCATGCATAGAATTAAACTGTTGCAAACCGTTGAAGGTGCTTTGAACCATCATTTTCATCCAACAGGCGTGGTTTATAGGTGTTTAATTTTCCATTTTTGTTGGTCATGTGCGTCCCAACATGCTTTCCTGTTTTATTTTGTGATCATGGCGAATCTGCCAGATCAACATTTGTTAGGATTTTGATTCCCACGTTGTAACTGAATTTGGCTCTGTTTTGAGGTTGGTCTCGAGAGCCTATGATACTATAAATATACCCTCAATAGAGGAAGAAAGGGTTGGAGCCTGTGAGGTTCTGTGTTATGTAATTTGAGATATTCCCTTAATAAAAATGACATAGTTGAATGTGGGCCTGTAGATGCAAATATTCCTGTGTGTGTCATACTTACAGTCTGTAATTTCCTTTCTTATGTGCATGTCTCCCTGTTAAACTTGCCATTATGTTTTCTTTCATATTTGGAAGGAGTGTGTAATAGCTCAAAATTCATACATGTTATGCTATGACTATTGTTTTCATATATCCACCAATATTTATTTCCAAAATTGATGCAGAATTCATCTTTTAGGTTCTCTTTGTTGATGGACTGTTATTTTTCTTTCTTTATCACCAGACAAACTTCTATTTGACTATAACTGAGTGCTACCTTTCCTTTGTAGAATTTCACCTACAAACTGTTCTGTAATTCATGAATATTTGTGACTCCATAGCCCAATATATGCTTGCCTTGTTTCAACCACCAATTCAATTCGAATTTTGTTTTCATTTTATATATGGCCCTGTTAAAAAGATGTGAGAGATCCCTCTCTAGAAAGGAAGAATCCAACTCCCTTTCTCAAAGTGGTTCCGCTGTTACCATGTGATTTACCTCCCACAACTGGGGTACAATTCTGAGTGGTAACAATCCCCAAAACAATATCATGTTGTTTCATGTATGGTACTATTCTAATAGCATCATAGAGGATTCCATTAAGATACATATGTTCTAGTGAACCCTAACTAGTTTCACTGCTAAGTGGTATATCAACCAACCCCATTGAACACATTTGAATTTCGTGTCGTTGGCTTCCACCTTCTTGTAATTCTTTGAGTTACTCATCCAATATGACAACGAAGTAGAAATTATCCTCTATTGTTGACAAAAATATACTACCCACATCATTGGCCACATCCATAAGCAATGTAGGCATCAAGTTATGTGTGAGATAAAACTTGATGAGAGGATAATTTTGGACTGGTTTCTAAATTCCTTACTCCTTGTCATTTCCAATGACGTGAACTTTGAATGATATCAAATAGAGGAAGAAGCTATATTTAAAGCTTAGTATTTTGACCTAATATATGTGTAGTCTGGTTATTTATATACCATCAAACCTGATTCCCCTCACGGGGACTCCTCACAGAAAGACCTGTCAAGGGAATCACATGCTGCGGATGGTGTCATTGGAACTGTTGTGTCCCAAACCAACTCATATGTACCTTACCCTCTCCTAACAATTAGTTATGCATATGGAACTATCCCAAACATTGTGCATCATCATTAGAGCCCAAACACCACTTTGAGACATGGCCCCAGTTTATCACATGTTTCACCCCATTCAGGAATGAGTACTTCTTACTCATCTCTTTCCTCATCCCCCCATGTTCATGGTCCCTCCTATAGTAGAACCATATGTGGTGGTAATTCTATTGCCTTCATGGCCCCTCTATACATGAACCCAAACCAAAACATCCTTTTTCCTGTCCCTCCGCCAAACTCTCTAGTGCAACCACACCCTACTACTCCCCCTTTCCTACAAGGGAAAGTATACACCCAACAAAACATGCTTGCCCAAACTGCGCCAAATACTCAACAAGCACAACCCAATAAAAATAACAAGGGAAAGAACAAGTGAAACAACCAATAGTAGGGAGGTGGAAACCAACCTGTAAACCCACCTTAAAACACCGGTATGAATGCCATATATCAATACCCTAAAAATATTCCTAAATAGGCCAAGAATGCTCAGCTATAGACCAATCATCAGTGTTGTTTCTACAGTGTGTATGATAACTATGTCCATCATTGTCCTCATTTGGCTAAGGCACACCAAATATGGATTGAGGAAAATCAACATGAAGCGACAACTCCCCCACAAGAGCAAGAAAACCCACCCATGCCTCAACCTACCCAACTGCAACCTGCAGTTCTACAAAACTTCATCCCTCAACAAGAAGTAATAAGAGGACATCCTTTAGTGTTTTACCCACCCCAACTAACTTCTTCGAGTCAAACTCCTAAATCCAGGGTCCAACACCTCTTCATGTTTCTTGCTGACAAGAATGTTTAGACACAACACAATCAATATGGTTCAAATTCCAAAACATCCACTAATGATAAAGGAAAAGATACAAATCCAATTGATGAAACTTTGCACCTATCGAAACCACCTACTAATGGGATTCCTAAGGTCCTAAGTTTCCTTTGCATCGCATCGAAAACAATTGCATCGCTTGCACTGCTCCAAATTATAGTTTTGTGTACTACTTAGCTCAGTCCTCCACTGCTATGTCAACTTAGGAGGTTCTTAGAAAATACTTAGTGTAACCTAAAGCCATGATTATCAGTGCTAGGTGAGATAAATCGATCCTACTCCCATTTGATGACATTTGACTTGGATCAAGCAGAGCCTCAAATTCCCTCTTCAGTAGCCTTCCAAGTCCTGGTGATCGCCTGGAACTTGGTGATTCATTAATGCATCATTGACGAAGGAAAATCTACTTGTTTTATGTCAACAAAGTTTGTAAAAAGATCATATCCCCCAAACTGGATTTGTTTCTCATTCATTGGCGTGAATACGATGGCAGCGTAACTCAACCTCAGGGATTTATCCTAAATGTTCCTGTAGAGTTAGCTAAAATGATAGTGTTAGTAGATATTGAGGTTGTTAATGCAAAAAATGACGACAACCTCCTTCTTGGGTGTAGTTATATGTATGTGGTGAGAGCAATCAACTCTTTTTTTTTCGACCTATGATGTCCGTTCATGAAGGGAATATTGTTAATTTATATCAGTTAACGTATTATGTTCCTAAGGGGGCATTTCCTGGAGAATGTTTTACCCACTATTGACAGTAGTATTAGTTGTGTCCCCATGCCATCTTTTACCTGCATTGGGCCTGATGTTTTTAAAAATGACTCAATGATTGGAACCTTTTAGGCTCTACCTCCTCTGCCCCCCAATGTCGAAATATAATAGCTCTACACGGTTTCCTCCAGTAAAGTATCAACCCAACCACAACCTCCACCCCAAACCACTACCTCTCCCATTCAATTAATCAGGAATTAATGGGGAGTGACACCTATTAAATGAATGTCCTTCTTGTTTCCACCATATGGAATCTTGAGAATTCTAGTCATGGCGACTCTTAATATTCAATGTTTCACGTTAGGTCTCCCTGTTTGGTATCTTACTCCCCACAACCCACCACCCACATCGTAGGTTATTTTAAAACCTACGCAACATATTGGTACTATCAATCCTCCTCCTCTAGGAGTACCAAAGGAAACATTGATCATTGCCCCACTTCCTCCCATGAAGAAGGATGGGGAAAAAAATGAATGTGACACTGCCAATAAACCAAAATAAATCCATGAACCGACCTCTTACTACCTCAGTTCGAGCCCCTCCACGTTGAGCTTTGTGCTATGTTTGGAGTCACACAACCCATAATTTTCCATAGTTTCCTATATTGAACACTCATATACATATGTTATATGATGATCCCAATGAGAATGTCATAGTGGTTCATATGTATGAGACCCCCAAGATGCGTAGTAAGTTATTGCGAATCAATCATCCTTGTGTAATATGTGGTATCCATGGCCATTACTCACACAATTTCCCATATCTTCTCGAGTATCAATCAATACTCATTGAATTGCTTCATCTCTCTATATATACCTAAGTCACAATCATTGAATAATTTCACCCCCTAGAAAATTCTTCCAGTGAGACAAACACCATTTGTTTCAACTCATCCTTTGATGAGCCGTCATCATCAACCCATACCACTATAGTTGTGTCAACATACATGAGTCCCTTTAACCTCTCTACATATTCGAACCTCTAAAGATGATGACGAAACCCCATTCCCATAGCTTGGGGGAATGTGGAGAGCAATCAAAACCTTCCTACTCATATTTTTCGTCCTCATGGTGAAATTGGGGGCATCCCCATCATCATCTCATCAAGTTAGCATGCCACCATGGCTATTCACCTCATGGTACACCCCCTTCTAGTAGTTGATCAATGTCTTGTCAATACTTCTCCAAGAAAGTTTCTACATCACATTGATACCTCTAGGCTAGGGCATGATAGATTACCTTGATCCTAGGATAGGGGGAGTGCTCAATCCTTTTTACCCTACCTCATCACATATATCTCGTTATTTCAATGAGCCCATATCTCACTTCAACACATACGTGATCCATACTCACAGAACTCATGCCCATAGCATGGGGGAAAGACCTTAACCCTGCTCACTTTTTCACATGTATGATCTTGACCATTTCCTGAAGTCACATGTCACTTGTATATTTTATTTGATTTATAGATGCACCTTTTACGCTTGGGTATCATTTCCATATGTATAGGTACATGTTATGATGAGTACCACCACTTTTAGTTTGTAGATAGTCCCTACAAGTATAACACTTCAAACTAGCATATAGGTAATCACCCTGACAAAGTACCGTATGCATCAAACTTATTCATCCCTTGTTTTATCCTGTATGACCCCCCACTCTATTCGGTTCAGTGGCCAATCCAAGCCACCCTTGCATTCTCCCTTACCTAGTGGTTAAATCTTTCCTTACATGGGTGACTATTTTGTGCCTCTTGTCATTTTGCACCCATGTTGTTACAATTCCCAGAGGTTTGGGAGTCCTTGTAGTCTCCGAGTTACACCAAACCACATAGTACTCTATCATACACACTCATTGGCCTACCCTATGGATTCCCAAGTTTATGTTCACTAAATGCATTTTGATGATCTACATTGCACATTCACAATACCTCTACTCCATCCATATTGCAAAAATGAGGTTTGTGAGAATTGCTTCATAGTGAGATCTAGGAGGTAGAGAAATATTCACACTCAAAGTATTTGACAAAATATGTAAGAGAACAACAAAGAGAATGAAATAGCACATGTGAATGGTGCTAGTAACTGATCATATTATTACAATACATATTGTAGATTTGTATAGTACATATTTATAATACATTGGGGAAACTTTGTGAGCCCTTTGAGGCCATGTGAATGCATACAAGTGTCAGGATAGAATTTGACCCCTAAACCCCCAAAGGTTGACCAATAGGCTACCAAACCTAACCAAAAAATAATGAATCATTGTGTGAACATGTAAGAAGCATGCCTGGGTCATAAATGAGGGAAGGATAAGCATGGGAGAGCGCATGGGTGAGTGGGAGAGTCTCTAGGAGCCAATAAATGCCCAAGAAGACCACAAAATTACAACCACATTCACACACTAACGCCCCTAGTCAAATATGGAAGTGGTTTGCAATTAATGCAGGTGTTTGGATGACAGACTGATCAAAGTAGAGCACCTCAAGTATCAATTAATGAGCCAGAATCACCTATTTGACCAATATTGATTAGTATAACCTAAGTTAGACCATACAATATAAGCACAAGGCAAATGATTATGTCTCCTAGGTATATCATCATGGTACTAAGGTAGATTATTTCTCTAGCACCTCCCCTTGAGCCTAAGTTAGTACAACTTATAACAAAATGATTTATTAAGGCCTTGGAAACTAAGGCACAAGTCACCTTTTACAACAAAATTTTATTAATCCATGTAACCAAGGTAAGGAGAAAAACCTCATTGGACAAAACCTCCCCTAAAAAATGGACATGACAGAGATGAACAAAAAATGTCTTCAATAGGTCCTCTTCTTCACTTGAATGACCTAAAAGAAAAGCTTCTTGGTGATGGAATTGGTGAAGATTTTGTGGATTCCAAGATCATGCATCAATGCATCAAGGTGTTGTAGAAAAAGATCATGTGGAGAGGCCCTTTGATGGCATCATTTGATAATGGAGGGGCATCATAAGAATGTATTTTTATGCAAGCATACTTTGATCTAATAGCATAATAAACCATGGAAAATATATCTCTGCAAATGTTTTCCCAAATAACATCAAAAGATTCAACAAAATCTGCCTCATGTGTAGCTTCCATATCATGAATAAAACCATGAATATTCTTCCCAATTTGATGAAGAACCTTCATAAATCTTTAACAAAGCTCATGAGGCTTTGAAATATAAGAATATATGTCATATACAATAGAAAATATTAGAGGTATGGTGTCTCCATGAGCGAAAGGGTCCATAGAGAGACAAGAGTGAGAAACTAGATCACATTTATAGTTGAGCGAACCTATAGGGTCTGGAGACTTGAGATTTGGACCATGGGTGGTAAAACCAAGTACAAACATATTTTTGGGAAGACTGATGAAATGCGAGGCCATCATATTGAGAATTAGCTAATGTCCCTGATCCTAGCTCACTATGAGACCATTGAATACTTCTTTACCAAGTTCAAAGTGCTGATACTTCAACGAAAACAGTCTGGCATAGAGAAGAAATATGATAAAATTTTCTTGTCCATCCTTTCTAAGCTAGGTCCAGAGTATTATGTGTATTTTTCAACATTCCACTCAAGTAAGCTTACAACTAGAAATTGGAGGATGTATGTGCTAGAAGACTTCATGGAGTCTTTGACTCAAGATTAGGACAATCTAATACAAATGGGTACCATAAAATACACCAAAGAATAAGCCCTTGTTTCTGGTACATAAAATCAAACCAAATGAAAGAAGAAAGATTTGAAGCAAAGAGAGAAAGAGAAGAAGCAGTCAAGTTCAAAAAGCTCCAGTTCTATTGATGGGAGTTTGAGATCCAAGAGAAGAAACAAGATAAAGAGAACCACATGTGGTTATTGTAGAGGTTCACATCTTGAAATTTATTTCTTTAGAAATAATATGTACATCATGACCAAACTCATTGAGGAGAACCATATTGACCTTCCAAATTTTGCAAGAGGATGGGAGCGCAAGCAAGGAAGTGGTAAGCCTGAGCATGAATTGAGTGCATGGGTGAAACCCATTTATGATATATCTATTTCCAATGGCTTTGTTTCTGACTTACCTTCTGATATATCAGAATATAAATCCTCCATCCCTTCCTTGTAACAAATCCCAATCAGATCGCCAAAGCATCCTCCCAAAACTAGTCATTTTTTGCTAGTTTCTGACGAGTCTTCTGAAAGATCTTTCCCAACCAATCAAATATTTCCCATTATGATTCTGAAGGTGATATAAAGGATGATATACATCCTATTACAGTCATTGACTCATTTCCCCAACCATTTCATGACCAAAATACCCGACAACCCTCAAGTTCACTAGTTGGAAAATCTCAAAATTGCCTGGTTTCCAATGCTACGCCACTTGTATATGTTGCTTTTATGTCTTGTATGTATTTCATTGGTTGGACATCCATATCATTTTCCTTCATGGGACTGTTTTTCAGTGACTCAATATTGATCCAAAATTCATTCGGTATATTTTCAAAATGAAAGAGGAGATCCCTCGAAATGCTGAGGCAAAGCTTTCTAAGAGCTTCATAAAGTCGATTGAAGTACTTAGCTTTCTCTACTGTAGAGTTGGGATCGAATTCAGTCCCCATGGTGACTCTATATAGGCCTTTCGACCTCAAATAGATCACCATTTTGGCCTTCCATTCAAAATAGTTTAATGGTGTAAGTAATAGCTGAGTCTTCTCCATCATGCTCGCACAACCTGTGACAAAAACACTTTAAAACTTGTAATGCAAACACTCAGTTTTTCAGGAAATATGCCCTAAACAAAAACTCAAACCTCTATAGATTTTTTTTCTGCTCCAACTAGCTCTGATACCATGTGATAATTTCTTCACAGTGATATTTAGGAGCTAGAGCAATATTCACACTCGAAGTATTTGACAAAATATGTAAGAGAGCAACAAAGGAGATTAAAATAACACATGTGAATGGTGCTAATAACTGATCATATTATTAGAGTACATATTTTAATTGTCTATAGTACATATTTATAATACATTGGGGAAAATTTGTGAGCCCTTGGAGGCCATGTGAATGCATACAAGTGTCAAGCTAGGATTTGACCCCTAAAGCCCCCTAGGTTGACCAATAGGCTACCAAACGTAACCAAAAAGTCACGAATCCATTCATGAACATGTAAGAAGCATTATTGGGTCATAAATGAGGGAAGGTTAAGCATGGGAGAGCGCATGGGTGAGTGAGAGAGTCTTTAGGATCCAATAAATGCCCAAGAAGACCACAAAACAACCACATTCACACACTAGCGCCCCTAGTCAAATATGGAAGTGGTTTGCAATTAATGCATGTGCATGGATGATATAATGATCAAAGTAGAGTGCCTCAACTATCAATTAATGATCCAAAATCACCTATTTGACCAGTATTGATTAGTATAACCTAAGTTAGACCATACAACATAAGCACAAGGAAAAAGATTATGTCTCCTAGGAAGATCATCATGGTACTAAGGTATATTATTTATCTAACAAGGTTATCGCACCTCCATCCATCATCCTTCAAGGAGGTTACCATTAGTGTCTTACCCCTCATAAGTTTTCACCTGTAATTATTCACCTAGTTAAACCATCTGATAAGTTCATTAGACACTTACCTCCTTTCCTATCATTACCAATGTGGTCTTCTAGCTCACCAACCATTATATAACAATGTTTTTAAACACCCTATTTTTCCAAGTGTCCATGCACCTGATAAGATACGATTGTGAAGTTCAACTCCACAACATATTTTATGCCCCATGCATCGGAGAAACCATTTACAAATGGTACTTCTTCACACTTCTGCAAATTGCCTATGGTAATTTATTTATGACAACATCCATGGTCTCCTTTGTTTAGAGAATTCTACAATGATTCACCCTTGGAGTCACCCTGATGTCATGTTTTCCCAAAGTCATATATCAATCCCCCCTTCTAAGTTACCCCCCTCGCAATCATAATTTCTGGTGTCTCAATTGTGTCCCTCCCTGAAATCATTTTCACATATTTTTTTAGGTCATCCATGTAATCATACTCTGAACAAAGGAATTTTGAGTCTTGACAACTCATTTTCCCTCGTATCCCCCAATAGTGTCTCAGTCCCATTTCCATTTTTATCACTCATTGATTGTATCCCTCATGCTTTTGTCAACGAAACATCATTCCCTTGCTAGTAGAAGGTCTCCCTCTATCGACATCAACACATGTATTCCATATGATAGAACTAGAGGTTACCCTATAACTTAGCCTCATAACCCCCCTTAGAGCACCTGAAGGGAGACCCCAGTTCCCTTTGGAACAACTGTTTCTCACATTTTCAACACCATCTACATTATCGCACCAATTACCTTCATAAATGTTGATGGTTCTTTCATTATTTGGTCGAAGACCTTGGATGTCCCTTGAATCTAATCTATTGGTGAGTCTACATGGAAACCCCACAATATTATGTTTCTTGAGATATAAGGGCTGCATTTGCGACAATGTTTGGAATCCCTCCAATTCTATGCTTCCTTGAGTATCAAGTTTAGATGCAATTCATTTTACCTATTAGATTCTAACCCTTAGTCATTTGAGTCATTATAGTTGTTGGACCCATTCAGATTCAACAATACATCAATTATTGTGATTCATCATTCCATGGGAATTTCGTTGCTCCAATACCAGTTCTTTGGATCAACCCTGGTTGGACCATGATTACATTCTATATTTGAGTCCATCTTGGACACTTATGATGTACATGAAAATTATCCATGTATTAATCGGGTCCTTGTTTGGGCCTCATTCCACTTTTTATATTTTGATATGTTGATACAAGCATGGGTATGCCTGCCTCATCCATATATTTGAAATTATATGCACCTCATTGATATTGAGTGCTGTATATGTAGGAAATGGCCCTTACAGTCCCATTGAAGGGCGAGCTACCCCCAACGCAGTCTTGATTTTCCATGCCACCGTCATAATAGAAAAATAATATCCTAGATGTTTGTTGGCCATATGATGAGCTCCTAACCTCACACATAAGGGGACAATATATGAACACCTACATTTTGTCCACCAACCTATTCACTAGCCCCATCATACACGTAAATTATGACCACATTTCATCTCCACCCTTTAAACCTTAGTAAAACCCAAAGACCAAAATCATATTCCAAAAAGAGCCATTTTACAGATTAAATTGCTAAATTACCTAAAAAATAAATTAGCATCCTTTTTCCTTGACATGTTTTTGGAAGTTTATCCTTTTTCACTCTCAATGAAAAAAAGAAACTTGGATTAATCCATATGAAAAGCTCAAAGTGGAAATAAGGATAAAAAGGGAAAGAATCCAAAAAGAAGGCAAAAGAAAAAAACCAAGGATAAAAAAGGCAGAAGCAAAAAAACCAAAAACAAAAGCCTATCCTCATCCTCAAGATATATATTATGCCTATAATTGAACTACCAAGGCCCCTCATTTGAGGTTGAATTCTCCATTCATTACTCGAGCCATCACTCTACGAAAATATCCTTAAGACGATAAATCCCTTTGTGTTCCATTCTCATCTTGTTGGAGACAATGTATGTGTTGAGTGGCCATATGATCCTGGATTACTAGGAGATTAAGCGAAACCTGCCTCGAATAGTTGCAGGGGCCCCTTTCGTAGCAACTAGAAGGTGATCATGAACTATTGTAAATCCATTTTCATAATTAGAATTCTTTATTTGTTAAAAATATGTTTGTATATGTTTTCTTGATGAAGGATGCTTGAATATGTTAGTTTAGGTTTATTTCCATTGTTATCGATCTTTGCTTATCTGTTAGATTAGTTAATTATAGTTTTAGTTTTGTTATTTTCTATTAATCATTTGAAACTCTACTAAGTCTAACAAAAACCTTAGTAGGTGCCTTTGGGAACGTACTAGTGTGAAAACATGAACAATATAAAGCAAGATCCAAAGCAATGGTATTTAAAATTTTAAAGGTTTATGACATAACAAGGTTGTAGTATTTGCAATTTTGACCATTGTGTTTGTTTTAAGAGGATATATAATGGAAGCTATATTAGCTTGTTATTGCATGTAGATGACATGCTTGTTGTAGGGTCTAACATATAGGATATAAATGTGATAAAAAAGAAATTAGCTAATTCGTTTATGATGAAGGATTTGGGTGTTGCAAAGCAATTCCTTAGTATGATAATAATAAGATACATGGAAAACCACAAATTGACATTGTCTCGGGGTGAGTACATAGAGAAGGTGTTGGAGAGGTTTAGAATGCAAGATGAGAAAAATGGTTAGTATGACTTCGGCCAATCATTTCAAAGTAATTAAGGAGATGTGTCCCAAGACACAGGAGTAGATAGAATATATGTCCAAGGTCCCTTATTCATTAGTAGTTGGTAGCTTGATGTATGAAATGGTGTGCACAAGACTAGATATTGCACATGTAGTGAGAGTTGTGAGAAGATATATGAACAATCTAAATAAAGAGCACTGGGAGGAAGTAAAGTGTATTCTTAGGTATTTGAGAGGTACTACTATTCATGCATTATGTTTTGGAGGTTCAAACACTGTTCTATAGGGACATGTTGATTTAGATATGGCAGGTGATAAATATAGTAGGAGGAGCACCACAAGGTATGTTTTTACTAAATTATAGGTGGAACAATAGTAAGTTGGATTTCAAAATTGCAAAAGATTGTTCCACTTTCAATAATGGAAGCCGAGTATGTTTCTGCTACATAGGCCAGTAAAGAGATGATTTGCATACAGAGGTTCATGGAGGAATTGGGTAAGAAAAAGGTGAATATTGAAGGTTGTACAATGATATCAAGAGTTACATTAATTTTGCAAAGAAATCAGCCACCATTTCTAATACTAAACATATACACCTCAAGTACCATTTCATATGATCCTGTTTTGGAAGATGGACAATTGAATTTGGAAAAGATACATAATAGCTAGAATTATGTAGACATGGAAAAAAAAGTAGTAACCAAGGAGAAATTGATTTCCTACTCATTTTCAGTTGGCCTTCAAGCATGAAGGTGAAGATGAGAAGCTTGTGAGGTCCAAGATGCATCATAGTATAACAAATAAAAAGTTGGTGGAGTTGTTATGATCAGTATCCAAGTAGTATATTGTTGGTTGTGGAGCTTAATTATCATTTTAAATCAAAGAAGTGCTTCATACATGTTAGGATCCTAGAATAAACAACTGAGCTATAGGGGGATGGAACACCCCCCGACCTAAAGGTATGTGGGGTTTTTGGCACATGAGTCCTTGAGGAAAATTTTATGGTACATTTTTTGGTAATTGAAATGTGATGAAAGAAGATAATTGAAAATAATGAAATTCACTGCAACAAATCCTTGTGATTTAACCCAACAAACCATTTCATAGATAACAACATGCCATACATAGGGGGAATATCAATCACTAATACATCCATCATGGTGTTTAAATTGGGGCAAGCAAGAAAATCATCCTTCAAGCTCTTCATTAGCCCATATGCTTGGACACCCCTTAAATAAATTCCACAAATATTTCCATATGGATGGGTGATTTCTAATCCCATTTCCTTCATAATGCTCAGAGGCATAACATTCAAATAAGATCCAGAGTCTAGCATGCAGTTATGGAGAAATATGTTGTTAATTTGCAATGTGAGATAGAAAGGATGATGTCCCCCACTCTTCCTCTCATAGATAATAGTGTGAATCTGAATAGAAGGATCTACCTCTACCTCCCGACCTTTAACACTTTGTATGTGGGAAGACTCAGAAACAATCTCAGGAGCATTTGCTACTAGGATGTTATTGAAAAAACTAGTGAATTTGATCTTTGACTGATGGAAACTTCACTAACTCATTTAGGGACACATTTTGCATGACTTTATTCAATTCTTGATTTGTGTGAATCCCCAAGTCATAGTCGCAAAGATCATGTTCTTACGATTCTTCTTATTCTAATATTAAGTGTTTATCTAGGAAAGGTGTAATGTATTGCTCTTTGTTTCGATGTTGGTATAATTGAGTGGTGGGTTGCATTGTGGTGCACACCATATCTTCTTCTTCTAGTAAAATTATACCAAAATACTCTTCATTAGTGAATTTTTCGACTAAGTTTATGCCTTGATCCTCAAGGTCAAAAACTTCAGGCTCTTCCTCAGGCTTCTCTGCGTGCTCATTTCTTTTAGGTATTTGTCTATTTTCATCTACAGGCCATTTTTGGTTGTTCCAATAAGGTATTGGACCGTAGGAATTTCTATATTGATTATTTTCCCTAGTCTTTGTTATTTATTTAGTGAACAATGTAAGGGTTTTCATAATTTCAAACATCACCTCTAGATTGGGTTTCTCCTCAGTAACATGTTCCTTAGATCTTCTGGGATTTGGATCAATACGAGAAGACAAAGGAGCATAAACATCCAAAAAAGTCTTCTTTCCCATAGAGGCTATGTTGGCTTTTGCTTTCTTAGCCCAGGTTTGAGTGGTTTTGAGGTCATTAGGATTCTTTTCCTTAAGGATCAAACCAAACCATCGTTCAAAATAGTTTAGATCAAGGATAAGGATAGCTTGCTATGTCGGTCTTAAATCTTGGGGATCATTGGAGTCTATTTTATCAAATCTTACATTATTTGAGGATGGTCTCATTTTCTTTCTTCTTAACCTCAAATTGATGATTCAAAAAAAACCTATTATCTCGCTTGGATGACCAATCTTCGATGAGTTTCTTGGTAAATTTATCATAACCATCTATCGACCCTGTAGGTAGTCTATCAAACCATCCCTGGGCATCTCCCTCCAAATATATTTTAAGGGATATCATGTAAACATATTATGCTTAATCCCCATACGTATCCATATAGTTCCACACTGATTCAATATTCTCTTCAATAGGAGTTCAATATGATCCACTGAATTTTGGAAGTTTATCAAAATACTTCTTAGGCATGTCATGAGGAGCACCTTGAATCAATGAGAAGTCAAAAGGATAATACTTGGATCGACATCCGAAACGCCTAGGTATTTCTGGGGGATTGGTGTGAGCCATCAGAGAGTTTACTCTAGGTGGATTGTTTGGAGGAGTAGGAGAATTCGAATTACTGTTTGGATAATCGGGTAGAATGAACACATGACTTAATTGAAATGCTTCGGGAGGGTTATCTAAAATTTGTTGTGGTGAATTAACAACCCTCCAAAAGAAATTGGATGATTGATATTTAATATTTTATTATGATTACAGGTATACGCTAATGATCTTTCAAGATTATTTTGAATTTGAAGGTTATACGGGAGGGGAGGTCCCTCAGGGGAGTCGCATTATGGAGTCGCCAGGTAAACGAATTTTCGTGTTCACTGAAAATGAAATGTCATAGGAGAGATACAAATAGTACCGTGATTGTGTAGATTTAAATAATTGACAAATACAACCATTGGATTTAAAACTAGATGTGATATGATTGAATATATGTAGTAACACCATTCATAGACACCAAAGGTACGTGAAATGAACCAAGGTAAGCATCTACCTTCCTGGAAACTATGCCAAAAATGTTATCACGGATCTTGTAATTTCCCTGATAGAGAAATCATGTACATGATGGCAGAGGGGACAAGAAACCAAAGCTGTGACCTACGAAAAACCTCAACCCCCAAAATATGGATGGTTTTCATGCTGGTTAAGACTTCCTTCGCTTTATGACACTAGAGAATCCCAAGTGACAATGGGGGAGACCCAGATCTATCCTGAAAGGAAATGTCTAAAGAAAATCACCAGATCAAACTCCTAGCGAAGAAAACATAACTTGAGTGCTTCAAACCCTAGATTCAGGGAATAAGCCACAAATTAATGATACTTGAGTAAGTGTGGTTAATAATGCTAGTAATGTTACTTAATTTAAACAATTAGGTGTATTGTGGAGAGTCGAATCAGATCTATAATTAGTGTCTTGGTTCAAATGATCAAACTCGAGACCTTGGGGTGATTTAAGTAGATAATTAAGAAATTCCAAGGACAAGGTTGATATTGATAATTAAGGCTTCCTGTACGCTGAATTAGATGAAAGAATTGACAATCGAAAGAGATACAAGTGAAATAAGAACAAAAACACAGAGAATTTGGTTGCCAGACCAAAGGGGGGCTCTTTCTTCCTAAGCGATTAGTGCTTGGAGATGGGTAATGGGGTCCAATTCTGACTCCTAGAAGGGAAAATAGGTTTTGAGGGATGATTGACAAAACCCAGATCACCAAATTCACAGATTCCCAGTGCATATTGATCCGGTGAATTTCCTACTTCTAAAGAGGGTTTTTTTAGTGAAAGCAGTGATGAGAAATGCATGAGAAAATCAAAAGGTGGAGAACTTACCTGAGAAAAATACCTGAATCATTATTAATGATCTCCTGGATGATAAATAATTCCTTTCTTATGATCAAATAATATTTTTGGGCAACCTTTTGATGAAGTGTTATTGCTGCCAGTGACCCTAGCACCTATGTTGTACGTGCCACATTAAGGAGTCCAATTAATAGGAAAAATAAATAGGAAATGCAAGCTAAAATATGTATAGGGAAAATAAATCATAAATAATTTTCAAATCCTTGATAACTGTGATCGAGTTACATCCATGGAGTGAGTCCCCCCACTAATGCACCTCTCTCATAATCACCTCCTTCAACCTGCAGATAAATGGGTACAAGAAAAGGTACAAAAAATATGCTGGATTGATCTTAGTGTAGAAGAAAAGCAATGCCAATCATCATCTCATTGATTCATCAGACAAGAAACAAGTTTGTAGTCCCAGACAATAATCTCTCTATTCAATATTATGGTGCCAGAGCTCATGCTTTAGAATGGGGAGATCACCTCTCTTAAATAGTTTGAGAATGTGTCCACATTTAAACTAACTATCATCTGATGGTTGAGATTAAGATATCATCAACGATGGAGATAAAAAAGTACAAGATCATCACATGGATCAAGTTGACCACTTCAAAGGGGCGCATTTTTTCTCAAGAGGTGGAAAACATAAGATAACATAAGATACATCATGATAATACATCAAATAGGGTCACCATGGGATTAATTTACCCTATACCCCATTACAACCTCATAACATATGATATAATAGTGAAATACATCAATTATCCAAGTTGAGGGGTGCCCCTTGGGGGACGTCCTCACTAGATGATCCATAATAATACGTAAAACAATGCTGACTGAAACTGCTGAATAATTGTTTAGGGAGCCAAACTAAATGATATTACAAATTACCAAGCCATTTCCTTGAGCCAACTGGCCAAATCGATTTTCTCAGTGAATTTCCTAGTTCAATTTTTGGTGGTACATCCTCTGAAACTGATAAAAGTCATCATAACTCTATTCAAGATGATAACTGGGGAAAAATGACTATACTGGATGATCCAAAGACACAAAAGAATGGTATAAGTGACTACTGATCCCCCTTGGAACACTACAATGCTCCAGGAGAACCAAAATCACTACCATCTGTAATAAAATTTGATCATTTGGCCAATAATAAAGTGATAATAATAATTGATTAGGAGATCCGGGGCCAAGTTCTCAAAACTAAAACCACAGTATTTGTCCAAGGAATGTATCGAACAAATATAATCCATTTTGTATTTTGAGTCACTGCCTTGGGAACCATGTTTGACTTGGTCAACAAGGTTCATCGGGTCAAAGTACCCAAACTGGAGGTGAGGTACTGTACCTATATGATCCTGCATGAATCCAAGGTAAGAAATGCTCCAATTGTGTATATCAAAACCAAAATTAACTCATGTTATTCATAATCACGGTGATAATAATAGTAAGTAAGATATACATGTGCTTTTGAAAAATCCCAGGACCTTCTGGAAGTCAGCTTGTTCATGCCATACTTACAAAGCTTAAACAGTTTGCTAATGTTGGGTGAGGATGGAAAACAAGGCTAGGTAAAGGGGAATGAATTTTGACTGAATTTTACTATCTAATATTTCTGAATGATAACCAACACACTCAACCAAAGTGACATATACATGACAGATATCAATAGGGGATGGTGGGTTTCACAAGTGGATAAAGTACTTGGGTTTTCTTTCTGCATACTCTAGCAAGTTTGGCTTTGCACTAATTTCCAATATAGATCAACCTTCAAAGGCAGGTGCCCTGGAAGCCTTCTGGGCTCCAGTACTGACAAAGACATATCCTTTGCAAGCCAGTGTCACCCTATTTCCATGTGGGGGAAAATGAGATGAACACTATACCAAGAGTCGGTGCTCATCCTTTGACTATTGATCTTCTTTCAATAAATATATTTTTCAGATAATATAGTAGTTATCCTAGAAGGGAAGGTTTCGTGGAAAGCCTTATGGGCTTCAGTAAATGACTAAGGCATAGCCCTGCTTCCAATGAGATAGCCCCACCGGGTTTTCCTCTCCCTACTGTCCCCGTGGAGGGAAGATGAGCCTTACATTATACAAAGAATAAGTGCTCAACCCCTTGGCCACTGAATATCTTTTAAACATTTATACTTGGAATCATTTAGACATAGCCTTTATGCGTTCTTATGCTTTAGTGTTTATCAACACTATTTGGTAGATCACTTGTTTTGAGAACTAAAGGAGATCTTCCCGGTGAACCTAGCCACGTTGGCCAAGCCACATACTTCATATCCAAAGACACATAACAACATGGAGTCTAGCATGGCATAGGATTCAAGATGGGGAAAATATCTCCAATCTCACAAGTCTTAATCAGTCTAAGTCATGGGATGAAATTCAACAACAGATGAACTGGATTGTAATGTCCCGGTTTTGACCCCGTTACATTAGATGTATATGATGTATAAATTGTAAATGATCATGGTGTGGAGCTAAAGGCCAAGGCCCCACCATTGATCGGTTATGTTATGTTTGGATTTGAATTGTCACCGATGGTATATCGGGGCATGCGGCATACGTTTTGAGTTATCCTCATGTAAATATGCATCTGTAATTAAAAATAAACACAACCAGCTACGGTCACGGCAACTAAATCGAAAGGGGCATGATTTTCACAAGGATAAGGATGTGGGGGAAATTTTCAACTTTGGCCAATAAGGCAAATTACCCATGTGTCTTTTTCCCTTGTCTTATTCCAACCACCTTCTTAAAGAATTTCTATTGGTAGCTGGGAGGAGTTATGGCAGTTATTGTTTTGGGGTATGGGGTGGCAGGACTGTCAGTCCTAGCCTACGCCCTTCATTCAATTCGTCCTCATCCTTCACGAAGGAAATTCTCCTCTCTCCACGATGGGGTCTATTTTCTCCTCACGCACATGCTCTTGGGTTTTGGTTGTTCATCCCTCACGCAGACTTTTTCTCTCCCTATGAGTTTCTGAACACTCACGTCCTCCAAAATTTGTGTCCTTGCCATTGTTTCTCATCTTCACGCAGGGAATTGCTGCTGCTACTCATGCACGCCCAATTTCACGTCCTCTCCGTGCTCTGTTCGTTTTCCACCATTGCCAGTCCGTTATTCTTTTCCACGCATAGGAATTTTCCTAGTTTTTACCCACGCCGTTTTCCTCCACGGATTTGTGAATGATGGGGCTGAATCCTTTTCCCCATGGGTCGAATTGTGGGTTCTGCGTTGATTGTTACTCACGCCTAGGCCGGGAGTCTGTAAATTTGTTTCCAGTGTGGTCTGTGTGAGTCTTCCCGTGGCTCAATTGCTTTGGACAGACTGTTGATTTTCCCCTGCGGTAAGTGTGTTTGCTGCTACGTTTGGGAATTTGTTGTATGTCGCTTGAGATTCGTTTTTTCCCTGTTTAAGCTGTGACAACTAAATGAATTGCCTGAGTACAATGGTTGGTCTTTGGACCATGATAGGAGCAGGGATGTTGGCTTAGATTTGCTTGATAAACCTTGTGGCTGGAAACCACACAAACAGAGCTAGAGGGCTGGCCTTCTTCTCCATCACCCCTGAATAGCACTGGAAGGGAATGCAGGGCCTGAGGGACTGTGTAGCAGAGAAGGGACTGATTCCTTGTGTTGGGTGTGCTTGGGTGTCTTAGAGGTCAGGATAGTTCTGGTGTAGGTGTTCTTGGCTTTTTAATGAGCTCACCAGCTTAGCAATTTGCCATCTCCAGCTCCTTAATGGCCTGAGAAACCCAACTTTGTTGGCTTGGCTGTGTGTTTTGGGTATTCCTGGCTACGAGTAAGCCTATTGTTCCCTTATTCCTTGGAGAATCATTCCCAGCTCGGGGGTGGCAGCATTACTGAGAGATTTAGGAGCACGCTGGCCTATGGTTGGGTGGAACGTTGCAGCGACGTAGCTGGTTGCGGATCGAATTCATCTTAAGATAAGTAATTCTGTCCATTTTTACTTCTGCAACTCTATTTCTGTTAATGAGATGAAATGAACATGTGGAAAATTGCATGTGTGAATGCTGGTGTGAATGTAAGATGTTTCCGCTGTGTGTGTGTGTTGATTAAATTGCATATGTGCATGATATACTGCAACGCACTCTATTTCAGCATTCTGTTATGTAATAAATTTTGTGTATGCATATGCTCATGGGGCTCTTAGCCCGGTTGGTAAATGGTTGGGTCGCGTCCTCTACGCCATTCGGAGGCTTGGGGATGTGACATGGATGTATGGGGGAAAATGACACATGGAGCCAACAAAGCACTAAGGTTTACTATTTTTACAATCATGGCATGAGCAACAGTATTCAACATCAAATACTTTGATTAGTATTAACACAAGTTCAAGTATTAGTACATATATAAGCATAGGTCACCATAATCATCCTAACAAGACAAGCATAGGTGTTTGATATACATCACAAAACAAAATCAACCTATAGAAGCATATACTTGATCTCACCATGTATACATGTCTCCAACTGATAGGGCACCTCTGTAATTGTGTGTACCACATATGATCTGCTACTCTGCTCAAATGAACTAGATCATCACTGAAATCATCTTGATGGACCAATGAATCTCAGTCCCGACAAGGAAGCTCTGTTGAGCAAGGATTTGAAATCATTGAGGCTGTAATTATCCATGCTAAAACCCCATGTGAAAAATAGATCAGAATAGAATAAGAGATAAATCTGCATGCTGCATCATGGTATCCCAATTGCAAATGTATATGTGATAGCATGTCCCAAAAACATAGAATTCTCTTGGACTTGTTTACTAAGTATATTAGGGATCCAACATGATTGACTTGGATTGTTTTTTGTAGCATACTAATTTGTCATCAAATGGTCAAATCTCTCCAACATCTACTTATGGAATAGAGTAATTGTTCCAAATACCAGTCTTGTTTAGAATTCTCTTATGCACAAATTCTTAAATCAAGTTATTCTCCACGTGATGTCACACATAATGAAATTTCACCCATTGTATGACAATTGGTTTGACCCTATTAGGGCTGTTATAACACATTCTTAGGGATACAATGACTTCTCACAAGGTTTTGAATTGTCACAACATTTACTTGGGTTTTCCATGAGTTGTCTTCAAATCTGTTCATGCTTTTCAATCAAACTTATTATATTCTCATCACTTGTACCTTCTACTTGATATCAATGACCACATTTGACATCAATGACAACAAATTTTCAACCCAAAACCAATATACTAAAATCAAGAACAATAATAATAATTATTATTTTGGAAAACTATAGAACTTTGAGAATGATAGCTCAAACAAAAATCATGACCTTGAGGAGAATGTTAAAGTCTTGAAGGTGACCAACAAATACTCTCTCAAGAAAATAAAGGCGATGATTCTCATACCTTTTACTTTAGTAACTCTCAAGTGTTACATATTCATACTTCTCAAAATCCATGTACCAAAACTTAATTCAAAACTAATGTTTTCCACAACTCACTCAAACTGGGAAAAGGCTGAAGTTTTGTATGACATGTTTTTTGAAGATATTAACAACGATTTTGATGTAAGTGTTGAGGATAAAATTGGTGCTAAGGATAACTTATACATGTTCTATAAATTCAAGGGTTTAAACAAACAAAGAGGACCATTTTCACTTGTGTTCAAAACTAATACTAGAAGTAGACATTGGCATGAGAGGTTAATACATATGAACTTCATAAGTATGCAATTGATGATTTGGTTGAATATCGTCCATGACCTAATTATATTATCTAATCATCAAAATGGTATCATGTCAAATTAAGAGAAAGAGAGTGAATGAGTTGTATATGGATTGAATGGCTTTATGTTTTTCTTGTTAATTTATTTTACCACAAACCCTAAACCCTAAACCACAACTTTATCACAAAGTTGTTATATTCTCCAAGATTTTCAAAACCCTAGCTAGGGAAACCAAGATAATCCTATCCAACACGAAAATTCTACATCAAGCAAGGATCAACATCAACAAGTACTCCTTAGTTTCAACAACAAGATTGTAACACTCAAGACCTCCATACTAGTGTAAATGTATTCCTTAGGTATTACAAACCCTAGACATGTTATATCACACAAATACATGGCAATACAAGTCTATTACTAACATCCAAATCTATAAGGTAATCATAGGGTTTTAATCCTCCAACCCCATTTCTTGTGCTCTTACATTGTCAGAAGCACCAAGAACCCCATGGAGCATTAAGAATAAAAGAAATCCATGATCTTTCCTAACCTTATATCCTAAAATAACAAGGCTCCAAAATCATGAAAGGTGTTTTCTCCACTTTCCATGTCTTCTACTAGGAAAGAAACCTTAGTGCTAAAACAAGAGACGTAAGAACTATCATCATTTTTAGCACCATTTTCTTTCCTAGTGTTTACATGTATAGCTTCAACAACAAGCTATGTTACTCAAGTTGTCCCCACTAGCATCATTGTCTTTCTTAGTTTTTTTAAAACTCTAGCTGTGTTACATAACAGATGTACATAAAAAGATATCTCTAGTGATAACATCTTATTCTACATGTCCATCATAGTATTTCAATCCCCAAACCCTATGTACTTTACTCTTACATCATCACAAGCACCAAGACCCCCATGGGTCATCAATAATACAAGAATTCTATTATATTTCCCTATACCTACATCCCAAAAGAACAAGGTTTAAAATCATGGTAGGAATTATCTCCACTATCCATGCCTTCTACTAGGGAAGTAATGAAATTAGTGTTACAACAAGAGGCATAAGAAGAATAATCATATTTAACATCATGTTCTTCTCTAGGTTTTATAATGTACATGTATAACACAAACCCCAATTGTCACAAGAGCAATTCTTAGCATCTCACAAGAGCAATCTCTCCAAGAACATATAAGATGTCTCTCTTTCCCCTTATCTTCTCTTGTGGTAGCGTCATGATCTAAAGCATCTCACTCCTAGGGTTTCCTCATGAACCCTATCATCTTCTAGAAAATAGGGTGTTTTATCCACTTTCCATGTATTCTACTACGGTAGAAACCTTAGTGGTACAACAAGAGTCATAAGAACTACCCTCATTTTTAGCGCCATGCTCTTTCCTAGGGCTTACATGTATAACATAAATAGTAGTCGTCACAAGAGCAATCCCTAGCATCACATAACAACAATATCTCTAAGAAAATCCAAGATGTCTATCTTTCCCCTTATCTTCGATTGTGGTTATATCTGTTGGAGACATTTACCACCTTACACACTCATTTTGGTCAATTTGGCCTAGTTAAACCACTATCCTAAGTATTATTGACTTAATTGACATCAGAGGTGTAGCAAGGATTTCTCCTTGCTACAGGGGCAGGAATGGCTCCCTTCCATCTATAGGACAGAAGGGTAGGTTCCTGCGTGTGGAAAATGCAGAAAGAAAAATGGAACAGACATAAAGCAAATGACAGAAAGAAAATGGCCGTGAGTCCCTCTGCAAACAAGGTTATGGCTTCGCCTTGGCTACCTGCAAACAACTATTAAGCTACAATAAACCTGCAAAACATGTTAGAAATCAAACCTGCAAACAAATAATGGTCAGAAAACAACTAAACTAACAAAGCAAATACATAAACAAAATGATGTTATACCTCTCCTTTGGTGAAATGGGCCACCATGCCCTGGCTGGAAGCACCTCCCTATCTCACTCAGCAATGGAGGAGCTATGGCTCAATGGGGGAGATGAGTGGAAGAGAGGGGGATGTGGGTGGCTTGAGAGGCAAAGAGGTCTCAAGGCACCCATGGGAAGCATAACAGTATGCAAGAGAGGTGTTCATTGAGAGGGACTCCCCACCTTCCTTTTATAGATTTTTTGGGGTTTTAGGGTTTTAAGCCCTTGGTCCGGGATTTAGCCCCTTCCACCCTAAATTTAGCTCCTTTTAGGGTTTTAGGCTCCTTTGAGGGGTTTTAGCCCCTTTTAGGAGGCTTTAGCCCTTAGGAGAGTTGTTTAGGCTTATTTTTGGGTTTTTTAAGCCCTTTTCTTCATTCTTAATACTTTTAAGGGTGTGGGGGTCTAATGGGGTGTTACGAAGGTCGTGTATGGGTGTCCTTGGGTGGTGTAGGCCATATAGAGCTGAGTGAGGGATTTTTCAGGTTAACAGATTACCCCCTGATGTGTGAGGGCAGGATCTCATCGTATGGCTGACGAACATCATAGGATTTGCTGCATAGAGGTGGTGCTTCCGGGGCTGGGGCATGGTGGCTTTTGGTTTTTGTATTAATATGCCATCAATGGGTGAGATACAAATAAGGTGTGACATGTACATGGATGAGGCGGGCATCCCCATGCTTGTGACAATGTCAAAAGAATAATTTTATCTATGCTCTAAAATACAAGAGCCGATCATATACAACTGATGGTACATAGTGGTTGCCTCAATGCAAGGATGAATACAATACTGATCTGAAGAACTGGTACATTGGACCCATGGAATTCTCATGGAATGCTATATCTTCATGACTGATGTTCTATTGGATCTGGAATGGTACATAGCTATATGGACTCGCTGATTGAGAGTCAGAGTCTCTGTGGTACAAGTATGTTGCATCAATCATAAATCTATATAGAAGCACTACTGGGGCTTCTGAACACTGTGTCCAATGCAACCCAAAAATCAGAAGAGACATAACCTGTTTAGGTCCCTCAAATAGACTCCTCAATGTGCTAGAGTCAGGTGGCATCCAAGGTCTTTGACCAAATATTGCATGGACCAAACCCTGTACGAATCTCAACAGTGCGATGATGTAGTTGAAGTCGAGTATGTGAGAAACAACAATCTCGAGAGGCACTAAGGACTCCTCTCAAGTGGTCCAAGGAACTCATCAATGATGTTAATGAAACCAAGGTACAAGGACCTCTGGGTATATCCTCTGGAATATGTGTGCTGTCGTCGACAGAGGGAGACTTGCCCCTAGTCAAGGCAATGATGTTTCCTTAACCAGGAGCACGAGGGAGATAACCGAAAGGTGTGAGACAATCTGTGGACTAACCCACTAAATGGGGGGGGAGGGGAAGGGAAATAATAGAACAGGGGCGGGGGGAGTGTGGTAGACTCAAACTTCCTTTGTTCAACAGCAGGGCGGACCAGGTAGCAAATGAAACTTGACTCATGGGAATGGGATCATAGCTGTAATACCGGGGGTGTCACTGTAGATGGGAAATACTTGGAGGAGGTAGACACTTTTGATATTGTAGGGATCCAAGGAAGACACATTGTAGAGTACTATGAACAAAGGTGACCCAATGTGGGAACGCTGCCAAACTATTTTATGTGGGGTGGTGTCTAGGGATACCATTGTGGTACGATCTCGTGGATTTTTGTCGAGCCCGAGAAGGTAAATGCTCGATGGTGCTTTCAATTTTAGAGAGTCTGAAAGCACGAAGAAGACTACAGTGGGGGATATTTTTCGTTGGTAGTCTCCTATGCCCAAAAAAGGATAAAAGTATACATAGGAGAGCTCGCCCGTCCTGTAGGGGATGAGAGACTTCTTTACTATTGGTAGTCCAATCAGGCCGGAAAAAGGTTAAACCTATACTGATTGGACGGTCATTCAGATAATTTTACGAGCATGAACAAAACCAAGTTTGCTCGGTAATATTTTCTTGATGAGAAGGCTGGAAAAGAGCTTAAAGACAACCCGTGGTGAGCTTTTTCGTAAGGTGCGGCCCACTGCTCGAGAAAGCATAAAAATATGCAGAGGGGAACGATCTTGGCTTGAATACGCCAAGGTGGTCCTTTTCTTTTAATGGTCTACATGGTCCGCAAAAGGAGGTAAACGAGATGATGTAGACGCCCTTTCCTATACTGTTACGAGTAGGAAAGGAAGCAGCTGCGCTCGACTATCTTTTCATTGTTTTTAGGAGTCAAAAAAGAGCTTAAACAAAACTCCAGTATGGTCAACCAATTGCAGTGGCATAAGCGGTGCCCCATGTCGGGATGGTGGACAGTGGTCCAGAGGTCATCCACACAATATGGATAGAGCAGAAGGCTCTCAAACATACCAATAGATGCGCGGGATAGATCACGGCAGAGGCTCGCGAGTTGGTGCGGCAGAGGCATGCAAACCGAGGTGGCTCTTGGACAGAGGTAAGGAGAGATGTGTGTGAGTTGTGGTGGATGGAATTGAATACATGCGATGTGAGTGAAAGTCCGGGGGCACTTGTATGCCAAATACGTACAAGAAAAATAAATTGTTTTGTGGACAATGGTCTAGAGGTCCGCATAAGGTGTGGTGGATGGAGAAAACAACTACGTGTTAAAATACAAAACAAAACTAAAAATGGTAACCCTTAATGGGCGGTGGCCTGAAAACCCGCATGAGTAGCGGTAGGGAAGAGTGATACAAGTACAGGTCTGTAAACACTTGCATCGCCATGCTGTGGCTCGTAAATCGAGGTAGCTTCCGAGAAACGGTCCCGAAATTTATTTGTTAAACATGAGACGATCATTCTCATCAGGGGATGGAAATTTGAGACCGGAGGTGTGAGAGGTGTCTCGAACCGGTTCCGGGTGACTTTGGATTAGCAGTTGATGGTGCTGCCCTTGACTTGTGCTAAAAAAAATGTTGAAAAACAAGAAAGGGAAAAAACTACGCTATAAGGGACTCATAGTGGTGGTGTTAGGCATAGGCTCTCTTGAGGTGGAGCCCGTTGCGCGGCTTCTTCAAGAGTCGATCATCTGATTCAGCGAAGAGGTATGCCCCCTTGCCGAGATGAAGGTCATTGGAAAGGTGAGATGATGAAATCTAGTATTTTATGGGAAGAACCGATTCCACACTATGGTTTAAAGGGAATGGGGTAAAACCGGAGGCAGTCTTACAGATCTCTCTGTCATCGCGTAAGTGGTGTCGTGATAGATCAAGTGGATCTTCCACAGCCGACGAGACGGAAAGGAAAATGGTGCTAGATATCATGAAACTGGTATTGGTTGTGGCTTTGGTTTCCTTGCCCCGAGTCTCTGTTGGAGGAAGAGGGGCAGGCATGGAGACAGGAGGAGTCTTTGATGGACCCGGAGGTAGGTGCAACATCATCTCAATTGGCTGGACCGGAGTAAACACATCCCGGGGCCTTAGGGTTAGGGTAGGTGGTTCACGGTACCACACAGGATCTCCCAGTGTGAAATCCTAGAGATTGCAGGTTGCCAAGACAGACTTACTCACTATCTCAGATGGTAGGAAAAGGAAAAGGAAAAGGATCATGTTGAGTGGGAATGAACCCCACTGTTTCCCTAGTAACTGAGGTTGAGGTTGTGACTAAGGTTGCAGCTATGGCTAGGGAAACAATGGAAGAGACAGGTCTGATGGACCATCGGTGATGGTGGAGACAAGAGGGTCTATAGAACTGGAGATTGTGTAAATGGACATGGTGTCTGAAGAAGGAGGTGGGGGGTGAACTTCTTCGATCAAAGTGATCTCAGATTCAAGGGAATGTTGTCGAAGGTTGGCTAGAGTCATTCGAAACTCGTACAAGTCTTGGCAATGGTGAGAATAATGTCCATACAAATTGTAGAGGGCACAAGCATGGTTTGTTCTCTGTGAGTTGTTTCTGACTATTGGCGCGGTTGGAAGTTCAACCACGGGAATTTTTTTGTTTGTATCCATGGCATCTAAATGCGCACGGATCATTGGGATTTCAGGGAAATTCTGAGTTGGATGGCCTTATTGCTCGCAGATAGTGCAAGGCAGGACTTGTTGTGGTTCTGCGGTGGCTTTGGCATTCTTTCCCCTAGCCCTTTTCGGGTGGGGCGGTGCGGGTGCGGTGGTTGGCTTTTGCGGGCCGGATGGGGGATGGGACTCGACTGCAATGGGTTTCACCAGGGTTAATACCACTTGGGGCCTTGGTGGTTGAGCTGGTGGATCAAGATACCATACCAGAATTCCCAATATAAAGTTGGGTAGGCTTAAGGTGGCCATTACTAGCTTGCTCATGACACCAGGTGGGGGGAAGAGGAAGGGAATCGTATGGATTGGGGATGATCCCAAATAACTCCCTGCTAGTTGCATGTGGGGATGTGGTTGTGGTTGAGGCTGCGCAAAACACTGGTGCTGTAGGTGATGTTGCGGATGCTGTTGGTGTTGCAGTTGCGGACGATGTTGTGGTTGTGTTTGGGGCTGCGGCTGAGGTTGTTGTTTAGGTGCAGCGGTGCTGGATGACACCATGCACAAGTTCGTAGTCTCATTTTGTGTCGGTGGTGGTGACACTAAGGGAAATGATCCGTCATGGTGGTATCGGCAAACAACCCAGGGCCCACATTCAATAATGGGGAGGCTGGTGTGTTGTCAACCATGGTGTTGATTGCAAAGACAACATTGGCGTGGGTGGTCATCCCTTGTGGCTCAATGGTGGTGATGGTAGGGATAACGTTGGCGGGTGCCGTTAACCCTTGTGGATCATGATAAGTGAGTTGATTAACCATCACGATATTTCCTTAATGGGGGAACATCATGATATGGAAGACAGTTGATGCGACCGCTCTCATGGCGTACATATAACTTCTCTCGAGGAGAAGGTTATAGTCCAGTTGAGCATTGACGACCTCTATGTCGATCAGGACTGTCTTCTCGGCCAATGTGATGGGGACATGGGGGAGGATTCCTTGGGATTTAGTGGGATGGCCATCATAATCCTGCAGAGTTGTGGAGGATGGTTGCAAAATTTGTGATCCCATTTTCTGCCAAACCAGGGTAGACATAATACACGTAGATTCCCCCTCATCTACTATGCACCAGTGCACAACCAAGTTCCGGATAGATACCAGGATTTGGAAGGCAATGGTTGATGGCATGCGTGGTTCTCCATTCTACATGTTGAATGTGATCAACTTGGAGTTAGAGGGGTCTATGGCCCCAAGGGCAGCTAGTAACTCTTTCTGCTGCGTTGGGAACATTTTGAGTACCTCCAGAGCGGACATGGCCGTTGGTGTTTGGGCCAAATCATCCACAATGCTACAGCTGACAGTAGCTCTAGCTGTGGTGTTGTTGGCCACTCGACGTATGGGGGGGTAGGGGAAAGGGGGTAACTAAAGAGGTGCGTTGACTGATTTGGATGTAGATGCCGCTGATGTGTCAGCGGGTTCGGTGGTGGTACCGTACTGATTTCATCTAGTTTGTAAGTTGACCTCTTCAGTCGTCATGGCTAGCAAGTGGTGAACACCTATTTCGGCAGTGGGATGTGCCCCTGGAGCATTGGGATTGGGTTGGGGAGGGGGTGCAGTTGCCACCAACCCTTGGACAGGTAGTGGGTTTTGAAGCACCATAGGAGGAGGTCCTTGTGGTGCTGGGTTGGGTTGGGTTTGATTTATAGCATTGGCATCCTGTTGAACCTCATTTTGAATGGTCTGCTTAGTGCGACCCATGAGGGGACACTCAAATGTGTAGTGCCCATAGACGTCACAGAGTGTGCATGGTTGGTTTGTGCGCAACGAGGCATTGGATCTAGGAGCATTTGGTCATGGGGGGTTTTGGGCGGGTCGGTTCGCTGCAGCATTGTTGGGAGGGTTTGGTTGTTGACCGCCTCCCTACGGTTGGTTATTGGCTTGGTTTCGGGGCTGATTATTTCTAGCTTGCCCTTGTTGATTGTTGGGGGCAGGCTGGTTGGGACGGTTGTGTTGAGCAAATACTTGTCCCAATGGAGCAGGTGGAGTAGGGGCGGGGGCTTGAACTGCCTGCACTGGTGGTGCATAATAAATTTGGGTGGGATGTGGTGCCACAAATGTGGGCATTTTCCCCACGTATTGCTGTGTTGGCCATGCCAAGGCCTGAGCTTGCTACGATGGAGTAGGTTGTGCATAGGAAGTTGTTGCTCAGGACTGGGACATCATTCTGGCGTAGTCCGGAGTTTGGTTTTGGTAGGCAACACTAGTAGTGTTGCTTGGTTGTGGTAGAACTGCAGGTGGTGTTGGATGGTGATGTGGCTGTTGGGAGACTGAGCCTATGATGTCGTCTGCAGCATGAGATGCCCCCGGTGCATCTTGGTAGGAGGTGTTTGGATGGGGGGTGTCTCGAATGACGGTGTACAAATATCCAGACTGGGCGTAGATAAGGTCAAACTGTTGGGATTTCAGTATGGCCTCCTCTTCGGATTGGGGACGTTCGGACGCGATGTCATTTGCTATGGGTGGGAGAAAGGTCTTGAGGAACCAATCCAAGAAGATCCCGTCGTTAAGTTGGATTTTACGTAAGCTGCGACATCGCCGCCACTCATGGACGTGGTCGGTTATATGTGTCACAGTGCTTTGGTGACAGGATAACAGGATCTCCACCCCTTTGTCATATTTGGCGGGGAGTTGGAAATACTGTAGGAACATGAAAGCTAAGGAGTTGAAATCTGGATATTTGGCCTGTGGTATCTCAATGTACCATTTGGCCGCGACACCTGTAAGGATGCATTGGAATAGCCTCAGCCTGATGGAATCGTCTACGATGCTGTTGGATGAGCACCATAAATGGAATGTCATAATATGATTTTGGGGACATTCCCCTGCCTTGCCTTCAAACTTGGGGATGTCTGATGGAAGCTTAGTTGGCATTGGAGGCCAAAAAGCTTGATGGTGAATGGGGTCGTTTGTCAATCGAGCCAAATCAGGCAAGTTAAGACGAGCCATGAAAGGCAGATTTGACCCCAGGTTGATGTGAGATGGGGAAGGGATGGTGGTGGGGTTTGCAGGTGCATAATGTACCAGCATAATTGGGGGTATTGGTTGTGCCATTGTAGATGGGCCAATTCCCCCACTTGTGGTGGGAGGGACAGTGTGGGTGGAGGGGACATTGCCCCCATGTATGACAGTAGGGGCAATGTAAGTGGATGGTGCACTGCTCCCTATGTGGCAGGAGGGGCAGTGTGTGTGAAAGGGCCATTGCCCTCGTGTGTTGCAAGTGGGCCAGCTTGGCTGGTCACTATGGGTGGTGGCAGCTGATTGATGACAGTTTGCATGACTGTGCTTGGGCCACCTGCAGGGTTTTTGGTGACAGGTTGTGGTGTGGACATGGGTCCACTTGCTATGTTTATGCCAGAAAATGGATCCAGATTCGCACCAGCCGTGGGGCTTGATGGTGCAGTATGGAGGTCTAGTTCAGACTGGTATGGGTCTGAATCTGAATCAGAGGCTATGTGGCCTTTTGATGGTGTGGGAGATCACTGAGAACGGTTTTGACAGTGTCAGTTTAATGTCCCAAATGGTGGTGGTTCACCTCTTAGGCGTGAGGAAGAGCGTGGGGGATCATTTGTGTTAGATGTTTATCAAACTGACGGGGATGATGTTTGTACCCTGATTTCAATGGCTTCCTATGGGCTATAGGTGGTCACTCAGCTACCAAGACTACCAAAAGACAACGCTTGGCTTTTTCCTCATGGGCGTTTCTACTCAATTGGTGGGGGTCGTTTCCCATCTCGCTTGGCAATTCCTCTCAGTGGCCAGCTACTTTGGGGTTCTCGTGGTACTCCTCACAATGAGTTTCTGGGCTGAGCTCAAGTACTTCCCACGGTTGAAGCAGTCAGGGACTTATGTCCTCAAAGACTGCAGATTTTTTGAACTTAATGTAAATTGATAAATTTTAAGGCTCTCTCAGTGTCATGAACTGAGTTGGGTTGATTTAGTGGTATGGTGTATATGTTTTTCTGTCTTTTTGGTATTAGGTGGCTGAAAATGGTTTATGAATTCATCATATTGTGGTAGAGTTCATATCTTTGTTATGCAAGCAGTGAATAATCAGAAATTTCTAAACAGATACATTTTTAACCCTGAATGTGACAGCCTAACTAGGTGACTACCTTACACCTATATTCCTCTTAGACCAAGAGAAGGTGTTGGGCTCTCAACACAATGGGACTAAGCCTATCCGCAGATCCACAGGTCACCTCCTGGATGCAAGGTTGGTCAATAGGGAGGACGCTTAGCGCCGTGAGAATCCCTCCTTCTCTACCTTCTCTACCATCCAGGTCATCTGTTTTTAATGGTTTAGAACAATATTCAGTGAAAGGCCTAGGACTATATGAGCTATGCCCTTCGTTGTATCCCAGAATACCCCGAAGGGTGATGACTGGGTAAAAGAGGAGGGTAAGCAAGATTTGATTTTAAGTCAATTTTAGTTAGGCTATGTTGATTAAGCAATTAATTTTTTTTTGAATTTACACTTTGTTTGTTCATGAAATTGCAATAAATTAAAACAGAAACATAAATTAAACTACTGTGCTGGACAGAGGCGGCTGAGCCGCACTGACAGTCCCTATTAAACTGAAAATTAAGTATTGATTGATAGACCACACGTTTTGGGTCAATTTTGGCGAGGGGGTCGTGTAATTTTTCCAGAAACGGGTGAGGGGGTCGCACAGATTTCATAGACAGAAGTGGCCTTCCTGTCTGATTGAAATCACACCTTTCGAGGGGAAAAGGGCAACCTGGTCGTGCCTGTGAGGCCTAAAAGAGTGACCTCATCCCCTGTTCAGGCCCGATAAGTGAGACCTACCCTGGATTTGGGGTTTTTCTGATCCTGAGTCAGATCCGGCTGATAGTAACCTGTACTATGGCCAAAATGACTCGGATTTGCCTTGCAGAGGCTTCGACAACAATAAAAACTAGAAATAAACTGGATCTAAGCTAGATTTGACAAGAAATTTTAAAAACTAGAGCATAAACTGCAGAAACTTGAAATTTGAAAAAACTGAACCAGGGATCCTGTGGGATCGACCTGGTATGGTCGCCAGTTCTGCAGCAGGGATTTCTCCTTGCTACAGTGGTAGGAATGGCTCCATTCCATCTATAGGATGGAAGGGTAGGTTCCTGCATGTGGAAAATGTAGAAAGAAAAATGGAACAGACATAAAGAAAATGATAGAAAGAAAATGGCCGTGAGCCCCTCTGCAAACAAGGTTATGGCTTCACCTTGGCTACCTGCAAACAACTATTAAGCTACAATAAAATTGCAAAACATGTTAGAAATCAAACCTGCAAACAAATAATGGTCAGAAAACAACTAAACTAACAAAGCAAATACATAAACAAAATGATGTTATACCTCTCCTTTGGTGAAATGGGCCACCATGCCCTGGCTGGAAGCACCTCCCTATCTCACTCAGCAATGGAGGAGCTATGGATCAATGGGGAAGATGAGTGGAAGAGAGGGGGGTGTGGGTGGCTTGAGAGGCAAAGAGGTCTAAAGGCATCCACGAACAGCATAACAGTATGCAAGAGAGGTGTTTTTTGAGAGTGACCCCCCACCCTCCTTTTATAGTTTTTTTGGGCCTTTAGCCCCTTCTGCCCTAAATTTAGCTCCTTTTAGGGTTTTAGGCTCCTTTGAGGGGTTTTAGCCCCTTTTTGGAGGCTTTAGCCCTTAGGAGAGTTGTTTAGGCTCATTTTTGGGGTTTTTAAGCCCTTTTCTTCATTCTTAAGCCTTTTTGAGGGTGTGGGGGTCTAATGGGGTGTTACGAAGGTTGTTTATGGGTGTCCTTGGGTGGTGTAGTCCATATAGAGTTGAGTGAGGGATTTTTCAGGTTAACAAGAGGAGCACTAGATGACATCAACTAGATCACTCCCATGCCTACCTTTAGTCAAGGAGGCTAACTTAGCCTTCTCCTACATTCGGGGAGGCTAACTGGAGCACTCTAGGGGTGATCCGAGTGTCATTAATGCCCCATATTGATAATTGATGGTTACTATCAGTTAAACATAGCACTGAAGGTGCCTTCCTTCATTAAATTTATTATTTATTGATTATTTAATGAACTGGAGTCAACAAGGGCGCCTCCAACCACTTCTAATGTTCAGTTACACTTCAGTTAATCTCATCGGGGTTCATTAGAGTCATTTATGCACTACCACTTGATGGTTGGCTTGCTGTGACATGTGTCTGACCTACTTTCAGTTAGACTCAGTCATTTATTGCACACCGACTTCAGTTAGGACTCAGTTGAGTCAATTAGGGTTTTGATCAGTGGTTAACTTGAGTGTTGACTGTGGCTTACATTCAGTTAAGCTAGAATCACTCATTCAATTTGAATGACCTCCTTGGGAATTCGAATTGCTTTTTCATTCATGCTTGCAGCATGATCTTGTATTGTATTACTCATTCTTTGTGTGAATATACAGAACACTACTCATTTTGTAGCACAATTACACCATTTTCATGCCTTATTGTTATTAATATTTGATGAGACTTGTGTTTAGTCCCTATATTACTGTGACAGATTAATATGGTATCAGAGCTCACAGCGGGACGAAGCTCAGGTCTCTCAAAAACAAGGTTTTTGACAGATCTTGCATGAAAATTGAGCAATAGCTTTAAAATCTAGCACAACACTAGAAGCCAAGGCTTACCACTTAATACCCCAAGTAAGGAACTTGTTGATCAATATTGCTTGATTGACTATGCTGGGTGTGATGAAAGCCTAAAATGTGTAGGCTGTACGACCTTACATTGCCCTTTTTTTTGTGATTTTCAGGTTTTTTACAGGTGAAAGCATTCACTCCAGCAGATTTAGATGGCTTCTTTTGTAGATATTTTGACTCTGTTCAATTTCCACTCATGGAAAGAAGACATGGAGATCTAGTTGCATGCCAGAGGAATCTATAGGGTCACTATGGACACTAAAGAAGAGCCTGCGTCTATGACAGACAAAGCTAGATTCTTGAACAAGAAGGATGAAGCATTCAGATTCTTGTGCCTCTCTGTTTCTCGAGATCTTCTTTTCCATCTTTCGGGATTGAAGACTCCAAAGGAAATTTGGGACAAATTGGAAACCCTGTATGGAAAGCAGGATGATTTGAGAGTTTACCAGCTTGAAAATGAATTGATGTTTCTCCATCCTTCCAATTTCGAGACCTTGAATGACTTTTTCAAAAAGTTCAAGAACATTGTCTTACTGTTGAAGAAATACAAAGTGGAGAAGGAGGATGATCAGCTCATCCCTGCCATACTCTCCAAACTTGGAGCTGATTATTTAGTTTTTGTCTCTACATTCTATGCGGGGAAGCTCACAACCCCTAGATGGAAGATGCCTACACTCAATGCCTTCATTGAGTCCATAACAAGTGAACATGATAAGCTTGTCCATATGGGGATCATCAGATCCTCCCGTGATCAAGCCCTCCATGTCTTAGGGCCCAAATATCTGAAGGGTAAAGGAAAGCAGCAGAAGAACCCAAAAATGAAATTCAAAGCTCCTAAGCCTAAAGTTGAAAACCAACAGCATGATGAGTCTTCCGGCTCAAAGAAGAACAAAGGAAAAGGGCATAATGGAAGGGAAAAATTCAAGTGTTCATACTGTAGGAAGGGATTCCACCCTAAACATGCCTGCATGAAGAAGAAGCTTGATGAAGCTACTTCTCTCCTTGAGAGAAATCACATCAATCTTTCAGAAAGCTTTTGGAGGAGAGATCAACAAGATCGGGAACCACAGCATGAAAGAGGTCATGCCCTCATGGCAAGCACTTCAAATTCCAAAGCACTCTTGATTGATTCTGGAGCTTTGAACTACATGATGGCTGAAAGAGACTCCTTCTCATCCTTGGAGACCAAAAAATCCATCCCCATCCACATGGGAGATGAATCCACCATCATTTCAGAAGAACAAGGTATGGTTGATCTTAAGAATGGATATTTTTCAAATGTTTTGTACGTACCGTCTCTGGCATCAAATCTCCTTAGTGTCTATCAGATGACACATACAGGAGTGCCTAAGAGAGTATCTTTCAGCCCGAATGATGTTGAGATAACGGAACTTGCATCTGGGAAACTTGTTGCTAAAGGCCTTGCAAACCATCGTGCAAAAGCCTATGAGTTTTCCCACTTTGTGGAGGATGCAAAGCCCACCGCTCTGCTAACTCATGGAAATGAAGTTAGTAGGATGTGGCATGAGAGGTTTGGCTATCTAAATTTCAATTATTTGCAGCAATTATAGAAAAAATACATGGTTGAAGGCCTCCCTCATCAAGGCAACCACTGGAATTTGCGGGCTGTGTGGTTGGAAAACACCCTGAGCACAAGTTCGATCAGGGGAAGGAAAATCGAGCTACATGCATATTGGGGCTGATACATTATGATATCAGCATTCTGATGCCTATCACATCCATGAATGTATCAAGGTATCTTCTAACTTTTATTGATGATTTTTCAAGGTACACATGGGTCTTCTTTCTCAAAAAGAAGTCTGAAGTATGTGAAAAATTCACTGAACTGAAGGCCTTGATCGAGAATGCCTTTGGGCTTAAGATCAAGATCTTGAGATCTGATAATGGTAGGGAGTATGTCAGTAATGAGTTGCTGCACATATTCTACCATAGTGGTATTCAGGTCCAGCATTCAATTCCCTACACTCCCCAGCAGAACGGTGTAGCGAAAAGGAAGAATAGGTCTCTCAAGGAGATGGCCACCTGTATGTTGGAATCAAAGAAGTTGGCTGCAAATTTGTGGGATGAATCCATGCATACTATAGAATACATTTAGAACATATTGCCACACTCATCCATGAAATGGAAGACCCCTTTCGAAGCATACTTCAGATACAAGCCGGATGTGTCGAACCTGTGGGTGTTTGGGTCCCTTGCATGGGCCCAGATTCCACTTGATAAAAGAAGGGCTTTGCAACTGCAAAGCTTAGAATGTATGTTTATTTGGTATTCTGATGAATCAAAAGGTTTCAAGCTTCTGTATATCAAAACAAAACAGATCATCATCAAAAGGAGTGTCAAGTTCGATGAGCCTCTTCAGGAGGTGGAATTAGTGAAGGAGAAAATTGCTGAATTTCCTTCCTATTCTACTGAATATTTGGATGATGAAATTGGGGGTGATGACCCTGATTTGTATCCTTTGATTTATGATATCAGTGTGCAGCAAACATCATATTCTGAATCAAAACCTGAAGTACAAAATCATCTTCCCACATGGGCCCGACATACACTCTCCTCCGCAGGAGATAACATTGGAAATCCGGATGATCCAAGGAGAACCCGGTCTGATATCCAAAGAGCGAGTATTGCGCTCTCTTGTCCTGATAATTTGCTGTCTGAAACTTGTTATTTTATGATTATTTCAAACCCAAAATCCTACTACCATGCTTGGAAGGATCTGAGTTGGCAAGTTGCCATGGATGAAGAAATGAATTCTCTTCAGAAAAACACTACTTGGGAGCTAGTTTCTCTTCCTCCAGGAAGGAAATTGGTTCAATGCAAGTGGATGTTTCAGACCAAGGTTCCTGCTGATGGAAGAACCTACAAATATAAGGCAAGGCTGGTGGCAAAAGGTTTCTCTTAGGTCCAAGGTGTGGACTACCATGAGACTTTTGCACCGGTTGCAAAAATGGATTCCATCCGCCTAGTTTTGGCAATTTCAGCATCTAAGCACTGGGAAGTGCATCATGTGGATGTTAAGTCAGCCTTTCTACATGGAGATATTCATGAGGATATATACATGAATCATCCTGAGGGCTACATCTCTGATCCATCTTTGGTTTGCAAGCTAAAGAAGTCACTATACGGGTTAAAATAGGCCCCAAGAGAGTGGTATTCCAAGATGGATGCCGGGCCTTCTCTCGCAAAACTTCCAAAGGTGTAGATCAGATCCAAATGTGTATATACAACAATATTATGGTCATTTTAATATTATTGTTTTATATGTTTATGACTTACTGATCACAAGTATCACAGTTGCTTCCATTTCAGCCATCAAAACTGCTCTCCACAATGCATTTGAAATGAGCGATTTGGGGCTCTTAAAACAATTTTTGGGGCTTAAAATTGAGCAAAATTTTGATGGGATAATGGTCACTCAGTAAAAATACATATCAGACCTATTAGTCAAGTTTAACATGTCTGAATTTAGGCCTGAACCATTCCCTTTCCTTTCAGGGATCAGCCTTGAAGAAGGAAAAAGCACACCTCCCATGGACTGCACTATCTATTGACAGCTGATTGGTAGCTTGTTGTACTTGAAACATTCTCGGCCTGATATCTGTTATGCCATGAATTCTGTATCAAGATACATGCAGCAGCCTCATGATCTTCATTGGAAGGAAACCAAGAGGATCCTCCAGTATATTCAGGGAACCGGGACCTACGACATTCACTATGTTGCAGACTTCGAGCTAGAGCTGGTTGGATACATAGATTCCGATTGGGTGGGTGATTCTATTGATCGGAAGTCTACTTATGGATATGTATTCATGTTTGGTGGTGGCCCCATTTTATGGTCTAGAAAAAATCAGGATGCCATAGCATTATCTTCAGCAGAGGTTGAGTATCGAGGAGCGGTGAATGCTTGCATCCAAGCAGTTTGGTTGCAAGGCATTCTTTCAGAGTTTGATCTTGGTAGTAATTTTTCTAGTGTCCTCTTTTGTGACAATCAAAGTGCTATTAAGATATCCACAGATCCATTTACCAGGCAGAGGACCAAGCATGTAGAGATCCAGATGCACTATATCAGGGAGCTAGTGCATGACAAGACCATCATTCTGCAATACTGCTCGACTGATGAGCAGATTGCAGACATCTTCACCAAGAGATTTTTAGAAAATAAGTTCACTTACCTCCGTTCATTTTTGGGGGTGAGTCCATTAGGGTGATCAGACTAATTTCAGTGTTCATCTTGAGGGGGGGTTTTTCCCACTGTGTTTTCCCTCTTTTCCTCACTTAGTTTGTTTTTGAGCATTGTTTCAGTTTCAGTATTGTACAGGGTGACCTATGGCCATATTTGAAGGGGCCCTAGCATTTTATGCATTTTATGTTTTCTAACTCCTACTGAGTATAGATTAAGGGGGGGTGTTGGAGACATTTACCACATTACACACTCATTTTGGTCAGTTTGTCCTAGTTAAACCACTATCCTAAGTATTATTGACTTAATTGACTTCAGAGGAGCACTACATCACATCATCTAGATCACACCCACGCCTACCTTCAATCAAGGAGGCTAATTTAGCCTTCTCCTACATTCGGGGAGGATGACTGGAGCACTCTGGGGGTGATGTGAGTGTCATTAATGCCCCATATTGCTAACTGATGGTTACAATCAGTTAAACAGAGTAGTGAAGGCACCTTCATTCATTCAATTTATTATTTATTGATTATTTAATGAACTGGAGTCAACAGGGGCGCCTCCAACCACTTCTGATGTTTAGTTACACTTCAGTTAACCTCATCGGGGTTCATTGGAGTCATTGATGCGCTAACACTTGATGGTTGGCTTGATCTGACATGTATCTGACCTACTTCAGTTAGAATCAGTCATTTATTGCACACCAACTTCAGTTAGGGCTTAGTTGAGTCAATTAGGATTTTGATCAGTGGTTAACTTGAGTGTTGACTGTGGCTTACATTCAGTTAAGCTAGAATCACTCATTCAATTCGAATGACCTCCTTGGGAATTTGAATTGTTTTATCATTCAAGCTTGCAGCATGATCTTGTATTCTATTACTCATTCTTTGTGTGAATAAACAGAGCGACTACTCATTTTGTAGCACAATTACACCATTTTCATGCTGTATTGTTATTAATCGTTGATGAGACTTGTGTTTAGTACCTAGATTACTGTGACAGATTAATAATATCTTCATGATCCCTAACATATAACTCCTAGGGTTTCCAAATGAACTTATAATCTCTAATATAGGTAGAAATTCCTCATTCACTTCAATAACAAGCTTATTTCAATCAAGTTCTCCGTACTAGTATGATTGTCTTTCTTAGGGTTTGCAAAATCTATCCATGTTACATCACACAAGTACATGGCAAGACAACTCTAGTTCTAGAATCCAAAATAATGTTAATCTTTAGCTCCACTCTCCATGTTTTCTACTAGGGAAGTGACCTTAGTTTTACAATAGCATTATCATCTTTCACATCATGTTCCTATCGTACATGTATAACACAAACCCCAATCATCATAAGATCAATTCCTAGAATCACACAAGAGAAATCTCTCCAAGAAGGAAATCTCTCCAAGAACATACAAGATGTCTCTCTTTCCCTTTATCTTATCCTATGGTAGCCTCATGATCTAGAGCGTCTAAATCCTAGGGTTTCCTCATGAACCCCATAATCTTCGAGACAATATGGTGTTTTCTCCACTTTACATGTCTTCTATGAGGGTAGAAACCTTAGTGCTACAACAATATCCATAATAACTATCATCATTTTTAGCACCATGGTATTTCCTAGGGTTTACATGTATAGTACAAACACTAGTCATCACAAGAGAAATACCTAGCATCACACAAGATAAATGTCACCAAGAACATCCAAGATGTCTCTATTTACCCTTATCTTCTCATGTGTTTATATCTTCATTATCCCTATCATCTAACTCATAGGGTTTCCAAATGATCCCTTTGAATATCCAAGATAGGTAGAAAATATTGATTGGATTCAACAATACACTTATGTCAATCAAGCTCTCCCCACTAGCATAATTTTATTTCTTAGGGTTTGCAAACCCTACCAATGTTACATAACACAAGTACATGGAAATACAAATATAGTGATAGCATCAAAAATCACGTTAGGTGTTAGCTACACTCTCCATGTCTTCTACTAGAATAATGACCTTAGTGTTACAACAGGAGGCCGAAGAAGAATCATCATTTTTAACATCATGATAGTCTCTATGTTTTGCAATGTACATGTATAACACAAACCCTATTCGTCACAATATAAATTCCTATCATCACACAAGAGAAATATCTCCAAAAAGATACATGATCCTAGCATCCTAAATCCATCGGAATCAACAGTTTCATGATACAAGTTACGTTTTTTGTTCTATAGCCAGTTGCAAGTAGCCACTTAGGGCCATCCAGGGAACACTTGTGAATTTTCTCCCAGGGCACAAAATATGAATCTGACAACATAACTTGTATCCTTCAGCTCCCATATATGTCTTTGGCCATTGTGTACATGGTCTCCCTACCCACGGTTAGCTGAGAGATTTTGATTCAAAATTGACCTCCTTGTGCAAAATTGACATTGACCCTCACTGAGCAAAACCCTACTTCTGGAGATGGTATAATATGACTATTTTTAGGAAATTGAAACATAATAGAGGGGTTCTCCTAGGTGAAACTTGGCATCTTGAATCCATAAGAATCAATGGTTTCTTAATCCAAGTTATGGTTTTTGTTTTATGTCTAGTTGCAAGTAGCCACATGGGGCTATTCAGGGTCAACTTCTTAATTTACTCTATGGGCAGGAAATCTGAACTACGAAATGAAAATGTATTATGTCAATTCCCACATATGTGTTTGTCCATTGTGGAGTTGTTCTTATTGTCCAATGTCACTTGGGATATTTCAATTCAAAATCTACCCCCTTGTGCAAAATTGTCATTGGTCCTCACTCAACTAAACCCTACTTCCAGAGATGGTATAATGCGATAGTTTCCAAGAAATTGAAACATGGTAGAGGGGCTCCCCTAGGTGAAACCTGACATCCTGAATCCATCGAAATTGATACTTTCACGATTCAAATTACGATTTTCATCCTAGTCCAATTGCAAGTAGCCCTTGAGGCCTTTCACGAACAGCTTGTGACTTTTCTCTAGGGGAATGAAATACAACCCAAGAATCATATATGGGTTCCACCAGATCCCACCTATGTGTTTGGTCATTGTGGATATGGTATTGTTCCCCACGGTCTCCTGGTATATTTTGATTAAAAATTGACATTATCCCTCACTCAGCAAAACCCTAGTTCTAGAGATGGTATAATACGATCATTTATGGGAAACTGCAACTTGATAGATAGGTTCACTTGGGTGAAACCTGGCATACTCAATCCATCCAAATTGAAGGTTTCATGATCCGAGTTACAATTTTTGTTCTATGTTTGTGAGTTTCTTTATTCTTCTCTCTATTTTCCTTGTGCATGCTTGTGAGAATTATCTTGTAGCTAGAACTACTTCCTGTGTTTTCTTCTTAGCATTTAGAGCTATTATTTCTACATGGTATCAGATCTATCCTACATGGTATCATATCGAAATGGTTATAAATTTATATATATTTGAGGAGATATATGTTCTCTCTATCAGAGTGCATCCAATCTCCTATCCCTCTCTGAAGAAGAGCTTGAATTGAGCTTATGAGATTTTCTCCTAGTTTTATTTGTGCAAGTTGTAGAGAGTACCTTCTTGAGCACATCAACATATCAACTAGATTCTTCTTCAGCTATAATCCTGACTCCCTTCAACTATCATGAATGGAAGGAAAATATTGGCATTATGTTGCGCAGTAAGGGACTTCATAGAGTTTCTATGGCTTTAAAAAATGAACCAAATTATGTTGTTGAGAAAGCTAAGTGGAATAATAGGTTCGATGAATCCTATGGATTGGTTTTCCTCTATATTTATCATGATATAATCTTTAATCTAGATTGTTTCACCACTCCAAACCAAGTATGGACCAAACTTGACTCTCTCTCTGGAGTACAAGATGAGGTAAGAGTTCATCAGTTGGAGAATGAATTATTCTCATTGTGTCCAACCATTTTTGATTCCATTGAAGGATTATTCACCAAATTCAAGTCACTTGTTCTATTGCTCAATAAATGTGGTATTGAGAAGAGATAATATTAATTTATTCTTTCCATTATATCAAAATTGGGTCCTAAATACTCAGTTTTTGTGTCTACTTTTCATGCTACTATGATTGTTATTTCTAATTGGAAAATGCCTTCTTTGAGTACATTTTTTGATTCACTGACAAAGGAGAAAGACAAATTGATCCATATGGGTTCTATTACATCCTCCAAGGTCAAGGATAATACTCTCATAGTTAAAGGAATCAAGAATGCAATATCAAAAGATAAGCAAATTGTGAAAGAGAAGAAGCCAAAGTCAGAAATTGAAGATGAAGGTTCAAAGCCTATTGATGGAGATTCAATGAAGAAAGTCAAGAACAAAGGAAGTGCATCAAAATTTTCTTATTGAATAAATTGATTTCATATTGAGAATAAATGTTTCAATAATAATATTTAAATCATGTATTAGCTTCTTGAGAAGCACACCATCGAAGTTCCATATGAGCAGTGTCTACTTTTCATGCTACTATGATTGTTATTTCTAATTGGAAAATGCCTTCTTTGAGTACATTTTTTGATTCACTGACAAAGGAGAAATACAAATTGATCCATATGGGTTATATTACATCCTACAAGGTCAAGGATAATACTCTCATAGTTAAAGGAAGCAAGAATGCAAGATCAAAATATAAGCAAATTGTGAAAGAGAAGAAGCCAAAGTCAGAAATTGAAGATGAAGGTTCAAAGCCTATTGATGGAGATTCAATGAAGAAAGTCAAGAACAAAGGAAGTGCATCAAAATTTTCTTATTGAATAAATTGATTTCATATTGAGAATAAATGTTTAAATAATAATATTTAAATCATGTATTAGCTTCTTGAGAAGCACAACATCAAAGTTCCAGATGAGCTAGAGAAGCTTGTTGATTCCTCAGAACATTGTCATAGTGTGCAGTTCCAAGGTAATGTAAACTATGCCTTGAGTGCCAGATTTAAATAATTTCCTCATATATATGATATAGATTCATTTTATTATATATCATAATCATAAATCTCAATTTCTTTCTTGAATAATCCGCCTATCAGTCTCCTAGATTATTCTCCCAATACGTGATTTTTCACTAGATCTTGGCTTGTCTATAAGCAGTTCTTCCTCACTCCATTAAAATGGTTATAATTCAAATTTAGAAGCATGATTTTAGTCTGATATTAATTTTATGACATAATACATACCATCTACCATGCCTTTGAGTATTCCTAAGACTATACAAACCCCAAGTTCACTAGTTGATTCCTCATTGGTTTCTTACGCAGTGTTACTTATATCAAATGGTTTCAAGTAGTGTATATTTTTCATTGGTTGGTTATACACGACATTAGTAATAATAAGAATTATATTACACATGTTTGTATCTGTTCTAAACACTTATGTTTCATATCTCAAGTCCATCCATCATTCAAATTTTTACATCCATCAGTTTCCCCAGTTGCTCAACCTTTTTCTACTCCATCGCTATATACTCATGGAGACATTGAACATTTGGTATTTTATGCTCCATATGATAATATTTATGATATATCAGAGTATTTTCAGCCTCATATCAGATTTGGTAAGGTTCTACATCATATTGGAAGAAATATATGTGATCCACATCACAATTTTGTAGCTATACAAGGAATTGATCGTGTTACTGATTGTGTTGATTTTTCTACTCTTTGGGAAAGAGTATACTATTATGCACATATCTATTTTATTTTTCAGATTGTGTTTGTAGATCAAAGTATGACAGGATAAAGAAGCATTCAGATAATTCTCCTACTTCATCAAATGATGAGATACAAGGAGTCTCTCCTCTTCTAATTTCTTGCATATTCTACACTCTAGCACATGATCACGGAGTCTATGAATTTATTCACCAATTATTTCACAAGAAGCACTTCATTCATCTCATTCAAGTGAATATAAGGACATAATTGAAGACATGTTTCAAATTTTGTGCCTTTTCCTCTTGATGAAGGATTTTCCCCATGTGGTTTTTCCTCTTTTCTCACTTTTCTGGACATAAATAATTGTAAAGGGTTACCATAGCCTTGTTGTTGGGCCTTATATACTCCTATATGAACCTATATGCATATGATTATTTTAGACATATCATCATAAATTCAGACTTAAAGGGGGGTGTTGGGATATTATAAACCCACTCCATACTTAGGATAACAATATTTAATTGTTATTGATTAATTTCATACCTATTGTCCTAGAGAGTTAGAATCCACTTGAACCACTTGGTCAACACTTTCCATATATACCCCAGGAGTGCCTTTATCTTGATTCTGGTTAGACACTTCCCATGCTATTTACTACCATAATTAGTAACTGCACCTTCCTGCAGATTATGTCTTTATCCTGATTTATTCCAGCTTTTCAGTGGATAAGGTAAAGCTATCATTTATATTTTCACAGAGATAATTCATTTTGAATATGAGGAAACATGTGTTGTTTTTATTGTCAATCTTGACGTACGTTTAGGACTCGTGACAAAAAGGTAAATCTAGTCAACTAGGAAACTACTATCTCTTGTTTCCAACCCATCCTCCATGATTTTCTCTCAAGATTCCAAGATTAGCATGTTTTCCATCACTCATGAAAAATCACTCATGCTTTAGCTAATTCTTGATGTTAGAATAATCAACCCATATTTTACCCACTTAGACATTAATTCATTTATTTTTGTCTGATTTGCCTAGTTCATGTGTCCCACCTTGTGCAAGTTGCTAATTGCCTATCCATAGAGGTCAAACTTGCCATATCTGACTCATGTAGCACTTGGGAAAGCCTTAGGAATCAAATCTGCTTTATTCCTGGCCTCCTAGGTGCCTATCTGCTTTTTCTACTTTATTCCTGGCCTCCTAGGTGCCTATCTACTTTTTCTGCTTTATTGCCTGCTTTTTCAGTATTTTAAGGCACATGGGAAAGCTAGACTAGGTGAGGTGAACTTGTTTTTTGTCCTACACATCCTCCTCTCTTTTATCCATGAAAAAGCATGTATGAGCTGCCATTCCACCACTCTTTAGATTTCCTATGCCTTTTTTCCAATTCGTGAGCTCCATGATAGATTTGGGATCCAGCTTTTACACCTATGGGGGATTTGCTTATTTTTGGTAAGCCTGCTTTATGCTAGATTTGGATGCCTCCTCATGCATTCGATTTCTTCATGTATTCTATTTATTCAGAAGCCTATGATATTACAGGGTTGGCTATTGTACACTCAGTTAATATAATTTTGTGTTACAGCTCCATATTCAGTCTCTCTTGTTAGCAATTTTGCATGATCAATTGATAATTGTTGTGGGTAAAATTAATCTATTGATGGCCTGGATTTCTACATGGTATCAGAGCCATTGTAGGTTGTTACTCTCCTTCAAAAATTGTTTTGTAGGTTCGACATCAAGACTGGGAGCCTTCTACTGACAGCCGGGACAGATTTTCTAAAGCTATGGATTCACAGAAAACTATCTTGACTCCCTTCAACTATTTTGAATGGAAAGAAGAGATGGAGATCTTGTTGAGAGAGAAAGGCCTCTATAGGGTGACTATGTATACAGAAGCAGATCCCAATGCTGTTGCAGAGAAGATCAAATGGCACAATCGGAGAGATGAGGCCTATGGCCTCCTATGTCTCAGTATTTCCCGAGACCTCCTTTTCCATCT
>LPNX010630318.1:0-25777 GCA_001517045.1 Pseudotsuga menziesii
CCAAAGCAAATCTAGATCTAATGCAAGTACAATGCAAAATGCATAATGCAATGCATGATGATAAGCAAATATTTTGGATTTTTTGAAAATAAAGAGATACAGAAAGCAAAAGAATGATTCTAACCACCCCAGACTCTGGAAGCACACATAAACAGCATTCCAGCAAAGAACTAAGGCAAAAGGACTCTAATGCACTAATCTCAAACAAAAAATCAAAGATGCCATGAGAAGAACTTTCCTAAAAAGAAAAAAATTTAGGCTAAAAAAACGTTTCTGGTTAGAAACAGAGGTATTAACAGACTTAGGCAGTGCCAAAGGAGACTCAGCAACTAACAGAATTCACCCAACAATCCACTATCTTCCACAAAAAGGTAAACACCAGAGCATACGTGACTGTGCGCAGTGAATCCGCGTGTATATGCGACAATCCCAGGGGAAACTGCGTGTATACGCGACTGTAATTGACAAACCCGTGTACAGGAAGAAAAAGATGCACAAATTCAAGGCAAACAGACAGGATGAGACTAAATTCACACCAATCAGGCTCTACTAGGCATACATGCCCCCATACCCGACACAGAAACAAGAGAGAGAGAGCAATTCAAATACATTGAATGCCAAAAGATCAACCCCCAAATGACAATTACTAGGAACTCCCCAGCGGAGTCGCCAATTCTGTTACGGAGAGAAATTCCTATGGCTTGGGGTACCACAATAGACAACTAGACTCCAGAAATCAATCTTTACCAATATGCAATAGAAATAAAAACATATAACACTAAAGGATCGAACCTCGTACCTTATTCCGGACGGTTGAAGTAGATCCTCGTTGAGCTTTCCAATCTTCAGCTTGAATTGCTATAGCACGTCCTCAACAACAAGCAAACAATACAAGCATACTATATTTCATGGTGTTAGATCTATTCTAGCATATATAAATCAATAATGTATAAGCATTTGACATATTCCAATGGAAACAATATTCATTCAAATACACATTACTGGACAGGAAAAGATATTTCTATTAATATGAATCAGAGATTACAAGTGACAACCTCTGATGGCACGTCTGTGAACCGGAGAAACTGAATCCCCCACTTGGGTCTCCACCACCTCAATCCTCCATCACTTTGATAGCAAGCTTACTAGCAAAAGGCAAGCTTGGGAAGAACACAACAGTGCTCCAAGGGACAAAGGGATGCAGACTCAAGCATAAGTTCTAGAAACAATGGACTATAGTTTCGATACTCTCAATTCTCTCCCCTGCTTTCAATGTCTCAAGGGTTCCTTATATAGATTTTCAAATGGATACTGAAAGGTTGAATCTGTGCGATCTCAAGGCATATGGAAGGCCAGGAGTCATATGAATCGGATCCAAGACAAGGAACGCTCCAAAGGATTTTGGATTATGTACACATCCCGACGTACGTGACTATAGAGGGAATATCCGCGTATGTACGCGGTTATCTGGGAAAATGCCGCGTATATCAGTTTTCTAATTTTTTAGGGATGGTCAATGATAGATCAAAAGACAACAATTGGTCCATAGGGGCTAATGAGTCTGCAGCAGGACAGGGGAAGGCCATACAATGTGTGATTCACCTAGTGTGGTGAAATCTGCTATAACAATACCAGATGCGTACGGCCTTATCCTGAGCAGAGATTGGTCGGCCAAACTTAATGGATATTTCACTTCTGACTGGTCACATCTGTGGTTTCCATACAAAGGAAGTCCGAACCAAATCAGGATTTTAAGAGAGCCTCACATGAAGTACAATGTTACTTGACTTGAAGAGAAGAATGAACCTGTGGATTCTGTCTTGGGAAACTATTTTATTGAGTTGGAACCAGGTAATTACCAAGAAGAAGAAGCCAACAACACATCTGATACCCAGCCTGATCTCCTTCGATTCTCACAGGCTGATGAGTTTGACTGTAAAATAGTAGACTTGGCAGTAGGAGTAGATTCGTTTTCAATAGTTAATGATTTTTGGACTTTATTTTTTGATGGCTCTAAGACATTAGAAGGGTCAGGGGCCGGTTGTGTCCTGATTGACCCACAGAAGAATAAACATTTCCTTTCATGTAGATTAGAGTTTGAGTGTACTAATAATACAACTGAGTACGAAGCACTGGTGCAGGGACTAAAGAAGGAAATTCAATTGAAGGTAAGTAATCTAAAAGTCTTTGGGGATTCTGAAATTATTGTAAAACAGATTCGGAATCAGATACATTGCATCTCTCCTCACTTAAAATCTTACCAGAATGAGGTATGGGATTTGCTGAAATCTTTTAATGCATTTAACATTATTTCAATTCCAAGAATAAAAAACGTAGCTGCTGATCTATTGGCCACATCAGCCTAGAATCGTACCCACTAATAATCGATGTTATGTTGAACTGCTTTTCATGCCTTCTGTACCTGATATGATCACGAACCTACGAGTGTTTGACGATGACCAGCAGATCATAAAATGTTTAACGAATGATGAGGTGTTTAAAGGAGCGATCATAGATGATGAAGAGCATCAGGCTGAGATGAAATACGATAAATTCATTCCTAAAGGGGTCAGAATGTTGGAAAAAATGTTCGATTTAAATGGAAAATTCAAAAGACCACCCAACGTGAAGACCCACAGCTCATCTCTGCAGTTTGAGTTGATTAATTTAGGGACTGAAACAAATCCTAAGTTCGTGAATCTCGGCAAATGCTGTTCGCCAACAGAAAGAGACAAATTCATCAGTCTATTTAAATAATATAAAGATGTTTTCGCATGGACGTACGGAGATTTGAAAACGTATGACACCGGCATCATCAAGCATGTCGTCCCCATTAAAGCAGGCGTCAAGCCATATCAGCATCCTTTGAGGAAAATGCATCCGAAATTGGAACCGCTGATTCAAAGTGAAGTGAAGAAGTTGTTGGATGCACGAATCATCTTCAAAGTTAGACACTCTGAGTGGGTATCAAACTTGGTACCAGTAAGGAAAAAGTCTGGAGAAATTAGACTCTGTGTGGATTTCAGGAAGCTAAACCGTGCATCATATAAAGATAACTATCCTGTGCCACCCATGGAGCAGCTGCTACAGATGGTTTCAGGTTCTGAACTATTTTCATTATTAGATGGCTTCTCTGGCTACAATAAAGTATTAGTAGCCAAAGAAGATAGATTAAAGACAACGTTCAAAACCAAATGGGGAACTTTTTCCTATAGAAGGATGCCTTTTGGGATGATTAATGCTAGAGCGACATTTCAGAGGGCTATGGACATAGCTTTCCGCGGGATGATTGGCCGAAGCACTGTAGTATACCTGGATGATATTACAATATTCTCTAAGAGAAGGGGAGAACATGCATTTCACTTGAGGCAAATTTTCGAACGCTGTCGTAAGTATGGCATTTCACTCAATCCTAAGAAATGTGTATTCGCTGTCACGGAAGGAAAATTGTTGGGCCACATAGTTTCAAAGCAAGGAATCTCTATAGATACAGAAAGAATCAATGCCATTGAAAAAATTCCCTTGCCCCACAATAAGAAAGGGATGCAGTCTTTTATGGGAACTATAAACTTCATGCGAAGATTTGTCCCTGATTTTGCTCAGATTGTTAAGCCACTGCAGCAGATGGTGAAACAAAATGAACAATTTAAGTGGACTGAAATTGAAAAGAATGCTTTAAGTAAAATCAAGACGGCTGTTGCACATGCGCCCTCTCTGAAAATCCCAGACTTTGATAAAGACTTTATTCTGTATACATTCACATCCGATGATTCATTGGCAGTTGTACTCACCCAAAAGGAAGAAGGGGGGGATGAATTCCCAATATCCTTTATGAGTACTGGTCTACAGGGGGCTGAATTAAACTACCCAACCATTGACAAGCAAGCTTACGCAGTGTTTAAGGCAGTGAAGCAATTCAGGCCTTATATATTAAAAAATTGAACCAAAGTGATAGTCCCATACCCAGCTGTAAGATCCCTTCTCATACAGAAAGAGTTAGGAGAAAGAAGGGGCAACTGGGTAACGGCTCTTCAAGAATACAATCTTGAATTCAAACTAGCCTCTATAGTGAAAGGACAAGGATTGTGCAAGATTATGACTGAAAGTGGGAACAATGAAGAGCAATCATGGGAGGATGAGGCTGAATTGCATGTCATGGATGTATGTCCTTTGTTTACAGCTCCCGAATCTTGGTATAGAGACCTGGTGCATTACTTGCAGGCAGGGCTGTTACCTGAACATTGGAATTCCAAGAAAAGAAGAGCGCTACGTATTAAATCAGCATCTTATCAAATTGTGGAAGGGGTATTGTTCAGAAAGAATTATGACGGGGTTCTCCTCATATGTCTAGAAAAAGAAGACGCGGAGAAAGTAATGTCAGAATTACATGACGGTCTTGCTGGGGGACATTATTCAGGAGACACTATGGCCCATAAAATCCTCAGAGCCAGTTACTATTGGCCTACACTCTTCAAGGATGCACATGCACATGTCAAGAAATGTGATATTTGTCAAAGGTGTGGTGGGAGACAGCCTAAAGCAGCATCACCGCTAAAGCCTATGATGATCACGGAACCCTTCGAGCAATGGGGGCTGGATATTATTGGAGAAATAAAACCGAATTCCTCCCTTCAGCACAAGTACATTCTTATTGCGATTGATTATTTCACTCGCTGGGTTGAAGCTATTCCGCTGCGTAAGATAAATGAAGACGAAGTCATCAGTTTCGTACAAGACCACATCATGACCAGGTTTGGAGTTCCAATTTCGTTAGTTCTTGATAATGCCAAGTATTTTTCATCAATTAAATTGACTGCTTTTGCTCATGATAAAGGGATAAAATTGCATTATTCTGCTAATTACTATCCACAAGGAAATGGCCTGGCTGAATCCTCTAATAAAAATCTGATCAGAATCCTAAAGAAGACTGTCATAGAAAACCAAAGGAGTTGGCACTCAGCCTTACCAAATGCCCTGTGGGCTGACAGAGTTACCCCAAAATATGCAATAGGAGTGTCTCCATATACCCTTGTATATGGTAAAGAATCCATCCTCCTCCAAATATCATGCTACCATCTTCCATACTAGCTCAAGAGTCTAGGGGGTCGGATGATGAAGTTTTACAAATAAGAATATATAATCTCCTGAAAGCAAAGGAGGCCAGATCTAAAGCCAAAGAACACTTTAAGCAACAACAAGAGTCAGTTAAGAGATGGTTTGACAAGCATAAAGCTGGGACAAAAGACTTTGAAGTGGGAGACTTAGTTCTCAAATGGGACCACCCCCATGATGAGAAAGGAAAGCATACCAAATTCCAGCAGTTGTGGGTAGGCCCTTTTCAGATTGCAGCCAAGCTTGGTCCTTCTACCTACAAGTTACAAGATCTACAGGGGTGGGAGGAGAACCTACCAGTAAATGGTTTGGTTCTCAAGCCTTATTTTTCCTAAATCTGCTTGTTTGCTTTTGTCTTGTATATAAATAATTCGTCTAGCTGTCTTTTGAGTCATGTTTTTTTTTAGTTTGCTTTAGTTGAGTTTTCTTGTTTTCAATAAAGGGGACGAACCCGTGGTTGCAGGGGGAACCTCTAAATGTTTGGGAGTGATAAAAATTTGAGTATCAGACTATGTGTTACTATTTGAACTTCTTCCAGTTTAGCAGTTTTCTCAGATAGTTCTGTGTGCATTGAAGTCCTCTTAACCCCTATGAAATAAACCGGATTCGAGGAGTTTGGGGTACTATGTCGAGGCTCCATCCACGTCACATTTAAAATGTTCTAAGGAGCAACAGCAAAGGACCCATGGAAAGGAGCAAAGTGAACAGTGTATTAAATATGAATGATCCCATGCCAAGACACGAATGCCAAAAGGAAAATAAAGAGTCAAAAACTCCTATGAAAGCATCATAAATCAAAGCAAGAGCTGAATCATAAGTACTGACTTGCCAAAAGATCCTCTCCGTCCGTGAGCTGAAACTTGAAGTACACCACTCACACAAAATGACACTATGGGATAGAGGATCCTGAATTAAAATTCAGTAAGAAAGGCATACAGGAGGACTCATATGAAAGAGACAAAAGTACAAAAGCACAAAAGTGCTAAAATGGCATGGGAACAAGGAACAAATGAATATTTTTGCTTACCATCTGCTACAATCCTGTGGTGTCCACGCTGTTAGCCACCTGAAGACAAAGGTTAATGAAACTCATTGTCTAGCCTCAACAGAGTCATCTAGACTTGAAAATCCTAGTTTCCACTCCCCCTAATTGGACTGTCATCAATGATTAAGGGTACGCACTTCTGTCATCTGAGAAATCCATATTGCTGGAAGAATTCAATACGATGCTATTGTTAAGCAGTTTGTCACTCAGAGGTTAATCACCCAGAGATCTAGGTTCACCGGGTAATCACCAATTGTTGCAGCTGCAACTTTTCTCCCCAAATTTCTTAAATTCGGGACCCCCCCTCATGATTTTTCTTTAATATTTGAATCCTTGGAGTTGTTGGCACGTGTTTCAATCTTTAAATGATTACAAAGCTTAACTCTTGACCAAGGTTTGGTTTTTGATTGCGCTGAAGTTTATGGTGAGCCCTAGCTGTTAAGATTGTTTTGTTTATTGATCAAACCAGTTGTCTCTACTGAGGTCACCATTGTTGGATGTTTGAAGTTGACTGAAACACTTAGTTTTTTCATTGTTTTGATTAGAAGTTCAAACCGTTTTTCATCCGCCGTTGCGGCTCCTAGAGCAATTTAGCTTCCGAAGTGTGAAAGTGCCAATGGCTGATGCATTTTAACCTGTTTAGTCGCATGCATGAATTCATTTCTCGTCTGCCGTTACAGATGGAAAATCCTTTTGTCTTCCGAAACGCAAATCCGTCCGACGTTCGACTTGAATCGCATGGCTTTAGTTTTCTCTTTTCCCCCATTGCGGCTCTCCAAGTCTTTTGGCTTCCGAATTTCAAATCCTTCCGACTTCCGATTAAAGCCTCTCTTGCACGTGTGTCGCTTGTCCGTGATTTGGGTTTCTTCCGCCGTTATGGCTGGGAAAGCCCCTTGGCCTCCGATGTTATTTCCTTCTGATTGCCGATTTAAGTTTTCCTGCCAGTGTGTTTCCTGTTGACTGCCGTAGGATAGGTTTGTCAGGCCCGTAGATGGTGTGCCTCACCATTTCCTTATGGAATAGTCATTTCATTGATAATATTTGCTGTTTTGAATGATGCTGGTCGATTGATGGCAGGCGGTTTGAGGAGATTAAGTACTCTACCGTGGTGCTGAGAAAGATGGACCGTTTGGAAAGAATATAACTGAAACCAGAGGGATCGCCAGGGGAACCAGGGGAGTAGAAGACAAAACCCAGAGCTATAACGGCGCGAGCCCAAGAAGTCATCAGTTACCAAGTGGTCCATGATTACATACAGACAAGGAATGTGAAGCATTTGAGGAAATGAAAGATCATGCGGTTGGGGAAAACGAAACGCTCTGTAATTATAGTTTAAATATTTGAAAGTAGGAATGAGAGAGGGCTTTTTCCCTAAAAATTTTGTAAAATCTATTGCTGGTAAGAGGAACTATTTCATTTTACAGTGAGAAAGTGCAACTTTTGCCGCTGGAGAGAGCGAAATGTGGAATGTATCAATGCGACTAAATGAATAATGTTGAAGAGGAACTATTTCGTTTTCAGCTGTGTTTCATTTACTGTGAGTTTATTTAACTTCCTGGACCTATGTTCTTGTTGACTGTTCTTCAATATTTTTTGGGATGTCTTCCACTGTGAGTAATAAATGTTGTTCATAAAATAATCGGCTATTTGGTTGTTTAAATATTTGTAATTGTTCATGTGTCTTGAATGAAGTATCATCTATCTGTAACTCTTCATAATGCACGTACAAAATGTATTACTCACCAATGAATGATAACTCTGCTCCCTAGGGATAGTTTAGGTTGTTAGTTTACTTTGTGTTATGTTGTATGTGTTTAGGTGCTTGTGAACCTTAAGACGAGAGGTAAGAACCTGCGCATCACATTGTGACTATTCCTTGCATCTTTATCACCCTGCATTGTTAGTTAGGCACTTGCATATCATACATTAAGTCAAAAATACAAATTCACGGTGGACCGGGCCGCAACCGGTAAAACCTTTGTTTTTGTTGCTTGACCTACGGTAGCTGGACCGCAAACCGGACGGATTGCCTATACCAAACAGTCAATGGGCTAGTTGGGAACGTTGATTGGGGAGAATCCCTTACTGTTGTCACCTGCGAATTTCGGGGCCCCAACAGGACTATTTCCCCGACTTACAATAGAGGTTGTACCTCAAGTTTTAGACACAATAAATACATCCCACAATGAAGCAAACACATATCCAATGAGGGTACAACAACATACAATGATACTATACATCATAATATATTCCAAAGTTACAAATACATCAACACTCCCTCTTTAATAGGAATGCATTCTCTCTCTTCCACTGTCATCAACACATCTGGTCAAGTCTTCATCATGGAATCATCATCAGAGATTTATATAGTCATCATCATAGATGATATAATCATCATATTCTTATAGATCATCAAACAATACTATCTGTAATTGGAAGTTTCTATAGAGCCAACCCTTTTTCACGTTGAGTGTACACCTAGTCCTCATCCAGGTATTCATCACATATCGAGCAATTCATCATGTAGGAACGGTTCAGAACCTTCTTTACATTTCCACATAAATAACATGCATATCCTGCCTTTATCTCGTCATATAAAAATCATCTCTTTTTTCTTTCACAAAACAAAATAGAATAGATCACATCTCAGATGCAGACCACATGCGTTCTATCACCATAGAAGTAATCCATGATCTTTTCATGTCTTTAAGATAACCTACAATTTCTACTCTACGAGAATTGCCTAGGATCACATTCAGTGCATTACGTCTCAGTATAGTGAACCTGTGTTCTATCAACAAAGGAGAACTTTCTAGGTGCACCTCACATGCTTCGTGACCTTATCATATCAACATGGGAACACACACACACACATATGTAAGGACTAATTCCGACTAAATAACCTGCTACATTAGTATTTTTATGTTCTAGGTCAACCTCAAGGACTTATTACATCTAAACAACTTGCTTCCAGGATATTTTCCATTAAGACAATATTCAGGGAGTATTAAATCTGAGTAACTTGCATACCACGCCAGCGATATTTTTACACTCATACAACCCACAGGATGTATTACATTCGAATAACCTATGTACCACTCTAGGGCTCACATTTACACTTGAATAACCTGTCTTAGTACTGATTACGTCCAAGGATAACCCCTGAGCTTCACTAGGACTTATTACATCCGAGGAAAACCTACTGAACTGATTACGTTTGAGCATCCTACTTCACCATGATTTTTCTTTCTCAAACAACCTATCTCATTTCCCATGTGACATATCATGCATCAGTGTATTTCGGGCCTCTCATTATTTCTAGCATAGAAACACATCAGGACTGATTACATCCAAGGACAACCTATGAGATTCTCCAGGACTGATTAAATCCTAGGACAACCTACAAGACTAATTACGTCTAAGAAACCTACAATCTTCTCTAGGATTTTACACTCATATAATATTTCTCTCCAGCTATGAGATAATGCATCACTCCCTCTTTTGAGGGGTCTCATTTGGGATCACATCAAGTCTTTCTCTGAAGCACTCAAACTTCACTCTGGCTAGAGGCTTGATCAACACATTGGGTATCTTCTCATTCGTTTCCATGTAATGGAGATTCACTTCTCCTCTCTACACCATTTCCTTGATATAGTGGAACTTGATCTCGATGTGATTCGAATTGTCATGGAACACAGAGTTTTCTGACAGCTTCACACAAATCTGATTGTCACAGAAGATACAAGTCACATCCAATAGGAGATCAAACAAGTCAGATAGTATCTTTCACAGCCACACTACCTCACAATTATCAGAGAAAGTGACAACATACTCTACCTTGACAATACTCAATGCCACACATGATTTCTTCCTGTTGAACCAGGAGATCATGCCAGATCCCAAACTAAAGCAGAAACCAAAAGTGCTCTTCCTGTCAGTGGTGCTACCTTCCCAATCTGAATTGACATAACCATGTAGGTTAATCTTCTGATTCTCATCATATTGGAGCTCATAATTCATTTTACCTTTTAGGTATCTCAGTACATTCTTTAAATCTATCAGGTGAACATGTCTTAGATCCATCAAGAACTAGATTATGATGTTCACCGCAAATCATGTGGCTGGAATCATAATCGTCAGGTACATCAATGATCCAATCATCAGACGATACATTGTGGCATCAATTGAATCATATGAAGAATAAATTAGAAGCTTCAAGTTAGATTCCATAGGTGTGGCTATTACCTTGCAGTAAAACATTCCAAATCTCTTCATAATATCCACTGCATATAAATTCTCGTCCTTGCATATTTAATGGGTTCCTCTTCGTCTATTAGGAACATGTCATCGACATATAGCAAGAGCATCATTGGTATTCCGTCTTCAACCTTGAAGTAAAGGTTGGAATATGATTTACTCTTGGTAAAGCCTAGTCTCATAAGGAATCTATCCATCCTCACGCACCATGTCCTCGGTGCCTATTTCAATCCATACAAGGCCTTCTTCAATTTGCACAAATGGTCTTCCCATCATGTGTCTCGAATCCAAGTGGATGTTCCACGTACACTTCCTCCTCGGCTACACCATTCAAGAATGTTGTATTGACATCCATTTGGTGTATTTTAAATTTCATAACTGCTTCCAATGAAAGTATGGTCCTAATGGAAGTGTATCTCGCCAAAGGTGCAAATGTATCTTGTATTATATGCCTTATTTCTATTAGAATCCTCATCCAACGAACCTTGTTGTTTACTTCTCGATGTTGCAATCTATAGCGTGGTTGGTCTTGTAGATCCATTTCAAAGTCATGAAAGAATTTTTTCCGGTCTCGCAACTATCTCCCAAACATCATTCTTCATGATCAATTGATATTCCTCGAGCATAACATCCTTCCATTCTTTCTTCTTTGCGTCCTCTTCATAGGTGGAAGATTCTCTGTTAATGATGTCACACAATAGAGGCACATAGCTATTGTAGGGATTTTCCCTTTTTTTTCTCTATGTATTTATTCTAGAGCACCATACCATTTTTCTTCTTATATGAGCTCTTCTTCCCATGCTAGTTTCCTCTTGTGGGAGTCCTTATCAAGTACTATCTTTAGTACCGGCTCTAGTGGTTTTTCCATGTCATGATATTCATGGTGTTCTGGAATTACTTCTCCAATTTCCATACCTCAGGATTTTTGACACAAACCCAGCCAACAAAACCCATTCCATAGGGGTTCCACTCTGTCGACCCTCAATACACCGTGATCTCCCTAAGAACCATCCTAGACAGGTTTTACCCCATCCAGCAACACCCACGGAGTGGATGAGGTCTCATCCAAGGCATTCTAGGGAGAGCTTCCGGGACCAATTTTCTGCAGAATAGGAGTGGAAGATGTGCATCTACCTATTTACTCAGTTATGCGTGACATGAACAAATATGATTACTCATTAGCATTCACAGAATCATTCATCATTATTCTTAAATAGATCACATCATTCAACATACTACTGTGCAAAACAGATCCAACAAGATGACATCATTTAAGACACGAAGACATCGCATCATAGATCCATATCGCATATTCACTTGACATTCATCATTGGGTCACATAAAACAGTAAAACAATAAAATATAGAAAAAACACAGTGATTTAGATCAACTTCTTCTTTTTCATATTACTTCCGCAAAAAACAGTAGGTTCTTCAAAATAGTTCACAAATCACTAAGTTCTCTCTAATTTCCCCTTCCAATTCTAGTTCTATTTATAGGCTTGCACCTTTACATTCAAGGTCCACTTGGACGAATGCCTAACTAACTCTTATATGATTCCGCAAAATCATGACCAATATCCACAAAATATGGTCCAAAGAACAAAAAGGTGTCACAAAATATTAAAAATATTCTATTCTCTGCCTTGTGTGCCATTCTCTGCTTGGGCGATGTATTTTTCTCTTGCGCAACATCCACGCTAATGTGCAACTGACTTGTCCCAAAAACCCTCCCAACAGGCCCCAAACACAATCTTATGGATCTCCCTTAAGCCACGTCAGTTGGACATGGTGTATGCACCGATTTTCAACTTGAAGTCATCGTACTACTGAGTAATCTCCTTTACTTGCGCTTGAATTTTCTCAGCAATGTCCTGACTTCCTAGCAAATCTTGCTTCACTGGGTGCTACACCAGCTTCATGGTGACCAACTTCTTTCCTTCCTACATGGCTTGTAGTGCAACAATTGCTTTCACTGACAATTGGGCTCCAATCTCTTGGAACTCATCTAGTTGTTCATTATGCTTCCATTGTCACCCTTGAGCCTTTCCAACTCATTGCTGCAACTCCTTTAACTCTGTGGACCATGTAATATGAACGATTGGTGGCATTTTTCTTAATATTGTCTTTAGTGTCACCACTTGTCCCTCTACTTCCTGCAACTTGTTTGTCAGTTTCTCTAATTGTTCGTCTTCGACAACACTGCCCCAAAATTAGGTCATCGCCTGAGTGACCTTCTTTGCATCTTGTTCTATCTCTTCAAATTGTGCCTCTATCTCCTCAATGACACCCTTTCATTCAACAATTTTTTTTGGTGGTGTGTCTAGATACACCAAAGCATTCAAAATATTACTGTCTTGCTGCAATTGCACAATAATTTCCCTAAGACACTTTTCTTTCGCGACTGCATCCAGTTCCGCGATGGTTTCACCGATGTGCTTACAAGCATTCACAACTACCTCTTCTACTTGTACTCGTCTGTCGAAAAGGTGGGTCTTCTCAACAATGATTAGGTATGTTTCTTTATTCATATATGTGATCTCCTCAGCAGTATTCATATTCATCTCTTCTTGCGCTCTCTTTAGTGCTTCTATCTCCTGCGCTTTGTCTTCCATCATCTTCTCCTTTGTGTAGAACAATTCTTCTACCTCCTTTTGCATATCCTCTTCTTTCTCCTATGAATGCACGTACTAGTCACTAATATCCTTTTTTTGTCTGCCAAATCCTAGTTGACAACCCACATTATGCATACCAACATCTGAGTAGATAGCCTGTTGATATCCAGTACTACGTTCTGCAGCTGCTACAGGGAGGTATTCAAGTCTTCTCTTCTAGTGTCAATCACAATCAGGGGAATTTGAACATTCTTTGCCCATGGCTCAGTGTTGATTGACGCGTACTTCTGTATAGTCTCACTCTCTGGTACTCTTTTCAAAACAACATCATATACATAATCCAATTTATTTCTTACCTCTACAAATCCCACATGCACATATTTCGTCATCTCCTTTGTTGCCGCATCCGTTGCATCTACAACCTCCTTGATAAGTCAACTTAACTGCATTTCCATCGTTTACGAGGTGCTACTACTCGCACCATGCTCCATGCGCCTCTTTGTTATGATTTTATTGAGTATGCGCTCATATTTTGGATCAGTGGGTGTCTCTATCGATGATTCTCCATCATATTTGTCATGTCCCTTCCCGCCTTGGAGGAGGAACGCGATCGTTTCTTCTACATGAGTTACCTATCTCTTATACTCAATGGATTTTGCACGTGTTTGATGATTCCCATTTCTTTTTTTTCTTTTTCTCTTTTTTTTTACCTCTTTCAAATCTACATAGGTAAGAATTTCCCTCCTACTAACATTCTGATCCAGACAATGTATTGATTCTTTATCTTCCCAAAATTGCAGAAAGATCAAATGGCTGAGAAGAACCGAAACAAAAATCAACAGTCTTTGTCAGTTCTGTATATGGAGACAAATCAACGGCAGAGAAGCATCCCACAAAAAATCAACGATGCAGAGAGCTTCACTTGCAGAATTGAAAACTTATCAAAATTTCACTCTCATACCCCCCATCTCGCATGCCGCATTCTGCATCCTGCATCCCGCATGTGGAACGGCCATTGCAGACATAAAAGTCATGGAAATCAAAATTTACCATAAGTCGTTTATGCATCTTCCATCCCACATCTCGCAAATTGCAGAAAATAGATTTCTCCAAACAACATTTTCGCCTCTAGCATCCCATAAGTTGCAAAAAGAGAATTGCGGAAGGGAAAATGCGATGTCTAAACTTCTGCAAAGTGCATTTCCGCATCCCGTAAGTTGCGAAAAGGGATTTGCGAATGGGAAAATGTGGAGTCCAAACATCTGCAAAGCGCATTTCTGCATCCCACATCCCACAAGTTGCAGAAGGAAAAATCTGTAGAACTTCAATCTTTTCATGAAAATTTCTAAGTCTAAAATCGATTTCGAGCATTCAGGCCATCACAACTCCGCCCAATCTAGCTCCATAACAACTTACAAAATTCATTGAAATGAAATTACATACACATATACACCATTCATGAAATATACAACTGCATTAAATACATTCCATTCAAGCATTCATCATATTCATATTCATTTATAACAAAGTATAGTTCCATGGTTTGAAACATAAGAAATACTTATCTTTATCAGAAGCTTGTCCCGCAACTAGCTATATCGCTGCAATGTCCCACCCAACCATAGGCCAATGTTCTCGTCAATCTATTAGCAACACTACCACCCCCGAGCTAGGAATGATTTCCCTAAGGAATAAGGAACACTAGCAGACTCTCTCATAGCCAAGGATACAATAAAACTCAACTAAGCTGACACAGTTCGGTTTATCAGGCTTACACAGGAAGTGGTTCACACATAGTCAAAATACACACAAGACACAGCCAGGCCAACTAATAGTTGGGTTTATCAGGCTGGAAATATTGAATGCTAGGCTAGTGAGCTCAATCCCAGAGCTATGGACACCTGCACCAAACATATCTTGGCTTCTAAAGAATCTACACAGCCAACACGAGGAATCATTCCCTTCTCTTCTCCACAGTCCCTCGGGCTATGCCTTCCCTCTCCAATGCTATCTCGGGTGTACAAAGAAGAAAACCATCCCCCTTGGATCTGTTTGTGAGGTTCCTTTTTACACTAGGTTCATCAGGCAGGTCCAGAATCCATTTCCATTCCCCAAGCTAGTTCAGAGACCACACAAGGGTGTACATACAACGATCACAGTTCTAGGTTCAAGAAAACATTACAGAGGCCAAGGAATGCATGCACCCACAACAATTATGAATTCTGAGCATTGCATGAGCCAAATCCACTGATACCATCCTAGAATCCAAATCTTCTTGCTGATTTATCAATTCAGAATGCAAAACACGGTTTCTGGGTATGCGCGTTCAAGAAAACGATTGACATACAGGGAAATCGTGAAGGAGGAAACAAAACTGACAGGATAGGAAAAAAAACATGAAGGATGGAAATTCCGAAGGTTTTCTATGTGATTCCATGTACTTGAATGAAAAAAAATGAATTAATTGTGGAAATTGAACCGAAGTGATAGAACAATTGCACTCACAAAATTTCTAATCAAACATGCAAAATTACAAACAAAGGAGACTGAAATTGGAGCATAACATTAATCTGTATTGAATAAGTGTACAATATCCAACCTTGTGAAGTACAATATCCAACCTCATTGAAATATATAATTACAGAATATATTTTAATGCATAAGGATTCCATTCGAAATAGTAAAAAAGTAGGCTTACTAAATCTAGTCAAATCCCCCATAGGTGCATAAAGCAGTTTCCAAATCCACTTAGAGGCTCACGAATTGGAAAAGTCAAGTAGGAAAGATAATAAGGGATGGAAAGAAAACTCATACATGATTTTATTAGGATAAAAGGATGGAGGATGATGAGGGAAAAAAACAAATCAACTACACCTAGTCTTACTTTCCCTTTTGCCATAAATCTCAATAAAGTAGGCAACTTAGCAGAAAAAGAAGATATGCGCTATGGAGGATCTAGAATAAATAAGACATGCTAAATATGGTTTCTAGGTGGTTTCCCAAGTGCTCCATGACTCATTTTTAGAAATTTTGACTTCTAGGACATGTGGAAGACAACTTACATAGAGTGGAATATTGGAAACTAAGCAAATAAGACAAAAATGGATTAATTAATGTCTAAGATAGCTAAATATGGGTTGATTATTATAAAACCACCCCTTAAGCCTAAATTTATGAGTAAATATCAAAAAACTCTAGGGCCTGGAAACAAGGCTTAGTCACCCTTTACATACTGCATGTCCATTTAACCAAGGAAAGAGGCAAAAACCCAGTGGGAAAATCCTCCCTTAAACATGAATAGTAAAAAAAAATTTAGAAATATTGTCATCAATCATGCCTCATAGCATGATCAACAATACCTAGCAGTGATTTGATATTGTTGAATGTCTTCTCACAAAAAACTTTGGTGAATATGTTTGCTACTTGTTTTGAAGATGCACAAAAGAGTAGGTGAATGGTGCCATCATGCACAAGCTGTCTGATGTAGTGCATATGGATCTCAATGTGCTTGGTTCTCTATCCTTGAACTGGATCATTGTAGATTCAAATGGTACTCTGATTATCACAATAGATAATAATTGAAAACTCTGATTCGAAGCCACACTCACCAAGTATCCCCTGCAAACATAAACATTGAGTTGCTGCATTTACAACTCCTCTGTACTCTGCTTCTGTAGATGAGAGTGCTATGGCACTCTGTTTCTTGCTTGAATAGCTGATTGGTCCTTCAGCAAGCATGAACACATATCCTGATGTTGACTTTTGATCTATGTTGTCACCTGCCCAATCACTGTCAGTAAACCCAATCAAATCAAGATCAGATTTAACTTTGTAGAAGATCCCATGAGTTCTTGTTCCCTGAAGAAAGTTAAGAATCCTTTTGGTTTCTCTCCAATGGATCTCATGAGGCTGATCCATGTATCTTGAGGCCACACTTACTACATAATAAATATTAGGTCAAGTGTGTAAGGTAAAAAAAACACCCAATCAACTGACTATATAGTGTATTATATACCTTAGGAGAAGAACCTGCTTCTTCAAGTTTAACTCCTGAAAGGAAGGGAATCTTACTTGGATTGCAATATTTCATGTTGAACTTGTTCAGAAAATCTAAATCATACTTGGACTGATGTAATTTTATTCCATGTTGGGATTGAGCAATTTCAAGACCCAAGAATTGGCTTAACAACCCCAAATCAGTCATAGAAAATGCATGGTTCATTGCATCCTTCAAGGAGGCAATCTCTTTCTTTGAACTTCCTGTAATCAGAAGGTCATCCACATACAAGACAATAATCATCAAAGAACCATGAATCAACTTCAAATAAACATTAGGATCAGACTTGCATCGAACAAAACTCAATGACAGTAGAAAGCCATCAATCTTGGCATACCAAGCCCTGGGGGCTTGCTTAAGCCCATACAACGATTTCTTTAGCTTGCAAAAAAAATATGGATTAGTAACAAATCCTTAAGGTTTCTACATGTAAATTTATTCAGTGAGATCTCCATTCGGGAAAGCACACTTCACATCCATGTGATGTACCTCACATTGCTTCGAAGCTGCAATGGCTAAGGCTAGCCTGATGGAGTCCATCTTTGCCACTGGTAAAAAGGTTTCATTGTAGTCAATACCATGTACCTGTGAGTAGCCATTGGATACCAATCTAGCCTTATATTTCAAAGGTGAACCATCAGCAGCAAACTTAGTTTTAAAAACCCACTTACATTGAACTAGCTTCCTCCCTGGGGGAAGATCAACCAGTTCCCAAGTGTTGTTCTTCTGGAGTGAGCTGAATTCTTCTTTCATGGATCTTTTCCATCTTGGATCATGTGCTACATATTCATATGTTTGTGGGTATGATTCAACCATAAGATAGAACTTCTCTGCAAACAAAGGGTCTTTCATACACAGGGCACTCTCAAACTGAGATCTAGTCCTCCTAGGATCACTAGGATTTCCAGCTAGTTCCCTAGATGCATGAATGGTATTTGTTGCCCATTTTGGTCTTGTAGGACATGGGTAAGTACCTAGAAAAAATGGGACTAGATTCCGCCAGCTGGATCTCCTGGAATTCGCTGTTGAAGTTCTGAGCTCAATTGGGTAAAAATTTCAAATGTTATATAATGTTTTGAATTTTTACTATTTATAGAAATTTTTCAAATTTTTGAAAATTTTTACTCCCTTTTCTATAGTTTGGACAGTTTCTAATCCTTTTGGACTGTTTTTGGACTAATTTATGATGTAGGATACCATTTTGAGCGCCATTTCGATAGTTACTTTGACTCGTTCATGCTCATTACAGGTATTATGTTTGAACTGGCATATAGGTTAGGTCCACCCCTATTTGCATTTTGCATGACCTTATGATCGTTTCATTATAGCTTTAGGTACGAACCCATTCTATTATGTCACGGAACCTTCTTGTTGTTTTAGAAGTGGCATGATGTGAATGGTAGAGCTTGACCTTACATGGGTACCCTAGTTAGCGCCTTATTTGCATTTGGTGCCCATGCTGACATTTTGTCCCTGAGGGTGTGGGAGTCTATTGTATAGTATTGCCATGACATTTCGCAAGAGCCTTATACTCCTCTTGATCTTTTGCTAGCCTATTTCCCTCAGGAATCCCTTATTTCAAGTTGTAATTGCATTATCATGAGCTTTTCCTTCCTTCTTGAGCCTTACGTCGGCTTCCCTGACTTTGAGTTTTAGCCATATAGCTTGAGCTTGTCTCATGTCTAGCCATGCAAAGCCATATTTTATATCCTTTGCAGCTTGATTCCCTATTTTACCGAGAGGGGACTTTCCCCCGAGTGTCGTATCCTACACATGTATCCTTGCATTGAGCATAGGTATGTTCCACTGCTTGGAACTAGTTTGTTTTCCCATATGACACTCGTCTCCTCCTAGTCTGTAACTATAAAGCAGTTTTATTCTTTTTCAAGATTTTTAAATATTTGAAAATTTCCAAAAACAAAAAAAATCTAAAAAACCAGAAAGCCAGACAAGGAAAGATGTTATCTTTGGCAGCTGTCGAGTCATGTCGCCTTCGAATAGAGCACTATATATCACATTCATTGGTTGGGTTTATAGTTTGACTTTAAGAGCTGTACTCATTTATATGAGTTTATCTCCATCGACTAGTTAAGCTTCCAGTCCCTATGGAGCCTGTGTCAATGCCTCCTGTGTTGCAGAGATGTACCAGTTTTGTATATCGAGTCTATGCTGCCTACATTTAGTCACCATTCGCCGTTATGCTCTTGTTTGAAGGAAGTTGAAACCTAAGTCAGCCATTCCTCAGTTATCTTGATCGTGCACCTTATGATCGAGTCCTTCCACATTATACAACTTTGCTGAGTACCTTGCGTTGGATGATGGGGGATGCCTTAATGCCCTCCTTCCAGCAAATTTCATCCCATCGACTTCAGATAATTTATTCTGGGATTGGAATCTAGAGTCATTTTTGAGTGCCTTGAGACTTGCAGTCATCAGTGGCAGGTTCTCTCGCCATCAACATTTCTTTGGGAATACATCAATGTCCCCTGATCGATGGATTCTCTCAAGTGTTTGACCTCAACACATTTATTCACACTTGTTAGTTTGCACTCTAGTACCTTGATTCCCATTATCATTATCGGTGGGTGATCTCGTGTCTATTAATGGTATACATCAATGATCGATAATCAGACAATGGACTACTATGTTCGACCTTGACACCTCTATTCACATAGTAAGACATCTACTCGTAGCGGTTTGTGTAGAAGACCTTCCAGATTGGTGGCATCTCTTATATGCTACCTCCTTGATCGTGCTAGTGTTCATGAGATTTCAGCTCTCGTGACTTGATTCCAATATATTTCAGACATGTCCAGCCATTATGGAGATCTTGATCCATTGTATATCTTTAGCCATTATGGAGATCATGATCCTTTGTATATCTTCATCATGGAGATTATGATCTATGTATATTGTATGTGACAATAACCACTTATGTCATATTTTGTATCATGCTTGTTCATGGCCATTGTACTCTTATGTATCCGCGATTGCTATATGTATTTGCAGTTATATGCAGAGTTATATCATTGTACTATGCTGATTGGATGGCTGGTATTCCACTGAGTTCTTCATCACTCCACTTCTGGGATGGACTTATAATGTATTTTGGCCATAGTATGACCCCTCTGACCTCACACATTAGGGGGCATATGTTATAGCTGATTTTACCACACCTGGTGAATCACACTTATATGGCCTTCCCCTGTCCCTCTGTAGACTCTTTGGACCCCATGGACCTTTTTTATACCTTTGATGTTTCCAAGATCATCCTTAAAAACATTCTTAAATTTCTATACATGACTTTTGAACCCTTTCTCGTGTATATATGTGGGCTTGACCCCTAAGACCATGTACATTAGGATGTGTACAAAAGGCCAAATTATTTTGGAGTTTTCCTTGACATGGATCCGACTCGCTTGTCTCCTATCCTTCCATATGCCTTGAGATCGCTCAGATTCAACCCTTCATTGCCCCATTGAAGAGCTATATAAGGAACCCTTTGGATACATTGAAAAAAAATATGTAAGAATTGAGAGCAAAGAAACTTTAGTCCATTGTTGTTGGAACTTATGCTTGAGTCTGCATCCCTTTGTCCCTTGGAGCACTTTGGTGTTCTTCCCAAGCTTTCCTTTTGCTTGTGAGCTTGCTATCGAGAGATGGAGGATTGAGGTGGTGGAGGCCCAAGTGGGGGATTTAGTTTCTCCAATTCACAGATGTGCCGATAGAGGTTGTATTCATTGTAATCTCTGATTTTATATTAATAGAAATATCTTTTGCTGTCCAATAATGAACGTTTGAATGAATATTTTATCCATGGATGATTTCAAATGCTTATACATTGTTGATTATATATGCTAGAGTATATATAACACCAATATATATATAGCATGCTTGTCTTGTTTACTGATTGTTGAGGAAGTAATTTATCAATTCAAGCTAGAGTTGGAAAGCTCAACGGGGATCTACTTCAACCGTCTGAAATAAGGTACGAGTTTTGATCCTTTAGTGTTAGATATTTGATTTCTCTTGCATATTGGAAAGGATTGATTTCTGGAGTCAGGCTGTCTATTGTGGTACCCCAAGTCATAGGAATTTATCTCCGTAACAGAGAGGGTTTAAAATTTGCGTATAGCATTTTAAGCATGTTTTTAGGGATGATCTTGGAAACATCAAAGGTATAAAAAAGGTCCATGGGGTCCAAAGAGTCTGCAGAGGGACAAGGGAAGGCCATATAAGTGTGATTCACCAGGTGTGGTAAAATCAGCTATAACACTTGTGAAGTAAGATTGTATAGTCTTGGAGTTCTGTATCTTCACATTCTTCAATTGGTTTCTCAAGGTCATCTTCTAGTTGATGTTCTTTCCTTCGAACATATTTGTCAAAGCTTCATATACTTCCTTCGATGTCTTGAATGAAGATGCATGGGGGATGAGGTGATCCTTAATATTAGAATCTGCAATAATTCTCTTGGCCTTATCCATGATCCTCTTATGAGCAGCCTTAGCCTCATCTCCCTCTAGTTCTAGAACCTCTTCAGTGATGTACTGATCCATATCATTTTCTTCAATGATCAGGGAGATTTTGTACTTCCATTCTTGGAAGTTATCAGCCCCTCTAATATTGTCCTCAAGATAATCATGGTGAGTCATCTTTTCAAATGAGAACCTCAAATGGAAATAGAAAAGATTTAGATCTTATATATTTGAGGTGTCTGACCTGGTTTTGGAGTTGACTAACCTAGGGTTTGTCAAAGAAACCCTAATTTTCCAAACTTGGAGTTTGGGAATTATGTTTGTAGATAAAGATGCACCTCCTTGAGGTGAGTTTCTCAGCAATGTCACTTTATGAAGACTGAGCTGGGAGGCCTCTGAAACTTGATGCCCTAGTTTCTTCTGACACCAGCGAATGGGTCAAAATTGAAACTTCTTCAAATCTGAAATTGCTTCCACCAAAAGAAGTGCTCTACTGAGGAGATCTATCCTAGACCTCTTTTCTTGATGATCTGTGGAGAGAACACCTTGAACTAGGAAGCCCTAGTTTATGCTGCTACACAATGACTTATTTTAGAAAGGCCGTGATACCATGTTAGTATTTATATATATTATTATCTTAATTATGATCTTTGTCTAAAATAATAACAAGCACAACAAGATGCATAATATATAACGGATACACAAGTCACATATATTTTCACCGAGGAAACCATAAAGGAGAAAACCTCGTAAACTTCCTCAGAATAGTATAGTCACAAAGGCTTTGTCATAAGATGATCAAATCCAATAATAAGAAGTATTCAACAACTATATATCTCTCCTCCCATGTCTCTCTCTCTCTCTCTCTCATGCAAAATTGAGTGAGTGTGAGGTGTGTATAAATGAGGGAGAGCGCCTCCCTATTTATACCCTTCAAGTGACTAACCTTTTGTTGGGGCGCATACTCCATGTTTGGGTAACTCCGCGGTTAATTAGAAAATTTGTAAGCGGAGCTATGGGCCAAAATAGTCTTAGGGGTGTCAGGGTAAGTCAAAACCCTCTTTTTGTAATAAACCCGTGGTTTAAAATCCAGGGTTTAGGGTTTTTGGGTGCCCATGGTTTAAGACCATGGTTTTGTAAAACTGTGCAGTATAAATAAGCTCTTGCGTAAAAAGGATAGGTTAGGCTTTTTGATGTAAAGAAAGATAAGGCGAAGTAAGGTTGGTTTTTGTAAGGAAAGGATAAGTCCCAGCTGTGTGCATGGACGACCTCTACAGCTGTGTGCGCAGAGGGTTTTTGTAAGAAAAGGAAGAAAGATCTGCAGCTGTGTGCGCAGAAGCCTGCTGCTGTGTGTGCGGCTGTTAAGGACTGAAGGGATCTGCAGCTGAGTGCACAGATCAACTGTGGTTTTGAGGAAAGAGGAATAAAACATAGTTTGTGGACGTAGCCCCTACACTGGGGGTGAACCACGTTATATTTGGTGTCGTGGTTTTATTGTGTTGTTCCTACTTCTGTTATTTTCATGCATTAAACTGAATACATCTGATAACATAAGATCACTGCTAGTAATAAGCTTCGCTGTGAATTCCCCGTAGTGGGTTATGCAAGTTTAGTTTGTTTATTGTGCTGCGAAGTCATATGTGAATGAATGATAAATTTACAAGTGTTGATTAATAATTGCTTTTAAAGGCTAAGGTACAGTAATACCCCTCTCTGCATGCAGAAGATTGATTCTGCGGCACCCCATTGCTGTTTCGGGTGAGACTGCAACCTGCGCGCAGGTTGTTGCCGAAAGGGCCAACATGGTGGGTCTTTTGTTGGTGCGACGCATAAGAATTAACTCGGGTCTGCCCTATTGCCCAACAAATTGGTTCCGTTGCTGGTTGAACTCAGTACCTGCTCAAGAGGGGTTTACCTTGTACCACAAGGGCTATGTTCTGGAGGCCCTCTGTGAAGGACATCAGTGATTGGTTTGCTGAGATCTGTTTGCAATTCGCGTAGCAAGAGAATACGAATCCGTGTCGAAGCGCAAGTGACTTTTTACAATGGTATGTTTTTTGTGATACTTATGAAATTTTCTTTGGTCGTTTCCATATAGAGTTGCACCAGCGGTTGTCTAGGTTAACAGAGAGGAGGATGAACTTTCAAGCTCGATGGATTCCTGTGTGGACCCCCGCAAGGGTCAACCTTGTGCAACACGTGAACAACGAGGTATCCCGCGCTGTCGATTTCTGGACGACGCGCACATTGGAGGCCTTCGTGACAGAGTTTTCCATTGATACAAGCACTTCTTTCAGCGAAGCTGAACGACAGTTCTTTAAAGGGCCCCATGGTAAGTTTTTAAATTCCTTAAGCTTGAAGATTAAAATACTATTGGTTGAAAAGGGTATCTTATTATTTGAGTCAGACTGCTAGTTTAGTAGTACTAACATATGTTTGCAAGTGAGAATACTTTCGACGCGCAAAGTGGGTTTCCCCGAAGTGAGCAACGGTACAAAAGAAATTTTGAATCCTACTCTTCAGGACAGACCACCGCACTTCCCCCTGTCAGCCCTCCACAATCCGACCCCGACGGAAACCCTCCTGTTACCCCCCAGCGTCGCTTTGTTACCCCTAAAGTTCGGTCGCAGCGTGACAGGAAACCAAGTCCAAGTATACCGCCCAGAGGTCAACCTAACCCCGTAAATCCCCCCCCATCAATGGCCTGGCCCCCTCCCCACCCTCCCAGACCCAACATGGCCCACCTAGCTGATGACATTAAGCTTCCCATATTCAAAGGAACAGGATCAGAAGATCCAGAACAGTTCTGGTTTTTATGTGAGGCCGTCTGGAACGCGAAGAGTATTACCGACCTGGATGTGAGAACTGCGCAGCTTATTACTTCCTTCCGCGACCGGGCTTTGACCTGGTTCATGAAATTCTCCAGTAATCAGCACCCCAATTTGGATGAAATCAAGGCCGCCATCATTAAGGAATTTAAGAAACCGAAATCAGAATCACAGAGCATCACTGAACTCAAAGAGATTCAACAGCGGCGCGGCGAATCCGTGTGGGACTTTGACCAGAGATTCAAAGTCTTATTAGACCAAGTGAGCTTCACTATTAGTGCTGCGCAGCACAAGGAATGGTTTATCGTTGCGTTATTGCCGCACATCAGAACGCCGCTCATGCAACAGAAGGTTTCTGACCAGCAAGAGCCTCTGGAAATCGCAATGAAGCTAGAGACCGCTCCCATCGGAGACGATTCTGGTCTTGCTCAAATCCAAGTGCAGTTGGCAGCAATGGCCCTGGAACTTCATGACATGAAGAAAGCTAAAACCAGTCGAGAGGAGGTCTGGTGTACGCAATGTCGGTCCAAGGGTCACGATAGGGACCAGTGCCCCATGGTCAGAACCTATCTTAGCACGGGCACGCCCACCCAATTCAATGCCGGCGTGATATATTGTGAGATTTACCGCACCCCTGGCCAGCATCGCCCTGAGCACTGCCCTCTTCTCCAGAGATATGTCCCAGTTCCCAAAAACCCCTACTGCCAGTTTTGTAAGTCCATTGGCCATAATGAAGAAGAATGTCGTAGCTATGACCTTATGCGAGAGCGCACCTCAGATGCCTACCGAGTCCACAATGAAGCCCAGAATAATGATGGCTATGGATACCGTGGTGGCACTTCCGGCAGAAGTGCTTTTGGTGGTCGCGGCCGTGGTGGGATGACCGGCAGAGGTAGAGGCCAGGTTGTGTGTTACAATTGTAACCAAGCTGGTCACTTGGCCCGCGACTGTCGGAACCCCACTACGACATGTCGATATTTCCGCGCAGTAGATCACGTGATTGAACAGTGCCCCCAGCTCCTTGCAAAGATACAGGAAAACAACCATAGCCCTACTCCAAGTATTCAGTTGATTTCCGTGGAGCAAAGACCTGCCCCAGCCCTCAATGTGGTCACCCGGAGTGGAGCTACGACACATACTCAAGACTCGCCAAGGAAACCTGCCACGATGTGCACACAACAGGCCTCCAAAAAAGTCCCAGCCCTTGGCCCGGCGAAGGATCACACACCAGTCCAGGAGGCCCGGTGCACTAATGTTGATGGCACTATAGACATATCTGCGTGGCCACACCAGCAGGCTTCACAGCTACAGGGGGCCTCGACGGATAAAGTAAGTACACTATCCTCTTTCTTGCAGAGCTGTATGAAACTCTTGCGCAATCAGAACGCT
>LPNX010630324.1:0-12202 GCA_001517045.1 Pseudotsuga menziesii
AGCTACGCTTACATAACTCGCCTACATATTATGAATTACATGAAATGTTGTTGAGTAATAATGTCAATTAGTGTCGCTTAATATTAATTACTGTCATTAATAATTAACTATTGTTGATCAGTGTTAATGATGTCGATTAAAGTTAATAATGATGATTAGGGTTAATAATGTTGATTAATGGTTAATTATTGTCCATTAATAATTAATTATGGTTGAATAATAAACAAAGCAATGGTTAACCTAGGTAGTGACTAATACAATTGATTAGAATGCTTGATTGATTGTTAATTAGCTAATTACAAACTAAGGTGTAATTAGAATGGAAATAGGTATATGAGTCGATTAAATCATAGTGAATTTTATTTAATTAATATGATTACCCATTGACAATGTTATGATTTACATTGAAAGTATTATTGTTCATAATTGATAAATTGAATTAGTGAATTTATAATTAAAGGGAATTTACATATTATAAATATTAGAAATCATTAATTAAATGATTAGGTAAGTGTAATTAATCAATCGACAATTACTGTTAATTAAATTAAATTGGTGAAGTGTGCAAGTTTAAACCATATATAACATTTATTATTTATTAATTAAATGGTCAAATATTGAAAAAGAGTAAGGATATGTTTAAAATTATTATATTAAATAAAAAGGATTAAAATTTATTGAATTGGAAGTTATGGTTGGGAAGTGACCCCAACCAACACCTTGCAATATTAATTTAATATTTAAATTAGTCCAAGTCAACTTAAATTATTTCAAATTAATCCAAGTCCAAGTTGAGGGCTCAAGGACTTAAATGGTAGATGGAAGGGGGTTGGATAAATTTATGATGAAGATAGGGGTAGTAATGGGGGAGGTTGGCAAACATGGGGATAAAAGGGAGAAAGGAGGAAGGAGAAAGGGATCATTTTTCTTACCTTAGTTTTTGAGAAGTTTTGGGAGAAGAGAGCTGCAAAGAAGGGGTTTTGTTGGAGATTGTTATTTTGAGGGGATACAATAGTTGAGGGCTTGTACTCGGTTTGGGCTCGGGGGTCCAAAGGGGTACCTTTGGAGATGGGTGGTCGGCGAGACCTCGCCATTTGGCAGGGTGGCAAGACTGGTTTGGGCTGGTTGAGTTTCAGAACTTGGGAAGGACTTTTGGCTGCAGGGAAAAGCAAGGAAAAACGACAAGCAAGGACAGCAACAAAGGTGGACCTACTAGCTACCTACAGGTATTTTCCAGCAGTATTATGGCCAATTCTGTTTATTAAATTTTAAAAGTTGATATGGCAAATTCTGTTTATTAAATTTTAAAAGTTTATATGCTATGATCATCCTTGCTACCTGCACAGTTAACAGTGATTTGTTAGAAGTAGATAACACAGAATTATAGATTTTCAAACTGTATATATTTCAAGTGAATTTTCTGACTGTAAATAAAACAACTAAAGGAGACCTAGTAGGGGGCTCTACACATGGTATCAGAGCCATGGTTCCAAATCTGGAACCAGAGGGCTTGCAATGGATATGTGGAATGAAAAAAAATATATATTACTATATTAGTAATAATAGGTCTTATTCTTATTGCATATGACTGATGACCAGACAAGTGAAACTTACATATGCTGAGATATGTTGCTACTAACAAATAAATTGAAGTTTCTTTTTCCAATTTCTTTTGGGCTGGATTGACAAACCCTCTTAATATAGCAGCATATCATGGAAATGATATTAACAGCTATGCATGGAAATGATATTAACAGCTATAATATAATAGAACAACTATGCATGGAAATCATATTAACAGAATAGCTATGCATGGAAATCATATTAACAGCTGTCAGTACCGAATAATAATATAATAGAACAGCTATGCATGGAAATCATATTAACAGCTATGCATGAAGAACATTCCAGGCATGTACATAAACTTGGAATTCTCTGTGGGTGTACACAAGTCAAAGCGAATGAATATGCAATTTTTTCCACTCCTACTGAACACCCAATACAATCATACAAATCTGTGTTCTGGTTCTTTAATTTAAAATCTCTGCCTATGAGCGCCTTTTACCATTCAATGGAGAACCAACACATATCTTCTAAAAAACCACCCACACATCTCCAAAAAAACATATGCACCAGTAGAGCTCAGAAAAGAGGTCGAAATGCCCAACAAGAAAGATATAGGGGCAGTTGTTGTGCCTTTATGCTTGCTTCTCAAAATCCCGTCATAGCCTCCCAGCCTCTACTGTAAAGAGTAGGGCGCTACTATGATTTCTACAAAAGCGTTAAACACTTGCAAATACAAAAAAAAGGAGAGAAGCTGCCATTGGTAAACCCACAAATTAATTCACCAAGAGCTCACACCCATGATGTATTTCGAATACAAATGAGCTGACAACAGTATTGAAAGGGAAACGCTTTGGGTAAGCATTTTCATTCTTGATACTCCCTTCTCTTGTACCAAACGACTGGTCAATTCTTTAGTGAGAACTCGTCCTTGCCCTTTTGGGGGGGGGGAAAGAACTCTTCCAAATCTCTAATTCTACGAGTAAAATTTAAACTTTAAAAGAATGACAGAACGACCAGAAAAAAAAATCGTAGATGGCGTTAATAGAAGGCATAATTTCGTATTTGAAATACAACAAGAGAATATAATTATCTTGACACGATCTGCCAGCGATTGTGGCCAAGAGGAAGCTGTGTAGCATAATGTGCCGGACATTTTTATCCGGAGGAGTAATTTCGTCCATAATAGAAAAGTTGAAGGCTCTGTCTGAGTTTTTAGGTGTAATTCCTTGAATGTGGAAATTTTTTTAGACGGAAACGTTTAGACTTAGAGAGAGCTTCAACCGAAGGATCGTCGGGCTTGGAAACCTCTAAAGTTGGAGGGCGATGGAGAGACCAAAGCTCAGGGGTTTGCTATTCATTGTGATTGGTTTAGTTTTGTTTCTTGCACCTGTGGATGGAGATATATATCAACGAGATGTGTCTACTCTGACAAACCTCTATACTAGTCTACGGTCTCCATCACAGTTTACATCACAGCTTACAGGATGGACTTTGAGTGGAACTAACCCATGTGGCCAGGCATGGAAAGGAGTCTACTGCTCAGGATCTACTGTAAAAGAATTCAAACTGCATAAGAGGGATATCAACATTCTGAGATAAACCATGAACATCCTATAGCTCGTAAATCTGCGTAGCTTTACATGTCAAAGCTCACTGAATCAAATGTCAAATTTTGAATGTAAAGGGAGAGATATAGCAACTTACATCATAAGCTTGAACATGAAATCCCGCTCGCAGGAGTGAGGATGCCATGCCCAACCCCATAGAACCCAGTCCAATAAAACCCACCTTTGCAGATGCCAGGGTCGCTCACTTCACTTATGGGACTCCTTACCTAATTATTCCTCTAAAATTTAACATGAAATCACAGAGAACTGAAAAATGAATAAATCTCAGAATCTACAGTACAATTCATGCGCTAGCCAGAGCTTTAAAAATTGAGGTTTTGGGTTGCAGCATACATTACTGTAGCCATGTTAAATTAACAAGTTATAGTATTACTGTCAGAACAAAACACGGGCAGACAAAATTTGTTTCTTCACATCAATGCATAGTTTGTTGAGTGTTTAAGGAAGAGAAAGGGGCGCAGCTCGCAGGGAGCTGGGCACAGCTCGGCCAGCGGCCATGGGCCTACGGCCTGGGTACAGCCTGACCAGCAGCCATGGGCTTGCGGCCAGGGCTCATCCTGGCCCAGTGGCCTACGGCTAGGGCAAAACAAAATTCACACAACAAATTTTATTAATCACAATCCTTGCAACAATCATTCAGTCAGAAATGCTAACAATCATCTCGAGAGAAATCGATTAAGGGTTTGGCTCACATATGTCTCCCCATCGTTATAATTTACAACAGCTGAACGCCAGATGCTCAGAGGAATCACTGAATACGGCACTCACTGATTAATCAAAAGTTTTCAATCTATAAATCTTTCACAAAACCTAACTTTGTTGGATGGACTCGATCATGCCACTTGGCAGCAATCCAGCAACCATATAACTATTCAGCAGTTCCCTCCAAATTTATAACTATCCTGCTCCTGCCAATATAGTTATAGCACTCTCTGGATTTTAGATAAGTTAAATTATGGTTTCCTCTCTCCACATTGTGAGTGGTCTACCATAAAAATTCGATATCATGGTTACAAGAGACGCAAGGCATTGCATGTTATGTCATAAAGAAAATTTCGATCCCAGTAATAATAAGGTCCCTAACAGAATGACCCCACAAATTCCCCGTTATATTCATAATCAACATATGGGTTGAACGTTGTCGTCACCATAGTAGGCATTGATGATGGGTTTTGTAATGCGAGCTTTTAAGCATATCGAGTTTTTAAATCGGTCTATTATCTAGTTTTATTTATTTATTATAAATTATAACTCTTTAAAATATTTAATGTATAAAGCTTTGGATAATTAATAACATTAAGCTTTAAATAATCAATCTATTTTAATTAAATTATTATAAAGTATACATCCTTAAAATATTATATGTATCAATTAATCATTACTATAGTTAAGACTTAATATAGTTAATGATTAGTTTTTCTTCTTGAAAATGATCCTTGCCGAAACTTCGACATATAGTCGAAGGGGCAAGACCGACATGGAATCTTGAAAACGAGATACCACAGCGACCAACATGACGAGCTGATCGCTAGGACACAGATTCTATTTCATGACAAATGTTGGGTAACACGATGCTAGACTTAAAACTTAGGTTATTCTATTAGCAAATTATTAAATTATAAATTTTTAATGAGAGCAGGGCAATAAAACATTAATTGAATTTCTTGAAGAGTTGATGGCGACTCGATGAGGGTTGTGAGGAATCCAATACCTACACCTACGTAGAATTATTGCAGTATATCTAGTACCGGGTGGCCTCAAGATGGCCTGATCGAAACATCCTGAACTATAGCTCTTAGAGTAAACGCTCATAAAATAGTCATGACGCATTTTGAACTAATTGATGAGTTTGATAGTAAATTAGTCATATGCTAATTATTTTATTATTCCATATAGCAGGGATAAACATGGTAAGAACGTGAGCAGGTCAGGGGCAAGGTCAGGCTATGGCGTTACCTGAGCCGAATGTCCTAGCACCATCGCCAGAGACCATCCTTATACTGCGCTCGTTGGAAGCAATAAGCGAAACACTCAGGGGACTAGCACAGAGAGGATGTGCTACCTCAGAGGTATAAGTGGATGCCCCTCCACTAAGGGAGGAAGTTCCTGTAGTAGAAGTGAGTGCAGTACCAAGAAATCTGCACCAGGATATCAAGAGGGAACTTCAGAAGATAAGGCTTCCATAATTTTCAGGGGGTCGATCAGGGATACGAGCAGAGTCATGGTTGGAAGAGATGACCAGGTGCTTGACCTTGCAGGAGTACACCTCCACATCCAAGTCCAAACTGGCCATATTTCAGCTAAAGGGGGCCTCTTTGAACTGGTGGGGAAACCAAGAAAGACAGCTACACCTTACACCAGACACGGTTCCATGGGAACTGTTTGTGGAAAAATTCAAGGGGAAGTACCTACCCGCATCCTACTAGGAAGAACAAGCAGGGGATATTCATGCCTTGGTACAAAGGCATCTATCGGTGGAGGAGTATGAAGAGAGGTTCATGGAGTTAGTAAAGTATGTCCCTTACTTGGACAATTACGAACGCCAGGTTGTGCGCTTCGTGTATGGGCTCAATGCGAAGATCAGGGCTCAGGTATGGATGTGGAAACCGACTTCGGTCGCCGATGCAGTAGATTGTGCTCATTACATTGAGGAGATGTTGGGTGCAAAGCCCATCAGGTCATTCAACTCTCAGCAGTCAGGGTTTGCGGGGAAGGCCCCTCGAAGCTACCCTCGGGGAGGATATGCGAGGCCACCTCCCTACGGGAACAGGAGCACACCAATAGTCGCAGTGGTAGACAGATCAGTGGCAACTAGGGCGGTGCCCTAGTCAGCCACAGGAACTCACCAGGGTGTGAGAAATTTCAGAGGATCAGCCGGTAGAGGAAGGGGTCCTAGGGGGAGGAGCCCCTCTCAAAGGTCTGAACGGGTTATTTCACCCACTCCATTAAAGGTTGCTTGTTGGGGATGTGGAGGTCCACATTACCAACGTGATTGTCCCGAATTACGATCCGGTACAGTGCAGTGAGAAGGAAAAACCCCAATGGGGAGTGGGGGTAGTAGGCATCAGATCTCGGCTGCAGTAAACAACCATCAAGCGGAGCACCAATCCACTGTGGTGGAATCATCAGGTACAGTCAATAATGTCAAGCTTAGAATATTGTTTGATCCTGGCACTACTGATAGTTTCATTTCTCCATATGCATTAGACAAATGTGGGTTGGCAGCCTACGAACACGACGATTTCAGCTTAGTCGAAATGGCTTCAGGGGTAAAGCAAGTAGTAGGACCTAGTGTCGATAAGTGTGTGGTGGATCTCAGGGTGTGTGTTACACAAGTCAAAGTGTACGTCACCACTCTCGAAACTTATTATCTCATCATCGGTATGAATTGGCTTGAGGAACATCGAGCTTTCTTGGACTGTTATGGAAAGAAGGTTCTTTGCATTAATGACAACGGAGAGGCCATCAAGATCCAGGGTATCAAACGGAAGGTGTCCCTACGTTTCATATCGACTATGAACGTAAAGCGATGTATGCGACAGGGATGCCAGTTGTACATTGTTGAAGCAGTACACAGTGAGAAGGGACCCTCCTTTGATGACTATCCAGTGTTAGCCGAGTTCAGTGATGTATCTCCAAAGGAATTACCTGGGTTACCTCCTAAGAGGGAACTTAATTTTACCATTGAGGTAAAACTCGGTGCAGAGCCAACATCAAAGACACCTTACAGGATGACGGCCTCAGAACTTTGTGAGTTGCAAATGCAGTTGAAGGAATTGTTAGATCTAGGGCTCATCAGAACAAGTATTTCACCGTGGGGTGCACCAGTAATCTTTGTGAAGAAGAAGGATGGCTCCTTGCATCTTTGTATAGATTACCGAGATTTTAATAGAGCCACCGTAAAGAATAGGTACCCAATACCTCGAATTGATGACCTCTTTGATCAAATGAAAGGGGCGACAGTCTTCTCAAAGATCGACTTACGATCAGGTTACCACCAGCTACAGATTAAGGAAAGTGATATAACTAAGACTGCTTTTCGAACAAGGTTTGGGAACTATGAGTTTGTGGTGGTACCCTTCGGTTTGACCAATGCCCCAGCCGTATTCATGAGTCTCATGAATAGCATGTTCTGAAAATACTTAGGTCAGTTTGTGCAAGTCTTCTTGGACGACATCCTCATCTACTCCAAGAATGAACAGGAGCACGATGAACACTTGCGAATAGTGTTGTCATGCGTAAGGGAGCACCAGTTGTATGGTAAGTTTTCCAAATGTTCGTTTTATCAAAAGGAGATCCATTACCTAGGGCATATAATTTCCGGTAAGCGAATTTCTGTTGACCCTGAAAAGGTGAAGGCCATAATGGATTGGCCCGTGCCAAAGAATGCGCATGAAGTAAGGAGCTTCATGGGGTTAGCCAGGTATTATAGAAGGTTTGTTGAGGGTTTCTCAAAAATCGCAAAACCCATAATTACCCTACAACGTAAGGGCACTACGTACGAATGGACAGATGAATGCAATGCCGCATTCACTGAGCTAAAAAGACTATTGACAAGTGCACCAATTCTACGAGTTCCAGATATGGAGAAGGAATTCATAGTTTGCACCGATGCTTCAAGGCAGGGTTTGGGTGCAGTATTGATGCAAGAAGGTGGGGTAATAGCTTATGCATCGAGAAAGCTAAAAACACATGAAGAGAATTACCCTACTCATGACCTAGATTTGGCTGCAGTGATGTTAGCTTTGAAGCTTTGGAGACATTACCTTGTTGGACGAATCTTTGAGCTCAAGTATGATCACCAAAGCTTAAGGTATATCTTCACTCAGAGAGACCTAAATGCTAGGCAAAGGTGATGGAGTGAATTCATGAGCGAGTATGACTTTGGTATTTCCTACATCAAAGGGAAGGAGAATGTGGTAGCGGATGCCTTAAGCAGAAAACCAAGACTTTTCTCTCTTATACCTTTGAAGGTGGATTTGAGGGAAAGAATTTTAGGGTAGCTATTCGGAGATAATTGGTACCTAAAGGTCACAGCGGCACTCCAGTATGGGAAACCGGTGGGACAAAAGTTTGAAGGCTATGAGTTGGAAGCCGATGGTTTGCTACGATATCAAGGGAGGATGTACATTCCTGAGGAGGGAGATATTAGAGAGACTATCCTTAAGGAGGCCCACAAAGCAGTGTATTGTGTGCACCCAGGTGTAAAGAATATATATGCAGACATGAAGCAAATCTTCTTTTGGGCAGGGATGAAAAGCGACGTGGTCAAATTTGTCGCTAGGTGCCTTGAGTGTCAGCAGGTAAAAGCTGATCATCACCACCCGGCAGGACTGTTACAGCCGCATGACATTCCTATGTCGAAGTGGGAGGTTATCTCCATGGACTTCATGGTGGGATTGCCTCTTACCTCTCATAGGAATGATTCCATTATGGTCATCATTGACAAACTGACCAAAACTGCTCACTTCATTCCAGTTAAGGAGACCTATGATGTCATGGATGTAACACGTGTGTTCATAAATGAAGTTGTTCATCTCCATGGGTTTCCCAAGAATATTATATCGGATAGAGATTCCAAGTTTACATCCAGGTTTTGGATGAGTTTGCAGTCGACGTTGGGTACTCAGTTGAACCTAAGCACTGCTTACCATCCAGAGACAGATGGTCAAATAGAAAGAGTGAATCAGGTGATGGAGGACATGCTTAGAATGTATGTCATGGATCAACAAACTCATTGGGAAAAGCACTTACCTTTGGTGGAGTTTTCTTACAACAACAGTTACCATAGCTCAATTGGGATGCCTCCATATGAAGCTTTATATGGAAGACCATGCAGGACACCATTGAGTTGGGAAAGGTTAGAGGATATAGTAATTATAGGACCTGAGTTGATTCGAGAGATGGAAGAACAGGTTGTTCAGATTAGACAGCGGTTAAAGGAAGCACAGGATAGGCAGAAGAGTTATGCCGATGCGCATAAGGTTGACCGAAGCTATAAGGTTGGTGATGCAGTGTTCGTCTGCATCAGGCCTAGCAAAAGTACCATCAGGTTTGGGAAGGGGACAAAGTTGTCACCACGATTTATAGGACCCTTTGAAATTTTAGAAAAGGTTGGACCTGTCGCGTATCGTCTTGCACTGCCACCCCATTTGCACAAAATTCATAATGCTTTTCATGTATATGTTTTACGACATTATGTAGCTGATGTGTCACATCAAATAAATTGGAAGGAATTGTAGGTTTCAGACGAGGGAACCATTAGGGTCGAACCATTACTTATATTGGACCGCAGGGTTAAACAGTTGAGGCACCATTTGGTGGACCAAGTTAAGGTCCAGTGGGACTGATATAGCCCGGGGTCTACTACCTGGGATGACGCAGAGACTATGTGTCGTGATTATCCCACATTATTTTGATCATAACTTCTGGACAAAGTTTCCTGAAGGGTGAGTGTATGTAACACCCCGTTTTGACATTTCTACCTGAACTACTATTATATGTTGTATTTGTTTGATAGTGAGACCTCGTCGGTTTGATGACACTATGGACATATGGTTCTATTATTTTGCCGATATATATATGTGTGTGTGTGATGAGAGTATTATGGTCGGTAGTCATGTTTAGATATGTATCATGTGTTAATTATGTCAAATATATGGAAATTACTGAATGATGGGTACATGGATACCATTACAGATATATGTGAAATAATGAATGTTAGGCCAGGTGCATGGAAAATGAATGAGTTTATTGCTGTCATGTTATGATGAGATATATGTGTACATATCGAGGATTGTGCACGATATCCTATATTGTATGTCGAGGACTAACTTGCAGGTTGAAACGGCTAAGTGATAGCTGGATCCTACGAGGTGGGAGGACCTCGGGGACATGGACTTCTAAAGATAAAATGGTATGCGAATGATGCATCATTCACTTTAGTATGGTTATTATGTTGGTTATTATGTTGTTTATTATGATGTATGTTATGACATGGGTGGGGTAGAGTTCCAGGAAACTCAACCGCCCAGATCGGTTATACGATGACAGACCGAGTACAAGTGCAACGCTGTTGTTATGTCGAGTAGACATAGTCCCTTGTTCCATTAGGGGGGTGGAGGATTTACCCACCGTTTATCCCCGAAATCCAGAGTCATGGGAGGGTTGTGCTATGGCGCGCTCCCCAAAGTGTGTGATGATGACTGGTGGTTTCCTGCTGGGGAAGCTTGGTCGATGTGGTTGACACTTCCGCTTACGGGTTCTAGCTGGAACCAGTCATGGCTTGACATTCCAGGGTAGTCCAGCAGAGGATAGGATAGGATGTGGAAGTTAGTAATGATGTAGGTAGATAGATGTAGCGTGAAGTAGGGGTGAAAACAAGATCTAACTGTAGGTGTGTAAAACCCTTGATTAGTATGTGTCATAAATCAGTGATGTATGAATTGTCGTAACATGGATTTCAGTAAGCTAATGGATCATACCTTGTAAACTATGCTAAAACATGTGTCGATAAATAATAAGTTCCTTGATTATGATTGATGTATGTGAATTATTACTTTTAGTGTACTTATGTGAGGAATGTAAGCAGTAGCTACGCTTACATAACTCGCCTACATATTATGAATTACATCAAAATATTGTTGAGTAATAATGTCAATTAGTGTCGCCTAATATTAATTACTGTCGTTAATAATTAACTATTGTTGATCAATGTAAATGATGTCGATTAAAGTTAATAATGATGATCAGGGTTAATTAGTGTTGATAAGACTCCTATTAATTTGATTGTAAGTTTTAAATAAATGTTCATAATGATAAGGTCTCTTAATAATATTATTATTAACTTGAATAATAAATGTCAATTGAGTGTGAATGTCGATTAGTTAGTCCTACTAAGGCTAATATTAACTTGTTTATAAGTGTTAAATAATTATGAATTATGTTAATTAAGTTTAACTATAATTAAGGTTTGACTAGTGAAGGTGGTAAATATTTCCATTAATGATCATTAAGATTAACTAAAATTAATTTGGATAAGGTAACAAATAAATATTAAGTATGTAAATGATCTTTAAAATGTTTATATTGTTGAATGTGGAACGTACATTAAACGTTTCAGAGAGTTTTAATTAATCAAAACATAAATAATTATTGAAGTTGAATGATTGTTTGTTAATCAATAAATGAGCATGCATTAATTGTTAATTAAATTAAATAGGTGAAGTGTGTAAGTTTAAACTATATATAACATTTATTATTTATTAATTAAATGGTCAAATATTGAAAAAGAGTAAGGATATGTTTAAAGTGACCCCAACCAACACCTTGAAATATTAATTTAATATTTAAATTTGTCCAAGTCAACTTACATTATTTCAAATTAATCCAAGTCCAAGTTGAGGGCTCAAGGACTTAAATGGTAGATGGAAGGGGGTTGGATAAATTTATGATGAAGATAGGGGTAGTAATGGGGGAGGTTGGCAAACATGGGGATAAAAGGGAGAAAGGAGGGAGGAGAAAGGGATCATTCTTACCTTAGTTTTTGGAGAAGTTTTGGGAGAAGAGGGCTGCAAGGAAGGGATTTTTGTTGAAGATTGTTATTTTGAGGGGATACAACAGCTTAGGGGTTGTACTCAGTTTTGGATCGGGGGTCCAAAGGGGTACCTTTGGAGCTGGGTGGTCGGCGAGACCTCGCCAGTTGGCAGGGTGGCAAGACTGGTTTGGGCTGGTTGAGTTTCAAAACTTGGGAAGGACTTTTGGCCGCAGGGAAAAAGCAAGAAAAAACAGTAAGCGAAGACAACAACAAAGGTGGATCTACTAGCTACCTACAGGTATTTTCCAGCAGTATTATGGCCAATTCTGTTTATTAAATTTTAAAAGTTTATATGGCAAATTTTGTTTATTAAATTTTAAAAGTTTATATGCTGCGATCATCCTTGCTACCTGCATAGTTAACAGTAAATTGTTAGAAGTAGATAAAACAGAATCATAGATTTCAAACTGTA
>LPNX010630324.1:13453-33139 GCA_001517045.1 Pseudotsuga menziesii
AAATGGATCTTCCCACAAACTGAAGCTATCAATGAATGCTCTCCTGCTAGAACAGTGACTACAACTCGATCAAGTGTAGGTGCAACCGTTGTGACATATTGCTAATATTTAACAATATATTATTTCATTTGCCAATTTTTTTGATTTTTTTTGATACAAAACATGATTACAATATTAGTTTATATCTTTGTAGTCTTCAACAATAAAAACATTATAAAATAAGACCTCAATACATGTGTTACTAATAAATAATTCCTTTTTATGGAAATTGTTATTGTTTTTAGATGAATGGCCATATATAGTTTCAAAGTTGACTTTTTTTCAATCTATATGAAAGATATTTATGTTGTTTACTTTTTTCCTCTTTCTTCTCTTGCTCTCTAAGCATATAGGTGGTGTGTCTATATTAAAATTTGAATTATTACTATAAAGCACTCCCTAAGATAATAAACATTGCTGTTCACGCACATTAGATTTTGCATTTTGAAACAAACATGACAATACCGCAACAAATCCAGTCAAATTTGCCCAATGGTTTTGGGGCTCAGTTTTCCATATCTTCCCAACTTTTCAATTTGGTACTAAATACAACCAGAACAAGACAAGAGTTTGAGAGAGCTTGGGAAGCGTTAGCTCAACAAGAAGAAATTAATGACCAAATTAGAAACGCAAGACAACAAAATTAAATATACATATAGTTATATGAATATATATATATTCTCTTACCTATTTATATTACATACTTTTGTTGTAGCTATTGTCCTTTTCGAAATACAATGTTGAAATTTCCCTTTATGAATATGTATTACGGAAATGTTTAAATGCTAAACTATGTCATTTTTGGATTCATGCTTTGTAATTTTCGTGTGTAAGATTGTGACTACATTCGTATATATATATATATATGGTTTACGTTTCATAATTTGATATTGTCAAAATTGCACTTTATGAATAAGAGTAACTTGTTGTTTTTGTGTGAAGATTTAAATCGAGAGTCCCATGGTATTCATAAATTATGAATTTATGAATACCATTTGAGAGAGATGTGTCATGATGTCAGAAGTAAAGAGACATGTGCTTAGCCAATTGGCGAGGCCCCTCTTACACATCCATTTTTTGTATGTTAGACTAGTAAATGACATGTTAATGACCTCAATATTTATAATCATGAGAAAACTAAAAATAAGACATTAGGTTTTGTTTAGCGTGTATGTGGCCCAACCATAAACACATATGGATGTAGAACTCACATTTATAAATGAATAGTTGAGGGCTCTCATTTAGCACTCCATTGTTGGATGTTAGACATAGGATACGTAACATTGACATGTCGTTTATCACTCTAACATCCTCTTTTGGATGTTAGACTCATAAAGCACATGTCAATGATGTTAAAAATGCAATTGCTAGATCAATTCATAAATACATTTGGATCTAAAACTCACATTTATAAATGAATAGTGAGAGTCCCATGATAATTTATGAATACCATTTGAGAGAGATGTGTCATGATGTTAGAAGTCAAGAGACACGTGCTCAGGAAATTGGCAAGGCCCCTCTTGCACATCTAATTTTTGGATGTTAGACTGATAAATGACATGTTAATGACCTCAATATTTATAGTCATGACAAAACTGAAAATGAGACATTAGGTTTTGTTTAATGTGTATGTGGCCCAACCAGAAACACATATGGATGTAGAAATCACATTTATAAATGAATAGTTGAGGGCTCTCATTTAGCATTCCATTGTTGGATGTTAGACATAGGATACGTAACATTGACATGTCGTTTATCACTCTAACATTTTATTTTGGATGTTAGACTAATAAAGAAGATGTCAATGACCTCAAAATTGCAATTGATAGATCAATTCATAAATACATTTGGATCTAGAACTCACATTTATAAATGAATAGTGAGAGTCCCATGGTATTCATAAATTATGAATTTATGAATACCATTTGAGAGAGATGTGTCATGATGTCAGAAGTCAAGAGACATGTGCTCATCCAATTGGTGAGGCCCCTCTTGCACATCCAAATTTTGGATGTTAGAATGATAAATGACATGTCAATAACCTCGATATTTATAATCATGAAAAAACTGAAAATGATACATTAGGTTTTGTTTAACCTATATGTGGCCCAACCAGAAACACATTTGGATGTAGAACTCACATTTATAAATGAATAGTTGAGGGTTCTCATTTAGCATTCTATTGTTTGATGTTAGGCATAGGATACATATCATTGACATGTCATTTATCACTCTAAGATCCGCTTTTGGATGTTAGACTCATAAAGCACATGCCAATTAATAGTTGCTTAATGTGAACAAATGAAGTTATGTTGCATCTATAAAATGTATAAAATAAATATTGTTTCAATTTTATTGGTTTTGTTCATAATCATACGTTCTTTCATTGTTTTGTTATATAGCTACAAATGGATCCTGCCATCTGGAGTTTGCTGCCAATGGAGATATTGGAACTGATTTTATTGTGGGTTCCTTTTTTGACATTGACCCAGTTAGGATCAATTTCTAAACATTTCCAGGCACTTTTGTGGCGACCATCATTTACAACTTCTTTGTTGAACAATCACATAACTGAATTTGGTTTTTTGGTTAAAGTTTGGCGCCCAAACGAGATCAAAATACTATATAAGTTTATCAGTTATATAGGACATGCGTATTTTCTGCAAATTACCAATCCATAAAACAATTATACAATTGAATACATGGCTGGTTCAAATATTTTTCTATCGATGTTTTGGTCATTGCCAGGTCACAAGCGCTACTCCATTATTAACCCATTTGAAATATGGTTTTTATATATAGGCGTGATTGAAATTGGAGTACTTGGTTTCTTCACACTCATAAGCAACATCGGTGATCACAAACATGGATGGATAGTTGTTCGTCATGAAGAGACCAAACATGGTTCAAAATTCCTTATGTCCAACAATGTGAATAGAGATTGCAGAGAAATTGATGTAACTAGTTTCATTCCAACCCCTCCTAAAGATGTAGTTTTTTTTAATGGAAAACTATATTGGCTACATATGAGAATAATTTCAGAGGAAGATGATCTATATTCCTATACTATGTGGTCACTTGACATTGGATTGAACAAATGGGCTGGTCATGCGATTCATACAGGATGCATCAAACGATCCATGTGTTTGACTATACATCAAAACCAGTTGCTATGTCTTGTGAACGATGGTAGGACAACTATATGGTCCATAACTGAAATGATGGATCTCACGATTGGTGCATCTGCAGCTCAAGAGGTGCATGGGTTTTGGATGTTTGGAAGAGATTTGAGATGGACCCTTTTAGAAGTTATGACACTCTATATAAATACACATTGTCCTAGGTACCTTCCATTTCGGGTCATGGGGAGTTTTATTTTGATGTGTAGGTATGGTCAAATCCCGTAGATATATTATGACCTCAAAACTTGTAGGGTTACTCATGTAGGACCCAATGAAGGATCATTGTTCCGAAGTCATCGATTGTCTATGCCAATAGACATCCAATGTACCAACATTGTAATGTCTATAAATTTTTTCCCTCTAACTCCAAGCATGAAAGTATTTGATGATTTACTCCCTTTTCCTACAAATTGGGATGAGTCGTTGGGGCGTTATGGCATGTAAACAATACGCAAAAAAGTTTTTTTTTTTTTGCATATTTTATGAATTTTGATCATTTTTTTATATTATGTACATCCATGTAATCATTAGCTATATCTAAATTATATTGCACCAATAAATATCCATTGTGGATGTTATGTTTTTTTGTAGTGTATGTATTTTTTGTGATCATCTTTACATTTCGTCATTTTATATGGACTAACATGCAAAAAAATGTTTCCCTTAGTCTACCACTTTTAAATTATACTTAAGCTTACAAAAAAAACCTATGTTATATGAGTATTTAAAAATAAAGGCATATTTACATTAATCCATCTGCTAACAGATTCTCATATTTTGTGTTATAGAAATGGATATGGTCTGTGCGATTTGGAAATCTCTGCCAATAGACATACTTGAAATGATCTTTCTTTGGTTTTGTTTATCGATGATTGTCCGTTTGAAAATGGTTTGCAAAGGTTGGAGTCATATTGTGTTTGAAAACAATTTCATCTCACAATGGAAACACAATCAAACGAAAGAATATGGAGTTTTGGTTGGTTTTGGCTCTTCTAGTAGACATCAGTTCATTGGCCATTACATTAGCCAAATAGGAAAATTTTCATCCCTGTCTATGCAAATCTTAAACAACGAATACAAAATTGAATCCATGTGTGGTTCAATTGTTGCAGTTTCATCCTCGAGTATCTTGTATCGAAAAAGAAACTACTACATCATCAATCCATTCACAAAGAATTGTACATTTGTAGTGTCTCTTGGTCTTGGTGATTGGGGTTTCCTTACATTGTTGAAAAATTGTCAACAACAAAAATACCACTGGGTAGCATTGAAACATGTTTATATAGAATTTCAAACAAAATATTTTATTTCTAGCAGCATTCATATGGGGTCGAGACAAACATGTCCTATAGATGGCGATGTTTTGTCACCCAAAAATCCCATATTGTATAATCAAACAATGTTATGGGTGGACAGAAATAATCATATATGTATATACAAGCTATGTTGGATAGATCCCGAGAATAACAAATGGGGGTTCCAGTTTATTCCACACTCGAATTCAATGTTATCGATTAGCCTAGCATGTTATCGCAATGAGCTTCTTTGTTTTATCAATGATGGGAGAAATATAGTGTGGTCTATAGAAAAAACAAAAAATAAAAATGATTCAACAAAATCTTTGATAAGAAATGGATGTTTAGAAGGTGGATTGCGATGGAGTATCATGTCTAATTTGACCTTGGGCATTAATCGCAAATGCAATGGATATTTTCCTGTTGCAGCACTTGATAATGACATGCTCATGTGCAAATACGACCATCTTACTTTTGGTTTCTATGACTTCATTGATGCACATTCTAATTTTGTAAGCGAGGATAGAATGTTGGATTCTGCATTATCCAAACTTGAAAATCCAACACAACTAAGTGTTGTTGAGCTTGTAGACAACATATCCATCATTCTAAGTTGCCCAAACATGGATTCAATTGATGATGTGTTTTCAATGGGATAATATAAACATATATGGCATGTTACTTGCATGTATGTTATGCAAGTTGACATGTTTGGATGGTTCTTAATCATACTTATTCAAAATATTTCTTCCCAACAAACTTTACTGGATTTTTGGCAATCAGTGCTACATATGGAATGTTACTTACTTGTACTTATGCAAATTGACATCTTCAATACTTCATTATCATGCTTATTGGATTTATCTCTTCCGATTTTTGCCAATTTACATTCTCTATGAAACAAAAATTTATCATACATGCCATTTTTTTATTTTGTTGGATACAAAACTTGAGTACAATATTAGTCTATATCTTGGTGATCTTTGGCTATAAAAAATTTATAAAAAAATATTTGAATATAGTTCAAAATTTTTACGTATGTGTTTCTTTTTGCTATACCTATAACATGACTTTGTACACTAATATGGTTTGACATTAGCTATTTTTTTTTATGTTTATGTAGATATGCCGTCAGAGAAAAATAATAATTGGAGTAGTGAGAAGAACTTGATGGAAACATCGCATCACACTAAAAACAAATCCTCACGAACACACTATAATAAAAAGAAGGAAGATATTAATAGGAAACATCATTTATTATACAAAGATAATAGTGAGTAAATCAACAAACAAAGAAGAGAATGTCATGGTCATTCCTTTGCAAATGTCATTGATTCTCAGGGCGAGCCCACTAAATTCCAGAGGATATATGATATAATGGGGAGATCAAATTGCCGAAGTAATTTTCTATCATCAATGCCTACATATAGCGACAACTGTAACAAAAAGTTGAATGAAATTATTGATCCTTTCGTAAATCATACTTCTGGAAAAACGTTTTCTAATCATGGCACCGAGGTATAAGGATTACATGGCATTGTCTATATTTGAATAAGTATTGATATTTACAATATAGATATACTTACATACATGTTCAATGTTTAGATAACTATTCGCAACAATTTTCTGAATCGACCATTTGATGAGCACGAGGAAGCTATGCATACAAATCAAAATGAAACAGTACATAATGATAACACCAATATAGATGAAAGAAGCAGTGGAATAAGAACAGTTTCTCTTGGAACTACAAAGGAAACAAATTCCAAGTCTACAAGGAATGACTCACACAGCCACGCAAACAATGCATTGTTAAGGAATGAAGAACAAGGGTTTCAAAATCAACTCAAAATTGGTTTGTAAATGTCCAGTCCAGTATGAACTATTTTTGTTGGAACAACCAAGGTATTGTTTTAGCTATCCATGACAACAACCATGCATTTGACCTTGATCAAAATAAGGTAGTATTAGATACAATATTATTTCATCTTTGTGTGCAATAATTCAATGAGAAACTGTTTTGAAATTTTAGGATAGTAGCATCCATGGAAAACAACTAGTCAGTGTTGGACATAATTGTCGAAACGACACGATATCAATCGATGTCATTCCATCTTCTGGTGAAGATGACTCTCTACAAAATGTCGGTCAAAATTATGTTGTGTGCAGCCAACCGAAGAACATGGACTTCAATCGGGAAAACAATTCTACACCAATGAATGATCAAGCAATAATTCGAAACCAGATCATGATCAGTAGACCAAGTGGAGATGCACAAAGGACTATTTCTCTTGGAACATCAAAGGTTTTACTCATCCTATTCGTACGCAAGTTCCATATTTCGATCTTACCAGAAGATTTGACATAATATTTAACAATGAAATTTTAACTTTTTAGGATAATAGCGCCGAGGATCGTTGAGGACACAACATTCAAACCCCAACTCATCTCAATGATGAAATGGAAACCAACCTTCGTTATAATTTTCATGATGATAACCATCTGGGTCAGGTTTCATGTGATGGTACTCGACGAAGGCAAGTCAAGAATCTACATCGTCACAACTACAGAGGAGAGAGATGTCGGCATGTCTCGTCTCACTCCACATTGAATGATAACGTCCATGCTTAAGATCCAGGTTTAAATATACATACATCAAGAAACATGGTTGAGTTTTTACAACAAATGTCCTCTTTCCATCAAGCATTTCGTGCCCAAATTGATAAATTGTCAATTGTGCAAATGTGTAATGTTTGTCATGAATCATACCCTGGAATGAATGTTTTCAAATGAGATGAAGGACCTATTTGTGTGAGATGTAGGAAAGAGCATGGTATCCATCGTTTCTATCAAGATAAAAACATGAATCCTAGCAAACAACCTCCTATTTTATCAATTTTGACATAGGTTGAAGAAATGATAATAGCATGAGCGAATCCAATACTACAGGTCACACATGCACGTGGAGGTCAATATAAATACAGTGGCCATACAATTAGCTTCCAGCAAGATATCGTTTCAATTGTTAAGAGACTTCCTCGTCAAATAGAAGACCTAGACATATTGATTTTCAGAAGAGAAGGGACTCCATCCAAGCACTATGATTGCATTATTAGTAGGTCGTGAGTAATGGATGCATTGCATTACAAAATACAGATGGACAAATATTACCAAGATGTTGAAGTTGATCCAGAATCAGTCGTATATCTCCCAGACCATCCGACATATGTCTCCTGTAAATTGTTTTATATCAACTTTGACATAGCTGACTTAGAACATATTGATGCAGACATTGATATATTTGGAACTCATCGAATCAAAACTCATCCTTCATCCTTTACAGCTAGAATGCCAAATGCACAAAGAGAGATAGAAGAGATACAGAACTTTGTTAACAAAGAATCTTCTTTGTCAGATTTAGATATGAAATGGCCAGAGATTGGTTTGTCTCCAATAAATTAATACAACAAAAAAGGTTTGTTTGACATGGAATTTCCAACATTGTTTCCCACCGGCACTGCTGATTGGTTGCAACCACATTTGAAGGATGTCCGCTTACATGAGTATGGGTTGCACCTACTTAAATATTGTGATCAAAGGTTTGGAAAACATCCAAGGTTTCGGTATTTTGTATTGAACATGATAATGAGACATCGAAGCCAAGGAAAATCTGCTATATTCGTGAAAAAAAACATTGAAGATGGCATACCTACCACAATTGAAGATTTACATAAGGAGCTCATTAAAGTCCCTCACACCAAATTAGCCGAACGATTGATGCATTTTGGTTCATGTATTCGAGGAACAAAGGCATACTTGAACATATGCCGTAGTGAGATTACTAACATGATATCACAAATGGGTTTCCCAACTTTGTTTTTCACTTTGAGTGCAGTTGATACCAAGTGGCCAGACCTACATAAAGTTATGCCCAATTCTGCACCTGTATCTGCACAAATCAGAAATAGATGGAGAACCGATAATGTTATAAACTATCCACATATTGTTGCAAAGTATATGCATGAACGTTTCAGTATATTCCATGATGAAATCATTGTGAAATACCTTCATGCTAAAGACTATGGGTACAGGTATGTCGTTTCCTTGTTCTGTTTTTTAATCTAACATGTTAGATTATTACTTGAAATTTTGTTGCAAGCTAATATTATTGAAACATGATGAGTTTCATAGGTATGAATGGCAACATAGGGGATCAACACATATCCATGGCTTTATGTGGTTAGAAGGTGCACCAGACATGGAACAACTAGATTGGAAAGACACGATAAGAGTTGATGCAGCAAGACGATACTTTGACAATTATGTAACAACATGGAATCCTTGTGATGGTCACCATAGGAATATATCTATTCATCGACCTCTAGAGGAAGATCCTTGCTTATTGGATACTAGTGAAATATTCAATACAAATCCCCTTGATGATTATGAGCAACTAGTGAATCGAGTGCAATGCAACACAAGATGTAGTGTTCATTCATGTTTAAGAAAAAAAGGTTCCTCCTACATGTGCCAATACAATGAAAAAGGACACAAGTGCAACGAGTGCAACGCGACCAGTCGAAAATATTTGTCAATGACAAAGGACACAAAAAATATGAACCTGCTTGCAACGATGAGAGGTTAAATGTTCATAACATTCCTCTTCTTTCAATATGGCGTGCCAATGTTGATTGCCAGCCTGTTCTTTCACGTCATGTAGTTTTGAAATACATTGCAAAGTATGCTTCAAAATCAGAGAGAAGATCAGAAATCTATCAAGACATGTTGACAAGAATTTCCAATGTCGTTGACTCTGACATTCCCTCTATATGTGCATATAAAAATTTTCTTGCTGAAACAATTGTGGAAAGAGATATAGGAGCACAAGAAACCTATCATATGTTGTTAAAACTTCCTCTTGTTATTTCTAGTCGTAGCTTTGTTTCAGTTAATGTTGGCAGAAAAATATTCAAAAGAGTTTCTTCCGACTCAAATAACAACAAATTCCCAACAGGGTCTGGGTTTCTAGAGCACTACCAAAACAGACCTCCATTTATGGAGCACTTATCTTTGATTGAAACTGCACGATCTTGGTCTTTTAGTGGTCGACCTTAGAGAGAACCATGGAAGCCAAGAGATACACCTGCGATAGTTCGTGTATGGCCATGGTTCTGTGAGGTTCCTAACAACAATTCAGATTCCTTTGAGTCATTTTTCCTCAGTGAATTACTTCTCTATACACCGTTTAGAAACATTCATATTGATATTGGATTTAGCACAGGAATTATTAGTCAGAATTGGAGGATGCTTAGATATCGAACTTGGCATGTCAATAGGATACCTTTGGGAACAGATACCAATGAAGAAGAGGAAAATAAACATCAAGATGAAGTGGTTCATGAGAATGACATGGATGAGTGGGAGATGTTGTCATGTCTTGTTCCTCCCAATACTGTTCAAGTTTTAGACATTGATACTCTCGGTCGCAGAGACCTTGACTTGATCCATGCATGGAATAGTACTACAGGTTCAAATAGCAACTTAGAGGAGCCAACATATTTCATAAAAAATGCATGCTCAAGAGGATCCATACCATATCTCTCACATTATAGGTCAGATTCTCCATCCTCATTTTCTGATAAGCAACATATTTGCTTTGAAACTGTTATTGAACATTTCCATGAAGGAACTAATGCAGACCCACTGAAGATGATAATTCAAGGAACTGCAGGGACAGGAAAGTCTTACCTTATACATTGTATTAGACATGAATTTTCAATGCATTCCATAAATGGAAAAATCCCTCTGCTATTGCTAGCACCTACAGGAGTAGATGCCTTCAACATACAAGCCAAAACAATTCACTTGGCCCTCAGAATCCCTATTAAAGACTTCAAATATTTACAGGGCCAGTCACTTTCTGTATTGCAAGAAAAAATGTGATATGTTACACAAATTTTAATTGATGAAATGAGTTTCATTGGGCCAAGGTTGTTCATACAAATTGATTCATGTCTTCGGGAGGCATTTCCTGAAAAAATCTCAGTTGCTTTTGGTGGGAGATCATTGATTCTTGTTGGAGATCTTCAGCAGTTGCCTCCTATTAGAGATAAACCATTGTGCATAGGAAACACGGCTGGCAGGTTCTTATGGAAATATTTCAGAAATGTTGTTACATTGGACACGGTATTTCGTCAACAAGGCACATATCCAAATCAAGTCAAATTTAAGAGGTTGCTAACCAACATCAGAAATGCAAACCCAATAGTGGATGATTGGAATCTTTTAATGTCATGAACAAATGCAAATATGGACGGTATTGGAAGTAATACTTTTAATTCATAAATCCATTTGTTTCCTATGAACACCTTGGTAAATGTACATAATCGATGTATGCTAAAGTCACTTGGAATTCCTATAGCACGATGCGTTGTTGAACATATGAAGAATAGAGATTTTGCTGACACTAATGATGACCAGCTTCAACAAGAGGTGCTTTTATGTCCTGTTTAGCGAGTGATGTTGACGTGTAACTTGTGGGTGGAAGCAGGGTTGGTAAATGGAGCACTTGGGACAGTTCAAAACATTTTTTTCTCTGATGTATCCAAACCACCACAACTGCCAATGTATGCTACAGTCTCTTTTGATGATTACATTGGTTTACCATGGGACATCAGATATCCCAAAATTGTTCCAATAGCACCTGTTGTTAGAGGAAATCGCAAGCAAATCCCATTGCGTATGGCTTGGGCTCTTACCATAGACAAATTGCAAGGTTTGAATTTACAAAGGGCAACCATCGATATCGGTATCGCAGAGGCAAGGTTTAACTTTCACAACAATTTCAAGGGTAAAATCTATTGATGGCTTATGAATATCTCCACCATTTACATTTGAAAGGTATTCAAAGATGGTCAAAAGTGCATATGCTACAATGAGGAAGAAAGAAGAACAATGGTTGGAATCCATTTCAGCTTAAAGATCACAACTATTAGGTTATTAGGTAACTTGATTGTTTATTGTATAGATATTTATATTGACATGTTTCATTGTTATTATTTTAATTGGTAGCAAGAAATATAGATTGCAACAGAGCAAACCAAATTACAAATAGAGTACGTTTAATCTCTATTTATTCGTTTTCTTTTCATATAGTTGTCGAGAAAACGTTTTTTTCCTATATGTCAACATACACTTTTTCAGTATGTTAATTACAATTCAATTTACAAGCATTTGTTAAGCTGTATTATGACATAAAAATATAGTGGAAACCATTATTTTTTTTACTAGTTTATTTTGATTTTTGTTCTTCATATTCTTTCTGTATGTGTTGAAAGAGTAAAGATATAGTTAGTTATCTATTTTTTTTCATAATATCCTCACAAGTAATTGTAATGTTTTTTAATTGAGTTTTATCGATTGAATGTGAATGTACTAATGAAATGTGCCAAAAAAATAGTATTGAATGATAGATTACGAGATGACATGGCAATTATTTTAACATATATAACCATGACCATGCATGTTACCATTTTATGCAACTTATATTTTGTTATATTGTGTAATTTAATTATTATTGATATCTTACAATTTTAGTTCTTATGCCACATTTCCTCCAATGTTGTTTATTGTATTATTTAGTTATCATGATGTTCGAATTCATAAAACCATATATGTTTTTATTTTCCAGATCTTTGCGTCAAATCCAAATATAAAATGGATGTAAAAAAAATCAAACATCATCCAACAGTATGCATCAGACACCTCATAGACGAACCAAGGTTGAGACGTCAATTTCAGATACATGTTCTACATCCTCAAAGAGGAAACCTTTCCAAACCAGAAATTCAAAAGGAGATAAGGAAGAAATTTGGCATTACTCGTACACACCAAATAGTTATTTATGATTTTCGTACATATGGACAAAGATTGTTAGGTTTTGGGTTGGTATATGACAAGCTTGAGGATGCAATAAAATATGAGCCTAACCACAGATTGGTGAAGAACGAAATTCGTGATCTTGGCAAGAAAACCAAAACTTAAATACTAAAAAAAAGGCAAAGAAAATTCATGGTGTCATGCCAAGAAAATAAAAAGATTGTTCAACAACTCTCATCATCATCTACATATGAAAAATTAGTGAGAGTGCTTTTTCTTTCTTTTCGCATCATTGTATTTATTCACTCTATCATTACATGTAGTTATGTAAATGTGTTGAAGATATTTTATAAGTTTTTAATACTATTTTGAATTTTGATTTGTTCCTAAGTAATCTGTTGTCAACCTATATCTTATTTCTATGTAGTTTAAATAGCTTTGTGTGTTCATTCAAAGAAAATATTTTTATGGTTTGTTATGTTTATGTTGCAATATGGTAATGTTGGTTGCTGGATTTTTGTTACATGATTCCATTAATTAAATTGTTTTGTACTAGTTGGGTTTATTTTTATTTTGAATTTCTTTTTGCATTCTGAAATCGATGAAGGGTTATCTTGGAATGTGATGTTCATTGGTGCCTATGGTGTCTTCTGACATTGGTTCATGGTTATGTTCTACTATGTCTGTGTTATGCAAAGAAATTATTTTTATAATTTATTATGTTTATGTTGGTAATAACTATGTATTTTTAATGTTATTTATAAGTAGTTTAAATAGCTTTGTGTGTTCGTGCAAAGAATTTTTTTTTATGATTTGTTATGTTTCTGTTGCAATATGGTAATGTTGGTTGCTGGATTTTTGTTACATGATGCTGTTGATTAAATTGTTTTGTAGTAGTTGGGTTTATTTTTATTTTCAATTTCTTTTTGTGTTCTGAAATCGATGAAGGGTTATCTTCAATTCTGATGTTCATTGGTGCTTATGGTGTCTTGTGACATTGGTTCATGGTTATGTTCTACTATGTATGTGTTATGCAAAGAAATTATTTTTATAATTTATTATGTTTCTATTGGTAATAACTATGTATTTTTAATGTTTTTGTTTAGTTAATTGCAAATGGATCCGAGCATTTGGAGTTTACTGCCATTCGAGTTTCTAGAGATCATTCTCCTATGGGTGCCATTTTCAACATTGGTTCATTTGCGATCAATCTCTAAACATTGTGAAGAGCTATTTTCGAGGCCATCTTTTGCTAGCGCTTGGAAAAATAACAATATAACAGAAACTGGGCTTTTAATTGAACTATTGGGACAACATCAAAACCATTTTGTATATAAGTTTATCAATCGTATAGGACATACATCTTTGTTACATGTCCCTTATCCAGAATATAGATATACGATTGAATGTACAGTTGGTTCAATCATTTTGCTCTCAAAATATTGTCCTGTACGAGGGCATAAGAATTATTACATCGCAAATCCATTCATAAAGCGTTTCTCAAATATAGGAATTATTGATATAGGAGACTATGGTTTCTTTTCTCTGATAGGAAACACTGGTCAACAAAAACATGGATGGATGCCTGTACGTCATAAGTGTACTAAACACGGTCCTAAATTTTTTATTTGCAGCAATGTCCAAAGAGTTTGGAGAGAAACAATTGGTGCTGATGGTGAACCTATTGCTCCTAAAGATGTTGTTTTTTATAAAGGAAAAATTTATTGGTTGCATGTGAAAATAAATTCTGAAGAAGGTTCCTCATATGTGTACAAAATGTACTCGCTGAACATTGAAATGAATATATGGGGTATGCATTCAGTTTACACAGGATGTAGGAAACGATCTATGTGTCTGACCTTACATTGCAACCAATTGATATGTCTTGTGAATGATGGTTTTACAAGTATATGGTGCATAGATGAAATCCAATATTTCAAATGTGGTCAACATTGCGTTCAACAAATAGATAGTCATTTCGAGGATGGTAGAGGGTTAAGATGGAACCTTTTACAAGGTATGACAAGAACTATAATATACATTGTTCATACTATCTACCATTCAGAGCAGTTGGAAATTCTATATTGATGTGCAAGAATGTTGAAATTCCATTCATATACTATGATTTGGAAACTTGCAGTGTTACTCATTTAGAAGTTGATGAAAGATCATCGCTTCCAAATCACCGTCTACCATTGCTAGCAAACAATCAATGCAGTAATATTATCATATATAAGAATTTCTTTCCTCTAACTCCAAGCATGGTTTTATTCAATGATTTTCTCCCATTCCCTCCGACATTGTTTCAGTCCCTGTAGGATTTTGACATGTAATTCAATAGGTTTATGAGTCTTTGTAAACAAAACTATGTTCTAGTTTTTCCACTATGTGCAAATTTTGGTATGTTTTGGTTTTAAATAAAACGTGGCTTCATTCCATGAAGCTTTTTATAAAGGATATGGAAATTTCGAGTAGCTATGTTTGAGTTTTTGCTTCAAATCAATAATTTTATTTCTTTTGATCTAAAATAAATAGATTTATTTACTGTATAACATCAAAATTTATTGGCTATATCGAGAATTTAATGGAAACTATATTTTACATCTTTTAAATAGTACAACTAATATTACATATCTTGCCCTCATACACTAAAAGTATTTTAGCAATTGTGTTGATAGTTACACTAATATATGATCTCGTGCCCTTCTATATTAATAAAAATAATGCAGTTAAAATGTAAACATTCCAATTAAACCGATAATATCCAATACATTCACACAAAGATTGCATTATCAACAAATGAATAAACAAAGCATTCGATCTGAACTCGGTATGGGAACAAACATTGCACATTAAAGAACACTTTTTTGCACTTGAAATAACAAAGAAATTCCATAACTAACGATAATGTAATTTATGATGACTTTCTGTTCTAAGTTGATGTAACATAAAAGGTTTTTCAACAATTGCATATTTCAGTTGCTCAAATTAAAATTAAAATAATCAATACAATATTTCACCTTCTCAAGTAACAATTTAAATAATATATGTAATTGTCGCAATTAAAATCCTATATTTCATGATTTTAGCAATCCATACATTCATTTACATCATATTCATGGATGCAATGCTTACTATTATATTGAAATTGTTACTTTTTGTATTCGTTGAAGAAATTTTTTTTTTTTCATAAATATCATGAATCATAAAATATATGGAACTGAAATTGCTTAGAAAATTATTCAGTTTCACATTAAATACACATCAATTAAACAACGGTTGCAGTATTCAAGTCTACGAAAACATTTCAGTACAACATTGTAGATTATATAACAATTTTTCCCACTTGAACTAACAAAGATATTCCATATCTACTCCACAATTGACATTCACGCCTTGTTCAAATGAAAACAACATAACTAGTCATCATGTAATTTATGATGCATTTCTATACACCACATGTCACAAGACACCATAAGCACCAATGAACATTAGAATCCAAGATAAACCTTCATCGATTTTACAATGCAAAAATAAATTCAAAATAAAACTAAACCCAACTACTACAAAACAATTTAATTAATGGCATCATGTAACATAAATCCAACAACCAACATGACCATAGAGCAATGTCACAACTCAACTTAATGCTGAGTGACTATGATAATCCACCATAGCACTTCATAAATTAAACATATATTTTGTTAGTTTTTCAACATTTAAGCTAGCATTATGTTAGGATCTTTTCACTGAGAGAATAACAAGCACATCAATAACATAAGCACATCACATGAGACAAGAGACACAAAGAGTTTTGATAGGGGAAACCATAAATGGAGAAAACCCCTCAACTTCCTCTAAGATAGTATCACCACAAGATGTGAAACCCAAAACAGTAAGATGAACTCCCAACACAACAGCAGCCTTCTGTCTTCTGTGAAGCCAAAGTATTTCCTTCTCCAAAGGTGCGCCACACTTGAGAGAGCAAGTGATGTATTTCACAAGTGATAAATAGAGAGACTCACACTCTCTATTTTTATTAGTCCGTTCACTTGAATTTCCATTTCACATGTAGGCTCGGCCTAATAATTACTACTCGAGCCTACACCTTAATTAGTGTATAATAACTCAAGTTCCCCGAAACTGTGGGGACTTACCTAATGACTTGATATGACTTGTTTACATTATTAATCCTCCCGATCGAAACATCGGGGCATGACCACATGACTCAAATACATAATAGAGACATCCCGGAATAAACATCGGGTTACAATACATAAGATACATAGAAGAATACATTCCGAAGTTACATATACATCAACACTCCCTCTTAACTACGAAGGTATTCTTTCGACACAATTTTCAGCATTGGTCTTCTTCTCTGTATCAACTGGATCATCTCGTCTTCAAGTCATCTTCATCTTCAAGTCATCTGGATCTAGATCATCATAGTACGTCATCACTAGATTTGGATCATCACTCCATCTGGATCATCATCACTGCTGGATCTGGATCATCACTCGATCTGGATCTCATCACTAGACTAGATCTGGATCATCACTCGATCTGGATCATCATCACTGCTGGATCTGGATCATCACTCGATCTAGATCTCTCGCAGTCATCATAACTGGATCTAGATCATAGCTCGATCTGGATCTCCACTGGTCATCATCATGTGTGTACTATCTCATCATAGGAAGTTTTACAGAGCAAGTCCTTTTTCATACTGGATGTACCATCTCAGAGCTAGTCCTTTTTCATACTATATGAGGCATCACAGAGCTGGTCCTTTTTCATACCAGATGTGGCATCCACTTCAGAGCTAGTCCTTTTTCAAACTAGATGAGTCTTCCCAGAGCTACTCCTTTTTCATACTAGATGAGGCATCACAGAGCTGGTCCTTTTTCATACCAGATGTGGCATCCACTTCAGAGCTAGTCCTTTTTCATACTAGATGAGGCATCACAGAGCTGGTCCTTTTTCATACCAGATGTGGCATCCACTTCAGAGCTAGTCCTTTTTCAAAATAGATGAGTCTTCCCAGAGCTACTCCTTTTTCATACTAGATGAGGCATCACAGAGCTGGTCCTTTTTCATACCAGATGTGGAATCCACTTCAAAGCTAGTCCTTTTTCAAACTAGATGAGTCTTCCCAGAGCTAGTCCTTTTTCATACTAGATGAGGCATCACAGAGCTGGTCCTTTTTCATACCAGATGTGGCATCACAGAGCCAGCCCTTTTTCATGCTGGATGTGGCATCCTGCCCATGGAAGGAACCAATCCTCTCACCATGTCACTGCCCTTACATCCGACCATGGAAGGAACCAATCCTCTCACCATGTCGGAATGGCACTGCACTTATATCCGACCTGCTCATCGGAATGGCCAACACTCACATCTGACATGGAAGGAACTTAATCCTTTAGCCATGAACAGAATGGTTCATCCCTTATATCAGACCTGCTCGTCAGAATGGCTATAGATCTCAGCATTCATATCAGTCATGGAAGGAACCAATCCTCTCACCATGACGGAATGGCTTAGCCCTTACATCTGACCATGGAAGGAACCAATCCTCTCACCATGTCAGAATGGCTATTGTTCTCATCACTGTCTCTGGGAGGAAGCCTCGATCTGGAGAACACCAAGTCTCTCTCTGAAGTACTCGAACTTCAGCCTAGCCAATGGCTTTTTCAATACATCAGCTATCTGTTCCTCCGTCACAACATACAGGAGCTTCACTACTCCTCTCTGCACCATATCCCTGATATAGTGATATTTGATCTCGATATGCTTTGACCTGTCATGGAACACTGGATTTTCTGACAACTTTACGCAACTCTGGTTGTCACAGTGTATACAAGTAGCATCCAACTGGAGATCAAATATATCAGACAGTAGCTTCCGTAGACATACTGCCTCACAACTAGCTGAACAAGCTACGACATACTCTGCTTCAGCTGTACTCAGTGCCACACAGGATTGCTTCCTACTAAACCAAGAGATCACACCTGATCCCATACTGAAGCAACATCCCGAAGTACTCTTCCTGTCGATGGCACTTCCTGCCCAATCTGAATCAACATAACCCTCTAGGTTAATCTTTTGATTTGCATTGTACTTGAGCCCATAATCAATTGTACCCTTCAGGTACCTTAGAATATGCTTTGCAGTAGTCAAGTGAAAACTTCTCGGATCTGTTAGGTACTGGCTCAAGGTGTTCACAGCAAATCAAATGTCTGGTCTCATGTTTGTCAGGTACATCAATGACCCAATCATCTGACGATACATCGTAGCATCAACCGACTCTCATGAAGCATCACTCAATAGCTTCAAGTTCGATGCCATAGGTGTAGCCATAGCCTTGCATTCCATCACCCGAAACCTCTTTAGGATCTCTACTGCATACTTCCCTTGTCCAAAGAAGATTCCATCTACACTCTGCCACACCGCCATGCCTAGAACAATAGTGCATCAACACATAACAGGAGTATCACTCGTCTTCTATCTTCAACCTTGCAGCAAAGGTTGGAATCCACTTTACTCTCAGTAAATCCTAGAGTCATCAGTAATCTGTCCATCCTGTCGTACCATGTCGAACCTCAAGATCTTCTACAATCACTCCCTCTGAAGCGGAGCATCATACTCCCTCTGTCTTCCGTACTCTATGCACTGAAACATTCTGTACTGGAGTGACAAGTAGTATCCATCTAGGATCACTGGATACTAAGATCCTCTATCTTGAACTTCTTCAAAAGTTCATCTTGCACCCATCTGTGAGCTTGTCATCCTCTATCAACCTTGTAGCAAAGGTTAAGATATTCATCAAGCTCATCATGTATGTGTTATCCCATGGGTGTCTTCTGAACTCGTACAAGGCCTTCTTTCATTTGCACACATGATTATGCATGTCATGTGACTTCACTTCTATTAGCTGTAAATGTTTCTTTGTAGACTATGCCTTCTCTTCATGAGAATCCTCATGCTACGAATCTTTATTTGTATCCCATGATGTTTCCATCTACTGCATGATGGAACTATGAACTTCTCTTCACGTCTCGATACTACGCCCACACATCATTCTTCGTGAACTGATCTTCCCTTTCTTCTTGGTGGTTGGAAGGTTCTGCATCAATGATGTCACTGCACTCGTCATTTTATTCTTTGTCTTTGAACTGTCGTCACTTATTCTTCGGAACAAGTCTTCATTCTTATTTGCTTGTAGGCGATTATGTATGCGATATTTCCTACAAGTCAAATGCAATTGTATGGTTAGAAACATTTCATAA
>LPNX010630324.1:36060-76622 GCA_001517045.1 Pseudotsuga menziesii
CATGTATAAATGTATAAAAAGAAACATTTATTTAAATCCAAATAGATTTTAAAACTATTAAGTGTAAAGGTATTAAATTTCAAATTTAATAAATTTATTTATAATAATTAAATAAACAATATTACTCTCATTAATACTTTTTATAGTAATTATTTATATTTATTATTATATATTTGAATAATTAAATAAACATTATTATTGTCATTAATATTTTGTAGATATGTCCATGAGCTCCCGTGTTACTAGCAACAACCACATTAAATATTTATAGTTATTATTATATATTTGAATAATTAAATAAACATTATTATTGTCATTAATATTTTGTAGATATGTCCATGAGCTCACCCGTTACTAGCAACAACCACATTAAATTAATTAAATTAATTAATGTGTCTATAGGCATAAATTTAGCCACATACTTTTTATATTAATGTTTTTCCCTATAGTATGTGCTTGAATTTAGGATTATCGGCACACATTAATTAATTTAATGTAGTTGTTGCTAGTGTAATAATTTGTTGTTTTGTAAAGGGGTGTGGGGTGCAGTGACTTTTCAATGTTGAGAAGGCCACAATCTGAGCAGTGATGCCTCTTAATGGATTTCCAATAGAAATTATTAACCCCTGAGGCTAAAGGCTAAATATGGTTTGTATAAACTACACCAATACTCGATTTAATCTATACGAAAGAGAAGGGTTCTTTTAAGAAGTTGAAGTTTGAACTATCATTCCAAAGTTTGTTGTACAGTGGGTGACAACAAAACAAAATCTTAAAAAATAGGATAAAATTTTTATCGTTATGATCACAGGCGCAATCTACAGATTAGTTGACATCCAATTTCGAAGGGGAGCTTAGTTGGGGTGTTAATAATGCTGCAACTTTTGATATGATCATTGTAAGGCAATTGCACGGGGAGTTTCAAATGTCAAACAGTTATGAACTCGAGACAGAGAGCTGCATAAGTCTTGAACGTAATGGACAATCCCTCGTAAATATTTTACGACTTTTTGTTGAAATATAGTACCAACTGAGGGATTCTCATGATTTTACTTTCTTCTCTCTCTGGAACATCGAAGCAGTTTCATTATAGAGGATTATTTTGTTTTCTTGTCTAAGAACGGGATAAGTGCTATGAGAATCCCTGTTGTATGGTGGATTGCAAGTGATCCAAAATACCCTCCTCATTTTGTTGGAGGATCCCTGGCATTTCTGGACAAATATCTCTCATGGGAACGTGATGGGAACGGTAAGTAAAAACTTACCTTCATCCTTAAAATTTTTAATCCTATGAATAGAAAACAAACAGAAGCCAAGATAATGGACAATAGGTTAATTAACTTTGTGGAAACCATGCTCTAGGAGTCATGACATTAAGGTGATCATCGATCTACATGTGGCTCCACGCTTAGAAAACTGGGATGAGCAAAGCGGCTCCAAAGGAAGATCTATAGAATTGCCTGAATCACAACAGAACGTTGAATTGAGTCTATCCACCATTGATTTTCTTGCTTCTAGCTACAACAAAATATTTTGTGACTCTTGTGAGTTGTAATATTGATATAATGCTACTTCTATCCATTATTAGTATGGATTAAATAAAACCCCTACTTAATAATTGATTTATTCCCTCTTCCTATGCATTAAAACTATTATCCAACAAACCCTTGAACCATTATGCTTCATCATCCTACAATGATAATGCAAACAACTTCATTGTTACATCTAAGTGTTTTGCTCCCCCTGTTTTTTAAATCACACCTTTCAATTTGGCCAAATGATCCAAGGCTTAAATAATGAACACCTCTCTGGGTAGCTTCAAAGTCCCACGTGCTACAATATTGCAGGCTGGTTTATTTTCTTGATTGGGTAGCAAACTACATTCTTTATGCATATTTTCATGATTTTCCAGTGATGTTTATTGCATACTCAAGGTGTAAGAAGACACCAGTTTACACAATTTTTATTATTTGTCAACAGCCTTTCCTCACCATCTGTGTTTTGTGTCGTTGGTATAGTTTCTCTCCTCCCTTGGTGTCACTCCATCATATGATCAAACTTTGATGGAGATATCATTTCCATCAAATATGGAGTTATCATTTGTGTATGAATGTTTTCAGTGTTTAGTTATTGTCTATAAATTTTTGGATTTTCTTGTATAGATATTTACAAACTATTGACCCATTTCAGGTGGACACTCCATTTATCTTTAAACTGAAATTGAAATGTGATCTTGAAGAAAAATACAGCCAATCTATTTTCAAAATCTACACAAAAAGTATAAAAAATTACACAATAAATATAGCATTTTAATTATTAAAAAAATTTATTTAAAAAAAACTGAATAAACACAACAAATATTTGTTTTGTAATCGTAATATGATTCAATTTTGTGCGATTTGATGTTGAAGGATATGTACAAAAGTATTTCGAGGATATATTGATAAGTAACTCATGAGATGATTAGGATGAATAAGAAGAGACATTGGAGTATCCCATCTACGAGGGATACATGGCCATTTTAGATTCTAAAGCTACCGAAGAGTCTTTGGTGGCTTAATCCAATATTCTAAATCTCTTAGATATTTTTTTATGCGATCTTCTGAATCTCTTCGATTTCAGAATGTTAAAATTTGTAAGCATAATTTTATGCTTTCCTGGTTTGTCCATGAATTTGTAGTATTTCCATATTTAACTTACGCGTTCACAATAGGATTTTTAGATTAGATTTAACGACTTATATCATGGAAAAAGAAAATCAAGTTTATGGATTTATGTGTTTAAGTTATCTCGGAATTTTTAAAATCATTCTTACATTGTTTAACTGGATGTGTATTACATGCAAATATTTTAAACTTTAGCTTACACCAAGTTTACTATGAGATGCAATCAATCATTTCAAATTAAATCACATATAATCAGTCCTATATGTTTTCCTACTTCTAACAAGTAAGCTACCAGGTTAACTCATTGGAGCATCTATGAATTGTAGGCCAACTTTTAGAGATGGGATCCTTGGCATGGGAGGTTTCAGTTTAGATACCCTTAGACTCAGTACCTTAAATAGGAATCAAGTTCAGGAATTGTGCTTACTCAGTACTTGCTTTGCATGGCTGCATGCGATATACGTACATTTGTTGGAGAAATGTAATTACTCGCAGATCACTACGTAACTTTCAGCCGACTTTGTTAGAGGCCGTACAAGTCGAGATCTTGTGTGTCAGTCTCACAAGGAGGAAAAGTCCACGAGTAGGAAACATAGTCTAGTCGAATTTATTTCTGAAGCTAAGTTGTTAGATAGCTAGTAATTACAGTCTTTAATGGCAAGTAAGTCAGCCCATGCTGTAGCAATTTTCAAATTGCCTATAAATAGAAGAAGCATTTTTTGTAAATCAGTTGAACACAGGAACATAGAAGATAGACACTAGAGGAACTCAGGGTGAGAAAGAGATGTTGAAGCTCAAGCTTCTGTGCATGTGATTTAGTCGGAGAGCTGAAGCTCCGTAGATCGATGAGTCTGGATGGACAAGTCTAGACCGACCATTTTGTAACCGACAAGTTTGTAGTACTTTGTTATTTCAGCATAGTTAATATATGAAATAGTTTGTGGTTGAATGCATGTTTATTTGGCCGCTCATATTTCCATATTTACTTCTCTAAATGTCTTTTACAGTTACTGATAAGTAAAAGAACAAGAACCCATAAAAATCTCACCGCGTGAAAGTTCCAGGTTTTATGGCACATTGGTGGACTCAAGTCTTCCTACATATTTGGCCACATGTTTCTCATAAGTTATTTGGATTTGTAAATGTGTCTATTTTACTTCATTTTACTCACAGGTGAAAAACATTTGTAATTTCTTAAGTCTTTAGACTAAGAAACATATTCTGCAGATTTCGACCAGAGTGAGCCGACTTGAGTGGTCGGTAAGTGAGCCGACTAAAGCAGCCGACTTAGTTGAAGGTCCGACTTGGTCAAAGAGCCGACTTGGTCAGAGTAAAAGTGGTCGAGGTAAAAATCGATTGGACAAGTAAGTCGAAGTAATTTTGGTCGAGTGTAGGACCGACTAAAATTTGTAAAATTGTCTAGTCGAACATAGACAAGTTTCACCCGACTCGTGAAAAAGGAAAGTGGTCGGCGTGAAAAGTAAAATTTGAAAATTTGAATATTGACTCAGCCCTAAACTCAAGTTTAGTCGGCTCGGTTTTGGCTATCTCGTATTAGAGCTAGGTTATATCAGAGCAAAGTTTATATCAGGCCAAGATTTTAGGAAAGAAATATTGTCTTAAAAAGTGGAAATTAATTTTCTAAGGAAAGTTAATTAAAAAAAATTAAAATGGCTTCCACTTATGGTTCATTACAACCTCTAAGCTTTACATGAAAGAATTATGAATATTGGTCTTTAACAATGAAGGCTTTATTCAGAGGACAAGATGTCTGGGAGATGGTCCAGCATGGTTATGTAGAACCAGCAAACATGACAGCATATAACAATCTCACACAGGCTCAGAAAGATTCCTTGAGAGAACAGAGGAAGAGAGATGTAAAAGCTCTGTTTTTCATACATCAAGCTATGCATGAGAGCATACTCCGAAGAATAGCAGCATCGACTAATGCCAAGCAAGCATGGGATACATTGGAGACTCCCTATCAAGGTTTGGATAAGGTAAAGACATCCAAGCTGCAGATTCTAAGAAAATATTTTGAATCTCTATGCATGAAAGATTCAGAGGATGTAGACACATTCTACACCAGAGTTGTTGGGTTGATAAACCAACTGAGATCTCATGGAGAACCCGTATCATACCAAAGGGTTTTTGAAAAAATTCTGAGAAGTCTTCTCCCAAGATTTGAAAGTCTAGTTGTGACCTTAGAGGAACACACAGACATGTCGACATTTTCCATTGATGAGTTGCAAGCTTCACTCATCAATCATGAACATAGAATCAGCAGATCACAGACATCATTGGAAGGTGCATTTGCAGCACAGTCATCCATAAGCCATGGTAGAGGCAGGGGGAGAAACAACTTCAGAGGCAGAGGAAGAAGTTCTTCAAGAGGAGGACGAGGTAGAAGTCCTGCAAATGTCGGTGGCAGAGGAGATAACTAGAACCCAATTCAGCCAAGTGGCCAGAGGTTTGATAAATCAAAAATTCAATGTCATTACTGTAAGAAGTTTGGTCATTATGCATATGAATGCAGGAAGAAGCAATATGACCAAGAAAGACAAATCCCAAGTCAGTCGACCAGCACCAACATGTCGACAGGAGCAATGTTAATGGCATCGACATCTCCACTTGAATGAAATGTTGTTCAAGAAAGTCCACATGACATATGGTACCTCGACTCAGGATGCAGCAACCATATGACTGGTAATTTAAATCTGTTTTCTAGTCTAGACACTTCAGTTAAAACTGATGTTACACTTGGAAACAATGTCCAAGTTACTGTCTTAGGAAAAGGCACTGTTGATATTCTAACCAAACAGGGGGAGAGTAATTATATCCCTGCTATCTATCATGTCGAAGGTTTGAAACATAATCTGTTAAGCATTGGAAAACTGTTAGAAAAAGGCTACAGAGTCTACATGGAAGATGAACACTGTGTGATCAAAGACAAGCGTCCAAGCGACCAGCTGATAGCAAAAGTGCCAATGACAAGCAACCGCTTGTTTCCATTGAGGATAGTTCCCAACATAAAAGGGAAGACAAAGACAGGAGCTGCATTCAAGGTAGAAAGTGAAGAAACAGTCGAGATCCTCGACAAGAGAGAAAATTGCAGCGCTAATTTGCAAGCTGCATTTCCGACAGAAGTTCAGGATGAATCCTGGTTGTGGCATTTCAGATTTGGACATCTGAATTTTGGTGGGCTAAAGCTACTGCATACAAAGAACATGGTAAAGGGATTACCATTGATCGACAGACCAGAGAGGGTTTGTGAAGGCTGCATTTTTGGCAAGCAGCACAGAGAGACATTTCCAGTTGGAAAGTCCTATAGAGCATGCACACCACTTGAAATTGTGCACTTTGACATTTGTGGTCCAATGCAGAAATCATCCATTGGTGGCTGCAAGTATTTTCTAACTTTTATAGATGATTAATCAAGAAAGACATGGGTATATTTCTTGAAACACAAATCTGATGCATTTGGTTATTTTCAGCAGTTCAAGGCACTCGTGGAGAACGAGAGTTGTCACCGCATCAAGATATTGAGGACCGACAGAGGAGGTGAATATGTTTCAAATGAATTTCTGAATTTTTGCAAGATCCATGGCATATAGAAACAATTCACTGCACAGTATACACCTCAGCAGAATGGTATTGCCGAAAGAAAGAGCAGAACCATCATGGAGATGGCACGCAGCATGTTGGCAGCCAAGAATTTATCAAATGAGTATTGGGGTGAAGCAGTCGCAACTGCCGTTTACATTATGAACCGATGTCTGACAAAGAGTGTGAAGAACAAAGTTCCCCAAGAAGCATGGACAGGTATGAATCATAGTGTTTCACATTTAAAAGTTTTTGGTTGTGTTGCATATGCTTATATTCGAGATGAGCTAAGAAAGAAGCTAGACAAGAAGGGACAGAAATGTATTTTTGTCGGCTATTCAGAAGACACAAAAGCATACAAGTTGTATGACCCCGTCACAAGGAAAGTGATAATCAGTCGGGATGTTCAATTTGTCGAGAACGAATAATGGGATGGAACCGTTGACACAAATGTCAAGATTGTGTCGAACATCGACAATGATGATATGGAATATGAAGTGGTTCAAATACCACATGTAAGTCAACCGGTTGGAGCACTGTCGACTCCCATGACACCAAGACATGGTTCAGCACAAGGACCATCGTCACAAGTAGCAGCTCAAGCTACACCGACAAGTACACCAAAAGGACAGCAGACTCCATCAACCATTTCGTCGAGGTCGACATCGACAGAACCGGTGAAGACAAGAAGTCTGCGAGAGATATATGAAGCTGGTACACCTAACTCATTCTATATGTTTGCATTATTTTCCCCTATATATGATCCACTAACATTTGAAGAAGCTGTTGAAGAAGAAGTATGGGCACAAGCCATGGATGAAGAAATAGAATGCATTGAGAAGAACAAGACATGGGAACCGGTCGATGTACCAAAAGACAAGGATGTAATCAGTGTCAAATGGATTTATAAGACAAAGCAAGATGCTGATGGGAATGTGCAAAAGCACAAGGCAAGAATGGTATCAAGAGGGTTCACACAGCAACCCGGCATCGACTTCAATGAAACATTTGCACCAGTTGCACGCATGGATACAGTCAGAACAGTTTTGGCCATTGCTGCACAAAACAAATGGCAAGTTCATTAGATGGATGTCAAGTCGGCATTCTTAAATGGCTACCTAGAAGAGGAAGTATATGTGGAACAGCCACAAGGGTATGAAGTTCCAGGTCAAGAACATAAAGTGTACAGGCTGAAAAAGGCATTATATGGTTTGAAGCAAGCTCCTAGCGCTTGGTACAGTCGGATTGATTCCTATCTTATTGAAAATGGATTTCACAGAAGTGAAAGTGAACCGACTTTGTACACCAAAGTCGATGAGCACGGTAAGATGTTAATTGTCTGCCTATATGTAGATGATTTAATATTTACTGGTGATTATAGCATAGCAGATTTTAAAACAGTCATGGAAAGTGAATTTGCAATGACTGATCTGGGGCTTACGAAGTTTTTTCTAGGCATTGAAGTTCAGCAGTCTGAAAGTGGTATTTTTATATCACAGTCTAAGTATGCAAGTGAAGTTTTAAAAATGTTCAACATGTCTAACTGCAAGACAACCCCAACACCAGTAATAACAGGCTTAAAATTGAGCAAGGATGATGAAGGATCCACTGTAGATCTTACGCTGTTCAAAAGGCTTGTTGGAAGCCTTATGTATTTGACAGCAACAAGACCAGACAATATGTATGGTGTAAGTCTGATCTCAAGGTTCATGGAGTCACCAAAAGACTCACATTGGCAAGCAGGTAAAAGAATTCTGAGGTATGTAAGTGGCACGAAAGACCTTGGTATTATGTATTCAACCTCAGAAAATTTTAAACTCATTGGTTACACTAACAGTGACAATGGAGGTAGCATAGATCACAGGAAAAGCACATCTGGGTACACATTTCATTTTGGTACAGGTGTTGTTTCATGGGCTTCAAAGAAACAGCCAATAGTGACTCTATCTTCAGCTGAAGCAGAGTATGTTGCAGCAACAAGTGCTGCATGTCAAGCTGTCTGGATGAGAAGAGTCTTAAAAGACTTGTCACAAAACCATCAAGAACCGACAACAATCTTTTGTGACAACAATTCAGCCATAGCATTATCAAAGAATCATGTGTTTCACAAGAGAACCAAGAACATTGACACAAGGTTTCATTTTATAACAGAGTTGGTAAACGACAAGGAAATTTGTTTGGAATTTTGTAGGCCTGAAGACCAACTGGACGACATCTTCACAAAGCCATTGGCAAAGGACACATTCCAGTATCTGCGTAGTTATCTTGGAATGAGAAGTTCTGCACAGTGAACTCTGTCATAAACAGAGCATGTCTAAGCTCTGAGACATTTTGTAAATTTTGTTTTAAAAATCCCCATCTGCTCATAATTAAGGGGGAGTGTTGGAGAAATGTAATTACTCCCACATGAGTATGTAACTTTCAGCCGACTTTGTCAGAGGCCGTACAAGTCGAGATCTTGTCTGTCAGTATGACAAGGAGGAAAAGTCCACGAATAGGAAACATAGTCTAGTCGAATTTATTTCTGAAGCTAAGTTGTTAGATATATAGTAATTACAGTCTTTAATGGCAAGTCAGTCGGCCCATGTTGTAGCAATTTTCAAATTTCCTATAAATAGAAGACGCATTTTTTGTAAATCAGTTGAACACAGGAACATAGAAGATAGACACTAGAGGAACTCAGGGTGAGAAAGAGAAGTCGAAGCTCAAGCTTTTTTGCATGTGATTTAGTCGGAGAGATGAATCTCTGTAGATCGATGAGTCTGGATGGACAAGTTTGGACCGATCATTTTGTAACCGACAAGTTTGTAGTACTTTGTTATTTCAGCATAGTTAATATATGAAATAGTTTGTGGTTGAATGCATGTTTATTTGGCCACTCATATTTCTAGATTTACTTCTGTAAATGTCTTTTACAGTTACTGATAAGTAAAAGAACAAGAACCCATAAAAATCTCACCGCGTGAAAGTTTCAAGTTTTACGGCACATTGGTCGACTCAAGTCTTCCTACATATTTGGCCACATGTTTCTCATAAGTTATTTGGATTTGTAAATTTGTCTATTTTACTTCATTTTACTCAGAGGTGAAAAACATTTGTAATTTCTTAAGTCTTTAGACTAAGAAACATATTCTGCATATTTCGACTAGAGTGAGCCGACTTGAGTGGTCGGTAAGTCAGCCGACTAAAGTAGCCGACTTAGTTGAAGGTCCGACTTGGTCGAAGAGCCCACTTGGTCGGAGTAAAAGTGGTCGAGGTAAAAAGCGGTCGGACAAGTAAGTCGAAGTAATTTTGGTCGAGTGTAGGACCGACTAAAATTTGTAAAATTGTCTAGTCGGACATAGACAAGTTTCACCCGACTGGTGAAAAAGGAAAGTGGTCAGCGTGAAAAGTTAAATTTGAAAATTTTAATATTGACTTAGCCCTAAACTCAAGTTTAGTCGGCTCAGTTTTGGCTATCCACATTAACCTAGACTCTTATTTATGGTGTTTTATATGGGGATTTCAAATACCCTTGGAAGGGAGTGATGTCTCATTATGACAAAAAATTATAAGCAAAGTTTCACTGTTGCATTTGAATTTTAAGTTTTTGGTTTGATATTTGTTTCATTAAAATTTTAAAGTTTTTGGATGGATTAGGAATTTAAGATTGGAGCAAAATATCAGGGAAAGAGTTTAATAACTTTGCAGATGACTCATATTTTTTTCATTTGATTTCAATTTAAAGTATGATAACTTATTTTAAGTTAACTTTATAAAATAAAATAAAAACTTTAGCCACATCACACCATATCTTTACTCATTATCTCAATCATGGTGCTGAGCATTTTAAACGAATTTTCTGCATTTCAAACAAATTTTTTGTATTGCAGACCCCGCCTCATCTCCGAGCTATATTGAGGAGGCAATGCATAAAATTCAGCACCGAAGCAGTGAAGGTTCTGTAGGATATGGCAGAGAGCATCATGTAAATGAGGAGATGCCGATCATTTGAGTCGATGATGAAAAAAATATATGTATCATTGAGGGAGATTCACTCGGTTCTTCGCGCCGAGCCCGAGCTCTTCGTCGACTCTAAAATATGGTACATAGTCGAAGAAATCTAGGACAAAGATGAAGCTCTAGACTATGTAATATAGTCATTTTTTACTGCTATAGGTGAGATGATGTTGATGTTAATCAACAATGGTATGGTTACCCTCAATCCTTTAATCAACGAGCTAACTTTTAATCCTCCCATTACCACTAGAAGACATATATGATGATGGATTTGACCTGTAAAGAAATTATGGCCCTTTCAAAAAGTGTAATGGATACGAACAGGAACAACTGTACTCTATTTCACCTTTTTGTTTTTGTTTTTACTTTTTATTTTTGTAAGTATGACATATTTGCCTCTGAAAACGTGCACTCCTTTACAAATTTGAATTTCCTTAATGGATACACTTACAGAGTAGGGATCCCAAAAATTGACATTTTGAATATGCCCAAGAATATCCAAGCGTTGCTGAAGGTCACAAGTCATAAATGGAAGTGTTATTTGCTTTTATAATTAATCATTTATTTATTTTTAATTAATATTTTACGTTAATGCATTGACCCTCCATCATCATCATAATCAAGAATTAAGTCCACAATCTTCCCACACACTGGTTCGCTCCTACTTAAAGAACCAAAAATCCTTCTCCATTAATAAATACTATTGTACCATCGCCGAAGGATAAGTACCATAATATGATGTATCTATTTCCCACGTTATTGTCGTCTTGCAAAAAACATGATCGAAACTCCACGAAAATTCAATCACTATTATTATTATTAAACAATATACACACGAAGAATGGATAAAAACCTAGAAAGCTTAAACCCTAGAGCAAGCTTGAGTTTAAAAAAGTTGTTTTGGCGCTAGAAAACCACTAAAAAATTGTATATACCTAAAAATTCATAGAAGTAACTTTTCTAGACTACATCTTCCATCTCAACAAAATCGAATCCGGGCTACTACTATCAAGCTTAATTACCTTCTTGTTTGACATCACACTTGGCTCTGAAAGTCTCTGTACTTCGGCTCGTCGTGAAATAAATCCTACTACCAAAGTTTCCCTCCGAACTCGAAGAGACTGCAATACCTTGGACAAGATAAATCCATGACTTTTAATGACTTCTGAACACCACCAAGATGGCATATTGGTCTCAAGTTATCGGTGCAGATGAACCTATGATTTCTTCGTAGGTGATGACAAATATTTCAATCCGAAACACTATATATTACTGGAGCTATTTCAATCCCAACACTACACTACTGGACACCATCACCGATGAAAACTAAAGCGAATAGNTAGTAGGCGATGACAAATATTTCAATCCGAAACACTATATATTACTGGAGCTATTTCAATCCCAACACTACACTACTGGACACCATCACCGATGAAAACTAAAGCGAATAGTTCAATTTCTTTCTTTAAATATATAAGGAACCCTTACTATTAACTGAGGCAAGTATATCTATAAATAATAATAGGGCAGTATCAAGTTTCCAGTGACATCCGTGAGATCGATTAAATATTAATTAATAAGAAGAGAGTCGCTTGGAGGACTAACTTAACAACCAACATCAAGGAACTGTAATCCATAGTAAGCAAATTATATATCATGCCCATTANGTGAGATCGATTACATATTAATTAATAAGAAGAGAGTCGCTTGGAGGACTAACTTAACAACCAACATCAAGGAACTGTAATCCATAGTAAGCAAATTATATATCATGTCCATTATTTAGCATTAACATCAATAGAATCACTGCCGGTGCCGATTGAACGTTGGGATGAGGATCTTGGGGAAGTTTTATATTAGAAATTTAATTTAGAATANCGTTGGGATAAGGATCTTGGGGAAGTTTTATATTAGAAATTTAATTTAGAATAATACCCAAGAATATAGAAAATGTAATCGAGTAGAGCTAAAAAAAAATTGTATCCCAGAATTACAAATACTCCCAACATTGGATAGAACCCTAAATTTTAGTTTTTGGTAAAGAAAAGGGACCCAAGAATGCATACCTGAACCGAAGATTTTAGTTAGAATTTCACTTTTGAATTCACTGAATTTCCATAAGAAGGATCTCTTATTGTGAGGGAGGGGAGCGGAGACTATAGGTTGACATCATGAGTAACGAGTGCACATAGGGAAATCATGTTTCAGGAAGAATTAACAATGGAAGATCAGACGCTGCAACATATTGAATGTGAAGCAAATGAAACCCAAGCAGGAGATGAATTAATGAAGCACATGAAAGTAGGAGGAGGAGTTGCAGGAACCTCTGATTTCAAGATCTCTTATTCCATGGAAAAATTTGAAATCGAGCCAAGGTAACCTCTCTCCACAAAGATGTTCAAGACTCATATCGTGGCACGATGCAGAAACTATACTAACGACACCAAGAGGAGAGAATATATCACCATCCTCACAAGGATCTGTTTGTGTATGGTTATCGTAGTCATAACATCAAATCTATTTTGTATTGTTGTGTGATTTCTATTTTCATTCTAGATGTGATTACAGCGAATGTTGATATAAGAAATTAAGCATTTCGGTGAATGATCATTGGGTGATTACAACGAATGTTGATATAAGAAATTAAGCATTTCGGTGAATGATCATTGGGTGTCCATTTGCTTACAAATGGGATTATTGGCATCTTGGATTAGTACTATTATTCATCATATTGCTCGCTTCAAGTATCCTTTGTGTTATCCTTACTGATCATTGGGTGTCCATTTGCTTACAAATGGGATTATTGGCATCTTGGATTACTACTATTATTCATCATATTGCTTGCTTCAAGTATCCTTTGTGTTATCGTTTCAAGTATTGATATGATCTTGTTGTAGCACATTATTAGTGTTAGTTGGATTATATTGTGTTAATCCTTTTATATAATTGTCAAGTCATCTTGTTAATTTGTTTGACTATTTTTAGTGGCATTGATCAAGCCCATCTCCTTTCTCCCAATTCTTATACATAACATATGGATGTCTTCAATTTTGAGATCAATGAGTATGATAAATGCAATCTCAATAAGAACTATAAATAAATGAGTGAAATATGCTTCTTGTGCTCATTGCTTTTAAAAAAAACACTAAAAAATACAAATATTCTTCTTGTAAATGAAGTTGTAGGGTGCTAAAATGCATAAGAATGATGGTTCGATTACAGTGTTCCCTATCATAAATATTTACATTCTATCATTATTACATAAAGGGGATATCACGACAATATTTGAGACAATATTTTTGTAAATTGTCTCTTAGGACAAAATAAAAATATTGTGTTTAAATGAGTGTCTTAAAATATTGTCAGTTAAGCTATTGTCTTAAATTTAAGACAACACTTGTAATATCCCCCAAGAGATAAACAATATTTGTAATATTTTGAATGACTAATGTATTTTAACGAGATTGGCTCATTCTAGAATCCTCCAAATTGGTCCTTGGAGGACAGTTGTAATGGAAACATTTGCTCTTAATGAAAACAGAAAGATGGGGACAACCACCTTAGATGAGGAATCTATGCGTGCGAGAGGGGGGCGTAGAAGAGTTAACCACATGCAAGTACATCACGCATTGGAACGCCATGATGGTGCCATATGCACCTTGGAAAAATCAGGGAACGTAGTGGGTGGTGGAAATTCCTTGGGGAATGGGCCTTAGCTACAAAAGACCAAGGGAAAAACCAAAATTATAAAGAAGAGCATATGAGAGGAGGAAGGAAGAGCATATGGGCCTTAGTATGCGGTAAGATGATGAATTTTGGTTGTGTAAGAACTCTATGTTAGGAAAGAGCTTAAATATATACTTTCTGTGTGAGAAATATCTGTGAGGCAAGTGGTTTGTCACTGAAAAAATGAGCCTAAGGTTGGTTGGCTCCACTCTTTCTATGCATCATATAACTCAAGGGTGATTGAGTACAAAATAAATCTGTGCGAAATGTACGGTTGGGTGGAACGTGGTTGTTGCTTCTTCATTTGTCTCGCCTTACAAACAAGTTCCCTTGTGTGTTTAAATTCTCACAGGCTATTGAGCTCACAGTGTATATGTTTATGTGTGAATGTGTGTTTGAAGGTTAATTAAATGTTAAGCACCCGTTCTTAGGCTTTGATACAAAAATACTACTTATGAAATGATGAAATACTAATGGTGTGTTGAATGGCTATGACTTGCATTTGGATATATGGTTTCTATTGGTATAATATTGTTTTCCATGAAAAATTTACTTCGATGCTTTATGACTTCATTCTTAATGCTTAGTGTAGGGGATCTAGTGTAGGGAATATTAAATTACTCATTCTAGATTTAAATCCCCTCCAATCCTAGGGAAGTCCATGTTTAATACTTTTAATCCTTAAATTATTATGAAGTTGTGAAAAAAAAATTTCCTGCTAAAGTCTTCTTGAGAAACCAACAATTGAAAACACCATAGAATCCCCAAGACTGAACTTGTTTTAAGCAATGAACTCTGTCTAAAGAAGGGAGTTCAACGAATGTTGTTAATCCCTGAGCTTTTCCCAAGAAAACTCATGAAAAACTAAGTAAAAATATAGGGCTATAAGGCTTGCAAAAGAATAAATATTTTAATAAAAAGAAAGTACTTCTGCAACACGTAATCCACATTGGGAAAGCGAGAAGAAGAAGCTAAATTATAAAGAACTCAAGGGTTTCTGCAACCCGCAATCCATATTGCGAAAGGAGAAAGAGCGATTTAAATTCTAAATAATTTAATGGTTTCTACAACTCACAATCCGCATTGTGGAAGTGGAAAGAGGAATTTAAATTATAAAGAAATTAAGGGTTTCTACAACCGTAGTCAGCATTGTGGAAGCGGAAAGGAGGAAGGTATTTTATAATGAATTTAAGGGTTTCCACATTCCTCAATATAAATTGTGCAAGCAAAAAAGAGGAAGGTAAATTTATAGGAACTTATGTGTTTCTGCAATGTGAAATCCACGGAAGGGTCAAGTTATAAAGAGATTAAGTACTTTCCGGAATCCGCAATATGCATTGCGGAAGGGAAATTTGTATAAGATTTAATCACTTTATGAAATCAGCAATCCGCATTGCAGAAGCAGGATTGTGGGAGGGAGAGTTGTAAATAAATTTCGTTGCTTCTCGAACCTGCAATTTGTATTGCGAAAGAAGAGTTGCAGAAGGAGTAGTTCGTTGAGGAAGGCCCATTACAGAAGGCCTATTGAAGAAGAATTTTTAAGCTGAAGGTTTTGGATTCAGATTTCATAAAGGGTTAGGATAAATATTTAAGCTTATTTTCAAAGTATCCCTTTGTATTTTCTGGGATTTAAGGTATCATCTTTAAGCCGAAGAACCATAAAACAAGTTGGGTGAGAAGCATGAAGTCCTTTTTGTTGATGTATTTGTAACTTTATAATGTATTCACTTGTATATTTTATGTATTGTACCCCGATGTTTATTCCACGAAGTATCTTTAATGTAATTGAGTCATGTCATGCCCTGATGTTCCTATCGGGAGATTCAATAATGTAAACAAGTCATGTAAAGTTGTTGAGGTTAACCCTCCATTGTAAGTCGGGGCAATAGTCCCCATAATTGAGTCAAGGTTAACCCTCCTTGTTGATCGGAGGGAAAAGTACCCACAGTTGTGGGGCACTAGGGTTATTAGACTCTCCTAAAGATGTCGACCCTAGTAAGTAAATGTAAAGTGAGGCCGACATGTTGGAGTGGACATTAAGTGAATGAAAGAATATAAATAGAGAGTGAGCCTCTCTATTTATCACACACTCACTCACTCACTCGGGTGCATGAGTGAGAGAGGAGAACCTCTCTCAAGCGAGAGAGAGAGAGAACAACTACGGAGATCATCTTTTCTCTCTTTGAGTTTTACTGCTACCATTAGTTCTCATTCTATATCTAAGGAAGTTGCAGGGTTTTCTCCTTTATGGTTTCCCCAAGGAAAATTGTTTGTGTCTCTTGTCTCTTGTGATTTTTGTTGTGCATGTTATTCTCTAAGATAAGATCCTAGATCATATTGCTTAAATGATAAAAATATAACATGGAATCAGAGCTAACCTGAGAAGAAGACACTATGTAGCTGCAAAAGCTAGGGATTCTTACTTTTTGGCTCATTCTCCATAATCCATGAGAAAAAAAAGTCTAGGCTAACTCTCCATTGAAGGGCGCATCTTTCTGTTGAGGTAGGATTTGGTTCCGAGCATTTTTAGTTTTTGGTGCAAAAAATTAGGGATTCTCACAGAAGAGGAATTTTTGAGTGAGTGCGGAATATGATTACTCTCCTCATAAAAATCGAATTTTAGAGACCTAGGTCGATATTTTTGGTTGGGTGAAACTCCAAGAAAGTCAAACCCTAGTTTAACCCTCGACTTGAAAAACCCTAAAATAATGAAACTAATAGTTTTGGTAGATTCGCTATATCTTGAGATTAGAGAAGGATCATGTGCCAAAAATTTGACAGGTCGAAGATAAATTCGTGATTTCCATTGTGTCCAAGTTTAAGCCATATATTCTCTATATTATAGGAGATATGATTTCTCCAAGTTAGGGTTCCATCCTCCCACACGATTCCTCCCCAAACATGACACGTGTGGATAATTGCTATATCTCATGCTACAAAGGTCCAAATGAGATTTCTCAAGATTTTATAGAAAGGGCATAGACTATCTTTGCTATGGTAAAAGTTTTTGACCCTGAAGATGAAACAGTGACATGAGGCAGTCTGTACAACTTCACTATGTTGGACAATCCTGAAACATGTAAACTTGGGAAAATGCTCATAAGTCCCAATTGGGGAAGTCAATTCTGATGAAACCTATGGTTTTAGAACAAGGACAAATAGGGATACCTCAATAAGAACTTTCATACATATAGGAGTATAAATTTCAAAGGTACCACATAAATAGTATGAGACATTTGTGCAAAAGAAATTAGTAAACTAGGGCTTCCTGTTGCGGGAGCTTCCCTCCTCTGTTTTTAGAAAAGGAGTACATTGGATAGCTTGCCTTGAATAGGTATATCTTTATATACAATAAGATCTAAAAGACTACAATTTTTTAAAATTAGGGTTTCTTTGACAAACCCTAGATCAACAAGCTTCGAAACGAGGATGGACACCTCAAATCGGTAAGATCTAATCTTTTTCTATTTACACTTGAGGTTCGCATTTCAAGATGACTAATCACACAAGCTTGATGACAAGCTTGGTGAGGCTGACAACTTCCAAGAATGGAAGTATAGGATCTCACTAGCTCTTGAAGGAAATGAATTAGATACCTACATAATTAGAGAGGTTCCAGATCCAGACAGAGATGAGGCTAAAGCCTTACCCAAGAAGAACTTGGTCAATGCCAAGAAGATAATTGTTGATTCAATCAAGAATCACCTTATACCACAAGTGTCTTCCCTAAAGACACCTAAAGAGATGTTTGATTCCTTGACCAAGCTATTTGAAGGGAAGAACATAAATTGGAAGATGACTTTAAGAAACTAGTTGGAGAATGTGAAGATACATAATGTAGGGACGATACAGTCATACTTTACAAGGGTCTCTCAAATCAAAGAATAACTTGTAGTAGTAGAAGAAGAAGTGGAGAATGCATAAGTTGTGATGACTACCTTGAATGGCCTTCTAGGATCATGGGATTCATTCATTCAAGGAATGTGTTCCAAAAGGAAGTGATTATTTTTAGCAGACTCTAGGAAGAGCACACACAAGAAGAAGCTCGACTCATAATAAGAGAAAATAATATGAGAGCAACTGAAATATTTCACGATTCAAAGAAGATACCTAAAGCAATGAGGAATATGAAGAACTCAATTCTTGAAGAGCCTCTTATCCATATTGAGCATTTGGATAATCAATGATGTTGTTATGAATGAAGAAGATGATGAAGCTGAAAGAAAGAGTCTACCCACGAAACAAATAAAGATAATTATTCAATTGCCATTTCAGGATGTAGTATCGAGACCTGAAGGGAAGTTCATAGTTCCATCATGCAGTAGATGGAAACATCATGGGATATAAGGCAGGATTCATAGCATGATGCTTCTCATGGAAAGAAGGAATAGACTATGAAGAGATATTCGTAGCCACCAGAAGTTAAGACATATGACATGCAAAATCATGTGTGCAAATTAAAGAAGGCCTTGTATGAGCTCAGAAGACACCCATGGGATAACACATACATGAGGAGCTTGAAGATCACCTATATTGATGAAGATCCTAACCTTTTCTACAAGGTTGAAGATGAAATCCTATGGAGGATGAAAAGATCATAGATGGGTGTGAGGAGAACACTTGTCACTCCAATACAGAATGTGTCAATGCAAAGAGTATGAAAGGCAGAGGGAGAATGATGCTCCACTTCAGAGAGAGTGACTGCAAAATATCCTGAGGCTCGACATGGTACGACACGATGGATAGCTTACTGATGACTCTAGGATTTATTGAGAGTAATGCAGATTCCAACCTTTTCTTCAAGCTTGAAGGTGGAAGACCAGTGATGCTCCTATTATATGTCGATGACTTGTTCTTGACAGAAAAGAGGATTTCATTAAAGTTGCAAGAAGGACACTTACTTCCAACTTCGAGATGAAGGACTTGGATATGATGCACTACTTTCTAAACATGGAGGTGTGGCAGAATGAAAATGGAATCTCCCTGGGATAAGGGAAGTACACAATAGAGATCTTGAATAGGTTTAGGATGATGGAATGCAAGGCCATGGCCACACCTATGGCATCGAACCTGAAGCTATTGATCTTTTCTTCATCAGAGACAGTTGATTCCACGATGTATCATTAGATGATTTGTTCCTTGATGTATCTAACAAATACAGGACCAGACATTTGATTTGATGTGAACACATTGAGACATGTTCACCTAATGGTTGCAAAGCATGCAGTGAGGTACCTGAAGAGTACAGTTGAGTATGTGCTCAAGTATTGTGCAAATCAGAAGATTAACCTAGAGGGTTATGTGGATTCTTATTAGGAAAGTAGTTCCATTGATAGGAAGAGCACTTTGAGGTGCTACTTCAGTATGAGATTAGGTGTGATATCTTGGTTTAGTAGGAAGCACTCTTGTATGGCCCTCAGTACAACTGAGGCAAAATATGTTGCCACTTGCTCGGCTATATCGGAGGTAGTATGTTTCTTTTGAAAACTACTATTTGATTTGATTGATCTGACTTGCATTTTTGTATGATGCAAAGAGGAGAAGTGAAGCTTTAGTATGTGATCCAGATCGAGATCTCTCGAAAGAAAGACTTCTAGCATAGTCGGTGAGATAGGTTGTATGAGCATAAATCCTGGGAAGCTCGTAGGTTGCTCAAATGTAAACAGAACTATAGGTTGTCCTCAGATGTAATCGGTCTTGGTGAAGCTCGTAGGTTATCCTTGGACATAATCATCCCTAATGTGATTCTATGCTAGAAATGGCGAGAGTGAAGTTTGAGTACTTCAAGGAAAAGCTTGGTGTTCTCCATATCGAGGTTCCTTCCAAGGGGAAGTTATGAGTTCATGATCCCTTCTGACATGGTGAGAGGATTGGTTTCTTCCATGGTGAGATGTAAGTGCAGAGGTGCTCTGATATGATTGTGGGTTGTCTTACCACATGATTAGTGGAGAGCCATTTTGATGTGATTGAGGGATGTGTTCCCACATGATCAGATATAAGTGCTGAAGGCCATCTATGGGAGAATGGAGGCACCTGGTCAGTTACCAGGAATACTCAGCCTAGAGCTGACACCCATTCTAATATGACTATGGTACTGGCCCCCACATGATCATATGTAAGTGCAAATCCATTCTGATATGACAGTGGGATTGGCTCCTACATGATCATATATAAGTGCAGATCCTTTCCCCTGATGATAGATGGTGTTTCCTATCATGCCGATCGATGTAAGTGTAGAGCCTTTCCCTAGATGATAGATGGTGTGTCCTATCATGTCAATGGATGTAAGTGTAGATCTTTTCCCTTGATGATATATGGTGTGTCCTATCATGTCAACGGATGTAAGTGCAGAGACTTTTTTTGGATGGTAGATGGTGTGTCCTACCATGCCAATAGATATAAGTTTTGAGCCCTTCCTTGAATAGTAGATGGTGTGTCCTACTATGCAAGAGGATGTAAGTGCTGAGCCTTTCTGACTAGGTCATATATAAGTGCTGTGCCTTTCTCTATATATTAGATGGTGTGTCCTTCTATGCTAGTGGATGTAAGTGCTAAGCCTTTCCTTGGATGATAGATGGTGTGTCCTATCATGCCAACGGATGTGAGTTCTGGGCCTTTCTTACATGGTGGTGGATGTGTTCTTCCCATGGTCAAATGTGAGTGTTGGGCATGCCTTTCTGACATGGTTGTTGGATGTGTTCCTCCCATGGCCAGATGTAAGTGCTAGGGAGGCTGTTTTGACTAAGGTTCACATATAAGCGCTGAAGAATACCTACATGGAAGCTAGGCCTACAAACAACATGAAAAAGGGATGGCTCTATAGAACTTCCCATGATGAGCATAATTTAGATATAGTACGAGTTGATCGAGATGGAAGAAGCAGTGATGTTGATGATGATACAGTGATGATCCAACTTTGATGATTATCCGGTGATGATCCAGTTTTGATGATGATCTAGTGGTGATCCAGTTTTGATGATCCAGTGATGATCCACACTTGATGAAGATGACTTCAAAATGAAGATGACTTAATGATGGTCCAGATGATACAGAGAAGAAGACTTGTGATGATAGATTGTGTCAAGAGAATACCTTCCTAGTTAAGAGGGAGTGTTGATGTATTTGTAACTTAGGAATGTATTCACTTGTATATTTTATGTATTGTACCGCAATGTTTATTCCGGAAAGTTTCTGTAATGTAATTGAGTCATGTCAGGCCCCGATGTTCCTATCAGAAGATTCAATAATGTAAACAAGTTATGTAAAGTCATTGAGGTTAACCCTCCATTGTATGTCAGGGAAATAGTCCCAACAATTTAGTCAAGGTTAACCCTCCTTGTTGATAGGAGGGAAAATTCCCGACATTTGTGAGGCACTAGTGTTATTAAACTCTCCTAGAGATGTCGGCCCTAGTATGTAATTTTTAAGTGAGGTGGACATGCTGGAGTGGACATTAAGTGGACGAAAGAATATAAATAAGGATTCGATGGGAAATCAAAGACAAAAGAAGAAGCAGAAGCTTGGATTTTAGTCATTAAACAGTAGTTCCAAATTTATAATTAATTCAGCAACATGAAGGTTAGGATGCAATTCTACAACCTGATAGGAAAGGCCAATACTAGGTGGTAGGATTTAAACATTTCTGGGGGATTAAAGAAGAAGAAATTATAATGGGAGGAATTTAAGAAATTATTAAAAAAGCATTATTTTTTAGAAAGCTATTATGAGAGAAAAAAATGAATGTTATGAATTAAAACTCATCTAAATGACTATGAAATAACTCATCAATAAATTTCTAGATATGCTATAGTTTGTTCCTTGTATTAAGGAAGAAAAGATGAAATTTCAGTGATTCTTAAGATGTTTGTGTGAGTCTTATAAGGACTGGATCGAGTTTGACAATCCAAAAAATTTGGATGAAGTATTAAGAAAATAAAGGTTGTGCTTTGAACAGTACAAACAAAGGAATGACCTCTCCAAGGTCTGGGATTATAAGAAGCATGCAAATTTTAACCAGCAGAAAAAGGGCTTGCAACCACCACCCTTCAGAAACATGCCAAAGAATTCGCAAGGAAATTCCTACAGGAGAAATGAAAAGTTTTAGCAAAAGAATAATAAGCCTATGAGCCTTGTCGAAAGGGACTGTTGGAACGCCTAAACAACCCATGAAGTGTTGGGAATGTGGAGAGCCCAATTTACAAAGGAACTTTCAAATCCTCAACCAATCAAATAAGTTTTATCACAACTTGCAAGAAGCTTCCACTGTTGCGGTGGTTGGAAAAAAATTCCATGGGATTAATGCAACCCTTGAAAATCGAGAGGCAGATCATAAATATGCAATTGTGGAGATTGAAGGTATTATTTCTAACCGAATGATTTCTATACTAATTTATCTAGGGGATACTTTAAGTTACATCACTCCCAAAAGGGTGGAGGACTTCCAGTTCACCAAGGTAAGGCATGCAAAACCTTAGTTAGTCCAACTAGACACTGGAGCCAAAAAGAAGGTAACTGAATGTATTGTTGATTGTGAAGTTAAAATACTGGATCAGGTGACTATAATTAATCTGAATATTTTTCCTTTAGGGTCATATGATATGACTATTGGCATGGACTGGTTAGAAAAGTATAAAGTAGTATTGAATTGTTTTGATAAAACCTTTACTTATGTGGCTGAGGATCAAATTGTTAGGAATATAGGAGGTATTGGTAAACATGTCTCCCTAAGATACATTTCTTCCATTTAATTAAAGAAGTGTATGAGAAAGGGCTATGAGATTTATGTGGTACAGGCCACTGAGCCGATCCTTAATGAACAACAAGCATATGTGAAATACTACCTAGTTTTGGGTGAGTTTATGGATGTGTTTCTGGAAGAGGTACCAGTACTTCCTCCTAAATAAGAGATAGAATTCTCCATTGAAATTGTTCCCAGGTGTGCACTGGTGTCAAAAATACCTTATCAAATGAGCATATTTGGGTTAACCAAATTAAAAATTCAGTTACAAGAACTTCTAGATAAGGGTTATATCATACCCAATGTGTCGCCTTGGTGGGAACCCGTTTTATTTGTTAAGAAAAATTATGGGACCTTATCACTTTGCATAGACTACAGACAGATAAATAAAGTGACCATTAAGAACAAGTATCCTCTGCCTCAGGTTAATGATCTGTTTGATCAAGTAGGGGGAGCTAAAGTATTTTCCAAGTTAGATTTGTGGTCTGGTTATCACCAGATCAATATTAAAGAAGAAGATGTTAATCAAACAACCTTTCGGACCCAATATGGGCATTACTAAGTGGTAGTAATTCCTTTCGGCTGAACTAATGCCCCTACTACATTCATGTGTCTAATGAATAGTATTTTCAACAAGTACCTAGATCAATTTGTGTTAATATTCACTGATTTTATCCTGATCTACTCCATGTCAGAAGAAGATCACCAAGAACACTTGATAATTGTGCTATAGACCTTAAGAGACCACCAGCTATATGATAAATTTGAGAAATGTGAATTCTTTAAGAAAGAAATACAGTACCTAGGTCATGTCATCTCGGAAAATGGGACTACGGTAGATCCTCAAAAGATAAACGCTATTTCAGAATGTCTTGTGCCTAAGGATGTTGCTAACATTCGTTCCTTTATGGGATGCACTGGTTACTACCAAATATTCATTGAAAGATTCTCAAAGATATCCTATCTGATTACTTCCTTACAAAATAAAGGATTAAATTCTGCATGGTCATTGAATTGTCAGGAGAGTTTTGAAAATCTTACAAGATTATTAACCATGACCCCAATATTAAAGATGGCTAACCCATATAAAGACTACACCGTATGTACATATAGTGGTAAGGAGGGAGTGGGGGAGTATTATATTAGGAAGGGCATGTTGTATGTTACAAATATTGCAAATTGAAAGAACACAAACAAAAGAATGTAGTACATGATCCAGAATTGGCAGTGGTAGTGCATGACTTAAAAATGTGGCGTCACTACCTCTTAGGAAAGTAGTTCCCTTTATTGACACACAACACCTACGTAAAGAATCTATTTACTCAGCCTGGACTGAATGCTAGGAAATCAAGATGGGTGGCCTTCTTATGTGAATTCTATTTTGAAGTAAAGCATATCAAAGGGAAAGGAAATAGGGTGGTAGATGTAGTGAGTTGAAGAACTCACGAAGTGTATGAGAGCACTATGAGCCAACCAGAAAGTGATCTATTGAGCATAATAGAAACAACCATCATACATGATGTTGAGTATGTAGATTTACTAAATAAGCTACACAAAGAGGAGGTAAATTTAAATGGGATGTAATTCAAAGTAGACCAAAAGGGGTTAATTTGGTTTAAGGAGACATTATAGATCCCTGATGTTGCATATTTAAAGTTGTTTATTCTAACTGAAATGAAAAACCCTCTTGATGTAGGACATCGTGGTTATCAAAATATGGTAAAAATCCTCAAAAAACAATTCTTTTGGCCCAGATTAAAGAAACATTTAGTTAAATATATATCTAAATGTTTAGAATGTCAACAAGTGAAGGTTGAACGTCAACATCTAGCTAGTTTGTTACAACCTTTTCCAATTCTTGAATGGAAACATGAGGTAATATCCTTGGATTTTATCATAGTTTTCCCTTTAATAAAAAAAAAACATGATTCAATTATGGTTTTAGTTGATAAGTTAAGCAAGCCTTTTCATTTTATTCCTGTGAAGTCAACTTATAAAGTTGTCAATGTTGCAGAGATATTCTTGAAAAAAATATTCCGACTTCATGGAGTACCGAAGATGGTAATTTATGACCGAGATGTTAAGTTTAATTCAAACTTTTTGAAATAATTGTTTGCAGGGTTAGAAACCAATTTAAACTTCAGCATGAGTTATCACCCTGAAATAGATGGACAAATAGAAAGGACAAATCAAGTCATCGAAGATATGGTGAGAATGTATGTCATGGAAAGTCCTAGTAAGTGGGAGGACTATTTGCATCTAGTAGATTTTACATACAATAATGGTTATGAGGCCTCAACAAAAATGAGCCCATTTGAAATCCTGTATGGGAAAACATGTACTAATCGTGTTAGTTGGGATAGCCCCATGGATTGTGTGATAGTAGGACCTGAAATGTTACAAGAAATGGAACACATTGTTTGACAAGTACATAATAACTTGAAAGGGGAACATGATCAGCAAAATAGTTACACTGAATTAAAACGACAACATAAATAGTTTTCTATCGGAGACCACATCTACCTCTGAGTCAAGCCCAAAAAGAGCTCCCTTAAATTGGGAATCTATACCAAATTAGCACAACGGTTTTGTGGAGCCATCCAAATATTCGAAAGAATTAGACCCTTGGCATACAAACTCTCTCACACATCATACCTAAGAATTCATAATGTTTTTCGTATTTCATTAGTGAAGAATTATATGCATGATTCCACTCATATCATTGACTAGAATGTGGTGTAGGTGGAACTAGAAGGAGATTTGCAAGTGGAACCTTTGCGCATTCTAGACAAGAAAGAAACAGTACTTTGGAATTGGTGTGTCACTCAGGTTAAGGTGCAATGGAAACACTTTATCCCGTAGGAGGCAACTTGGGAGCTAGAAGAAGTTTTGTGAAATAAGTATCCAGGTCTATTTTTAGAAGCTATAGAGGAATACTAAGAACACTATGGACAGTGGAAAAATAATGGGGTGAGGATGTAATATCCCCCCAATAGATAAACACTATTTGTAATATTTTGAATTACTATTGTATTTTAATGAGATTGGTTGATTCTGAAATCCGCCCAATCAGTCCTCGGAGGATACTTGTAACCAAAAAAAATCTGTTAATGAAAATGGAATGATGGGGACAACCACATTAAATGAGGAAGCTATGCGTGTGAGACGGGGGCGTAGAAGATTTAACCATAGGGAAGTACACCAAGAACCAAAACAGCATGATGGCACTAGACACACCCTAGAAAAATTGGGGAATGTAGTGGGCGGTGAAAATTCCTTGGGGAATGGGTCGTAGCTGCAAAAGACCTAGGGAAAAACAATCATAAAGAATTGCATATGCGAGGAGGCATGATTCTTCTTAGTATACGGGAAGAGGATGAACTATGGCTATGTGAACACTCTGTGTTAGCCAAGAGCTGAAAGAAAATACTTAATGTGTGAGCAGTCTCTGTTAGAAAATGGGTTTCTCACTGGAAAACTAAATCTATGGTTGGCTTTCTCTGCTCTTGGAATGCATAGTATAGCTCGGGGGTGATTGAGGATAGAAGACATTGGTGCCAAATATACAGCTGGGTGGAACATGGTTGTTCCTTCTTCATTTAGATCGCCTTACAAATAGGTTCCCTTATGTCTTTAAATTCTCGCAAACTATTGGGCTTAGAGTATATATGTTTATGTTTAAATGTGTGTTTCAAGGTTAATGAAATGTTCAGCACCAGTTCTTAGGCTTCTAGAAGAAAATATTTCTTATGAAATGGTGAAATACTCATCCTTTGTTGAATGGTTGTGACTTGCATTTGGTTATAAGGTTTGTATTGGTATAATATTGTTTTCCACAAGAATTTACTTGGATGCTTTATGACATCACTGTTAATGCTTAGATATAAGGGATCCCATGTAGGGAAGGTTAAATTTCTGATTCTTGATTTAAACCCATTCCAAGGCTAGGGAAGTCTGTGTTAAATACTTTTAATCCAGAAATGATTGTGAATTTGTGAAAGAAAATCTTTGCCGCTGAAGTCTTCCTTAGAAACCGACTGCTGAAAACACCATAGAATCCCCAAGCCTGAACTTAGTTTACGCAACAACTCTTCCTAAGGCAGCAAGGTCAACTAAGGTTGTTAATCTCTTGGTTTTACACAAGAAAACTCAGTAAAAACTAAGTATTCTTAAGTTTATGTGGAAGACTTTTTAATCTTAAGTTTTTGGATTCGGATTTCATAAAGGTTTAGGATAAATATTTAAGGTTATTTTCATAGTATTCCTTTGTATTTTATAGGGTTTGTGGTATCTTAAGTTTTTGGATTCGAATTTCATAAAGGTTTAGGATAAATATTTAATGTTATTTTCATAGTATTCCTTTGTATTTTATAGGGTTTGTGGTATCATATTTAAGCGAGAGAACCATAAAACTAGTTGGGTGAGAAGCATGAAATCCTTAGTTAATATATGATAGAGAATGGTTTATGACTTATGACTTATATCTTTGTGTGATGTTAAAAAAAATTATTTTGTGCATTTTTCATATGGTTATATGGGTATGTTACAATATTTTAAGACAATAATTTAAGACAATAGTTAAATATAGTGACTAAAAGACAATAGACAATTTTTTTTCTTCTTAAGTTGAGACAATATACACAAATATTGTCTCCAATATTGTCTTAATACCCCATGTAGTAGTGGATTGAACCCCTTTGTCACATTAAATGAGTGCGGTTGAGTTCTCCTACTCCTATTTCCTTTAGAATTTAGCTTGGATTGTTAACCCTCGCCATGTGAGAAAGAGTTGTAGTTTTGGGTTGTGACATCATTTGTTGGATTGATGAGCGATGAAATATTTCCTCCCATGATAAATGAATATTTTGTGTTATTTTCTTCTTTAGAAAACCCTTTCCTGTAAGGTAGTTGTTGCTGGTTAAAATTAAAATCGGGGCGCTGTTGGTGTGAACTAGTTGTGCCGACGTTGTTGCTACCCCTATACATTGGTTGAGTGTGGACATCCATAAGGTTTAGTCTTCCATCCATCTACTATGTGAGATCAATTTTGCAGAGAAGGCAAGCATCTAGGGGAACGCAATACTATCGAAGGACCTCCCATATGTGTTTCTGGGTATGTCGTGGAGATGCCAATAGAGCTTCTCGCAATTGGAAGTGCATATATGTTGGAGAGATATTTCTCCACTGTTTTTCAAATATTCCTTTTCTCTTGATTGTTATTCAATCCTAGTCATGGATTCTGTGAATAGGACTCAATTCTGTATGTTTTTTGGGGGAGCCATTTTTACAACTGAATTTGGTGTTGGGGCATATCTAAGATGAGTTGGAATGCAGTAACCATGGAACGAGAAAGAAAATATGTTGGGATTGATGATTACAAAGTTGATCTGATTTTTATCGAGGAATGACTAGAAAAAATCAAGCTTATTGAAACTGCAAATGTAGTAGTTGTAGCAGTAGAACATGGGAATAATGCAACAATGGAGGTTGCTAGTGCAAGATGCTAGAGAGCAGAAAAACGAAGAAAATTATGCTTTATTTAACATTTTAGCTTTAAGTATTTGTGTAAATTTTGTTTCGAGTATTGGAGCTGCAAAGATGGAGTATTGAGGATGTCATGCAACATAAACAACAAGAAGAAAGTTAAAATGAAATTTATGAAGAATCAAGCACATGACTAATTCAAATTTTTGCAGCATGAGAAAACGAAAAAGGAAATGACCTCGTGTTTTTTAATCAAGAAAATATTAAAAGAAGTTTTGTAAATTTTTCTGATGTTTTTCATTTGCTTAAACAATGTTGTATTCCGTAGTAACTTAAGGTGTTGTTTTTTAGAATGATGATTCCAGATGAATCCACTATTAGATGATGGATGAACTTTTTGATGTCGATGTTTGTTGCTAAAGTTTATTAATGAATAATGAATTCTTTTTGTTGAAGGTTGTAGCCATGAAATATTTGTGATCACTAAGATATTTGTGTGATCCTCTGGCATCGACAAGTGGTTTGTTGAAGTCGGCCACCTATGGGGAAGGAAGAACGTAGAGTGATCATTTCCCTTCAATATGTAGTTGAAAGAGCATCTGCAGCAATAGAGCCTCCATAAGAATCTCTAATACATTAGAGAAATGTGATGACGAATATCATGAACCAACAACAATAATAACTAAATTGAAGAAAAAATTGAAGTGTTTTGAGACTAAATGAAATCTAGAGGGAAAGTGTTTTTGGCCCATAGGGAAATCATTAGATGTAAATGTTGTAAGTGTTGTGCACATTTATAGTCGATAGTTTCAATTATGAGGGAGTGTTGGAAGATATGGCTAATTCCAACCACTGACTACTTAGATTTAACGATAGTAGGTTGAAGTTAATGATCCCTGATTGTATCAGGGCCTAAAGAGTTGTGAAGGAAGTCTAAAGAATCCTAGAGAAAGTATGGTTTTATACATTGTAGAAGTGTCTAGAGATGACATTCTTTGACTCTCACGATTTGGGACTTGAATTTCCAGTTTTATATATACTCTATAATCATTTGTATTTTAAAAAGGAGGCAGGTTAACAAAATAATATAGTTCAATGAGTTATAGCTCTGCGTTCTTTAGTGTGTCAGTTGTTGCTAAGTATATCTATTTGTATGGTTTATTCTCTGCGTCTCAACAATTTTCTTATGTATACTTTTCAGTTCATAAAACAAATAACAATATAACATAGTCAAACTATGGTAAGACAAATACTTATATTTTATGTATTTAGACTTAACATCAAAGAGAAAATCCCCAAGTTAAGTTATGTTGGAATCACAGAAATGGCCTTTTCCATAGAATACAATGATTATGAATAAAATCAAATATTGAAGGAAACAATAACGATGTGAAACACAAGATTTCTCTTTAATTTCAATTGGCCAACAATCGAATTTGTAATTTCAATAATGGACATTGAATGCATAAAAACATAAATGCAAAAAAAACATACCAATTAGCATACTCAAACACATAATAGAACACATAAATATATCCTTCACCAATAAGGGATTCATCGATATATTCTTCATATTCTTCGAAGTGAATTAAGCTGTCCATTTCCCCAACCGCTAATTTTGAGAGGACATCCGCATGTTCCTCTTAAACACCCTATGAATGTTCTTGAAAGGGATCTCCAAAGAGTTGAGAATCGGATATCTATTTCTTTTAATCCATTGTTGAAGAGTAAGAATGTTCAAGCCTGCAACACCTTTTCCCCAATCAATAATAGATTGTATATCTCCCATGACTTATAGAATAACAATTCCTCTTATTTTATCCATTCATAGAAAACTCGAGAGAGCGAGAAGCTCAAATTTCATGTTTGTACCTGCCCTCCCATTTAACCACATATTTATAATGTGTCTTGATTTGAAACATTTGAAACATAGAACTATCCCTGAACCACAAATCCATTCTTCTTTGCTCCATCAAAAAACCCATGTGGAGAATTCAACTCCAAACTGAGTTGATTGAGAATCCTAGTTTTGATCTTCTTCATAACCTTATATTCTGTGAAAAGACTTTAGATAACTCAGATTGAAACCAAATTGACAGAAGGAGAAATATTTAAAAAAATACAATGATTTCAAGTCTCCCATATTTCCCATATCAAGAATAAGTACCTTTATTTCCCATATCAAGAATAAAGGGAGATCGTTGAATTTAGAAGTTCCTTGAAACCAGATATAGATACAGTCTTGTAAATTAGAGGAATCTCAAGTGAATTGAAAATTCATACTCCTTTCTAATTCATTACAAATACCGTTCACAAAGTTGCACTTGACAAAAATATGTTAAATGGATTCCAAATCGTAGTTGCACAACACACACATCCAAAGACCATGGAAACCTCTTTTAGATATATTATCCCACGTAAGAATATTTCCTTCAAAGAAAATCCAAAGAAACCGTTTGATTTTTAAAGAAATTTTCCTTTTCCAAAATTTAGTGGTCAACCATTTAACTAAGAAAAGGCCAAGCTTGATGAAATATATTCGTACACCAAATTAGTTGTAAATGACCCTTTAAAATACTTCCTTTATGCGATAATAATATCTTCTTTTTTCAACACACTACTTTCTTTATTTAAAATTGAGATACCTGATATCCACATCCTCCCCTCCCTCGACTCCATGATAGTTTTTTTCTTAAAAGAGGGAAAATTTTAAGCAGGTTCCTCTAGATGATCAAGGAATTGGATACTTATTTATCCTCCCTAAGGATCCATAGGGAAATCATCCAAATTTTTATATAATTGGATTTAATTACCACACTCCATAAACCATCACCACTGATGCATCTCCATAATATTTTCATACTCAAAACCTTATTAAACTAGTGTATATGTTTAAGAACCCGTACACCCATGTTTTTCAAAAGGGACATAGTTTCCCAAGAAGCAAGATGGAACCTGCCAAATTTGAAATTTCCTTCCCATAAAAACTAGAAAACTCTCTACCTAATAGCCACTCAAACTAAATTAGGAGCCGTAGATAGTGACATCCAATAAACCAGAATACTTTGAAGCACAACTTCTTCCAAAATAATCCTTCCTCATGAGGATGAGAACTTGAATTCCCAGTTATTAATCCTTATTTCAACTTTTCAAATAAGCCAATTTCAGTTCTCCTTTCTGTAAACGTTTGGATTCAAGTAAAAGATGAAATATTTGAAACCATTGTCCAAGTATTCCATTCTATATGTGAATAGATCTGAATTTTCTCTCTTATCCTTGGATCAAACCAATAATTAAAAAACATAGACTTATGGGGACGATATCCATCCTTAATGCTGAGTGGAAGGATATAATTAAATCATTGAAAAAGGCCCATTCAACAATTGAACATTTTCCAAAAATAAGAACATCGTCATAAAATAATAGATGTGTATGTGAAAGAACTTTGGATATGCTAATACCTTGAAATTTCTCATCCTTTCATAGTATCTACGAGGAGTCTACTAAGGACTTCAATAATAAGAAGAAAAAGAAGAGGATATAATGGGAAACTCTGCCTCGCGTCTCTACTTGATTGGAAGAAATTGGAGGAAGATACATTGACAATGATCACGAAGTTTGTTGACTTTATGTAAGCCATAATCCAATTTGTCGCTTCTAAAGGAATCCCTATTTGAATCAACAAAAAATTGATAAAAGACCAATCCACTCAACCATAAGCTTTAGTCAAATACATTTTAAGAATAAAATCTTGCATCTTCTTGGATTCAATAGAATGGAGATATTCTTGAGTGACTCCCACTTCATCAAGGATTTGTTGATTTGATAAGAATCCAAATTTCACTTTAGAGATATTTTAGTCATGTATGGGATCAATTTTGTTCACTATAACCTTAGTAATAATTTTTATAAACGAGATTGCATAAGGATATAGCCCTGTAATCATTACAAGATTCAGGTTAATCTTTAAAAGGAAATAAAACAACTTGAATGTAGAAATGATATTACTTGGAGCATAACCCTTCTGTCTTGATTCTTCCACAAGTTAGACAAGATCATTTCCAATAAGATTAAAGAAGTGGAGAAAAAATTCCATTGTCCACCCATATAGAGCAAGGATTTTATCCTTCGCAAATATTTTTAATACTGATTTTACCTCCTCTAAGTTGACTTTGGAGCCAACCATAAGTCCTTCTTCTTCAGAAAAGAAAAACCTAGTGTAATGTTTCCACACCTTCACATGATCCATTAATTTAAAAAGTTTCTTTAATGATATATATTTTTAACATAAGTGAATACTCCATATTCTAAACGATGAGAAAGTGAAAATGCAACAGTTTTTAGGATGTCTTCCTCCCAACTTTTGAGAGAGGATTGAATTTTACATCCCTAAAAAATTGGACACCACCCTACACAAATCTAGGATTTGCTATGAGCATGGACAACTTAGGAAAGATAACATCAACAAAAGCAGAGACAGGTCTAGGACCTTCTTGGACAACCGCAAACTAGGTTTCAACCCACCACCTTACAGAAAACAGAACAACACTTTTCCTGCCAATAAGAACTTCAACAAAACATGTACGAAGCCATATGTGGGATGATGCACAATCATGGACTCCTTTAAGGACACTTTAGATGCCACATAATATTGGAATAAACGGAAAACTCTGATTTTAGGTGACAATTAGGGGTACTTCCCTAACTTATTTGAAGATGAAGTAAAAATAGAAAAGATAGGTAATTGAATCAACTTGCATAATATATAGCATTTGTGCAGAGAAAATGTGTGTAAATGATTATAAAATTAGGTTCCGTGAAAGTGGGTTTTCAAATTTTCAGGACATCTTAACATATATGTTTGTGCGGGTGCAACAATATATGAGGTAAATGATGTCCATTTGGGATAAAATCTTGCAGACATATAAAGGACGTATGGGCCTAGTGCAACACTATTTATTCGGAATTTTTCATGAATTATATTTTTATTATTAATTATTGAAGTTAAAAAAGCTTGAAATTAAAACCTTATGTGCGGGTGCAACACTTTAGGGGCAAAAATTAATGAAATCCTTGATTTCTTAATATAAGAGCACAGAGCTTGATCTCGTCTAGTGCACCATATAGTTGTTATGGGAAATGGTGATGGAAATCAAAAGTTATATAACAAACAATCGATGTATGTATTTTCAAAAACTAACGTGTGTCATTTAGAAAAATAATTATAAATAAATAAAACATAGTTTTGAAGGAAAAAATTATATATTTAGAATCGTCATTTTGCACTCTACAATATCGTACATTTCCATAAAAAAATATTGTGTATGTCATATCAAAACATGGGATCTAATCTGAGCATATTGATAGAGTTCTAAAAGACAAGCAATAGCCCTCGTTGATTTGTCCTAGCCAATAGGTTCGGTATTTTGAGGCTACTTCCAAACCTAATGCCAAACCTTAATCCCGCCAATTATTTAAATTTTCAAATAACGCATATGCGATATAGCTTATCCATATCGCATATACGATATAACGCATATGCGATATGGATAAGCTATATCACATATGCATTATATTGCATATGCATTATATCACATATGCGTTATAGATTATTCATATCGCATATGGGATACATAGAATTACATTCAGAGCTAATTTATGTGGTATGGATTCTAGATTCACAATGTCACTAGCTACTTCGAAGTTGTATGGGTGGTGGGTTCCCACTATAGATTACTTCATGGAAGTTCTTTAATGTTGCTAGCATAACTGAACTAGGTAAATTATAATGGTGCTATATAGGTAAATTTAAACTAATTTTTTTTGTCCTAACGCATCATTGTTCACCACCCTCATCCTCATCATCATCACCACCCTCATCCTCATCATTATCATCATCACCCTCATCCTCATCTTCATCATCATCATCATATAGTCATCATCATCCTCCTCCTCCTCATCATCATCATTGTTCATCATCATCATCATCACCATCACCCTCATCAGCTTTGTCATCATCATCATCACCCTCATCCTCATCTTCATCATCATCATCATTACCCTCATCCTCATCAACATCGTCATGGTCATCATCGTCATCATCATCATCATCAGATGTCATCGTGCCCTCATCCTCATCAACTTCATCATTGTCATCATCGTCATCATCCTCATCCTCATCCTCATTATCATCATCGTCAACCTCATCATCATCATCACCCTCATCCTCATCCTCATCATCATCATCCTCATCCTAATCACGATCATCATGGTCATCATCATCATCATCATCATCACCCTCATCCTCATCACCATCATCATCACCATCCTAATCATCACCCTCACCCTCATCATCATACTCATCATCCTCCTCATCATCACCATCATCCTCATCATCATCTTCATCGTCACCCTCATCCTCATCCTCATCATCACCCTCATCAGCATTGTTCATCACCCTCATCCTCACCATCATCATCATCTTCATCGATAGCTTCATCCTCATCCTCATCATCATCACCATCAACCTCATCATCATCTTCATCGTCATGCTCATCCTCCTCATCATCATCACCCTCATCCTCATCATCATCAACCTCAATCCTCATCATCATCGTTCATCACCCTCATCATCATCATCATCATCATCATCATCATCATTGTCATCATCATCATGGTCATCATCACCATCATGGTCATCCTCAACATCATCAGCATCCTCATCCTCATCATCATCATAATCCTCATCCTCATCATCATCATGTTCATCACCCTCATCCTCCTCCTCCTCCTCCTCCTCCTCCTCATCATCATCATTTTCATCATCATCATGGTCATCATCTTCATCGACACCCTCATCATCAACATCCTCATCATCATAATCATCATAATCCTCATCCTCATCATCATCACGTTCATCACCCTCATCATCATGATCATGATCATCATGATCATCATGATCATCATGGTCATCATCATCCTCATCCTCATCCTCATCCTCATCATCATCATCATCATCATCATCATCATCATCCTCATCATCCTCATCCTCATCCTCATCCTCATCCTCATCATCATCGTCATCACCCTCATCCTCATCAGCTTCATCATGGTCATCATCACCATCCTCCTCCTCTTCATCATCATCATCATACTGTTCATCCTCCTCATCATCACCATCATCCTCATCATCATCTTCATCATCACCCTCATCCTCATCATCATCAACCTCGATCCTCATCATCATTGTTCATCACACTCATCCTCATCCTCATCATCATCGTTCATCACCCTCATCCTCCTCCTCATCATCATCATCATCATCATGGTCAGATCATATTCATCGAGAGCCTCATCCTCAACATCATCAGCATCCTCATCATCATCATCATCATAATCATCATCCTCATCATCATCATCATTCATCACCCTCATCCTCATCATCATCATCATGGTCATCATCATCATCATCGACAGCCTCATCCTCAACATCATCAGCATCCTCATCATCATCATGATCATAATCATTATCCTCATCATCATTACGTTCATCACCATCATCCTCATCATCATCTTCATCATCACCCTCATCCTCATCATCACCCTCATCCTCAACATCATCATCATTGTCATCATCATCATCATGGTCATCATGGTCATCATCATCATCATGGTCATCATCATCATCATGGTCATCGTCATCATGGTCATGATCATCATCATGGTCATCATCGTCATGGTCATCGTCATCATGGTCATCATTATGGTCATCATCATCCTCATCACCCTCATAATCCTCATCCTCATCACCCTCATAATCATCATCGTTCATCACCCTCATCCTCATCATCATCATCATGGTCATCATCATCATCATCATAATCATCATGGTCATCATCATCATCATGGTCAGATCATCTTCATCGACAGCCTCATCCTCAACATCATCAGCATACTCATCATCAGCAGCAGCATAATCATCATCCTCATCATCATCACGTTCATCACCCTCATCATCATCAGATGCATCACTGTCATCATCATAATGGTCATCATCTTCATCGACACCCTCATCCTCAACATCATCATCATTGCCATCATCATCATCATGGTCATCATGGTCATCATCATCATCATCATGGTCATCGTCATCATGGTCATCATCATCCTCATCACCCTCATAATCCTCATCCTCATCACACTCATAATCATCATCGTTCATCACCCTCATCCTCAACATCATCATCATGGTCATCATCATCATCATGGTCAGATCATATTCATCGACAGCCTCATCCTCATCATCATCAGCATCCTCATCATCATCATCATCATAATCATCATCCTCATCATCATCACGTTCATCACCCTCATCATCATCAGATGCACCATTGTCATCATCATCATGGTCATCATCTTCATCGACACCCTCATCCTCAACATCATCATCATTGTCATCATCATCATCATGGTCATCGTCATCATGGTCATCATCATGGTCATCATCATCACGTTCATCACCCTCATCATCCTCATCCTCATCACCCTCATAATCATCATCGTTCATCACCCTTATCCTCATCATCATCATCATGGTCATCATCATCATCATCATCATCATCATCATTGTCATCATCATCATCATCATTGTCATCATCATCATGGTCATCATCTTCATCGACAACCTCATCCTCAACATCATCAGCATCCTCATCCTCATCATCATCATCATCATAATCATCATCCTCATCATCATCATCATCATCATAATCCTCATCCTCATCCTCATGACCCTCATCCTCATCATCATCATCACCCTCCTCCTCCTCCTCCTCCTCCTCCTCATCGTCCTCATCCTCATCATCTTCATCGACACCCTCATCCTCAACATCATCAACATCCTCATCCTCATCATCATCATCACCCTCATCCTCCTCCTCCTCCTCCTCATCATCATCCTCATCCTCATCGTCTTCATAGACACCCTCATCCTCAACATCATCAACATCCTCATCCTCATCATCATCATCATCATCATAATCCTCATCCTCATCATCATCACCCTCACCCTCATCATCATCATCATCATCATCATCCTCCTCCTCCTCCTCCTCCTCCTCACCCTTATCCTCATCATCATCATCATTGTCATCATCCTCCTCATCATCACCATCATTGTTCACCATCATCTTCATCATTGTCATCATCCTCATCATCATCACCATCTTCGTCCTCATCATCATCATCATCACCATCCTCGTCATCATCATCATCATCATCATCCCTCATCCTCATCATCACCATCACCCTCATCCTCATCATCATATCATCATAGTCATCATCCTCCTCATCATCACCATCATTGTTCACCATCATCTTCATCATCACCCTCATCCTCATCATCATCATCGTCACCATCACCCTCATCCTCATCATCACCATCACCCTCATCCTCATCATCATCATCATAGTCATCATCCTCCTCATCATCACCATCACCCTCATCCTCATCATCATCATCTTGCTAACAACTGAATGTTTAGTTTCTGAGATAATGAAATCTATTGATCTGAACAAAGAATAAGTATTCAAGAAAGTTCTTCATATCCAATTAATATTTTAATGAAACAAAAACAAAGAATAAGACTTGCAACCACTTAGTATAAGAAATTTCTTCATGTCCATTTACTATTTTAACTAAACAAAAACATTAAGGTTATTTTAAGCCAATAAACCAATAGATTCCATGGATGTTTGTCTTAAAGTTCAATTTTAATTATGTGTAGGGACTTGTTTGAGATTTATTTTGATTCCATTTATTTTATTTTCAAATAATTAAAGTTATTTTATCTTCAAATAATTAGAGTTATTGTTCAAATAATTAGAGTTATTGTTGTATAAAATAACTATTTGATTATGTATATGTGCATGTATGTTTATGCATAATATGCATACAAAACTATATAAGTGTATATTTCCATGAATGTATGGATCATATATATATATATATATATATATAAGGATAAGCATGGGGAGATGGAAAAATGGATGTATATATTTTTTCTTATGCAACCCAAATCACCAAATGTATCTATCTGAAGTTAAAATAAAAACAAGACAAGCATACAACAATTAGAGGAAAAGGTAAGAATCCCGAGGTGGAAAAGGTAACAAAAAAAAAGATCACAATGTAAATTTAAAACGCATTTTCATTGAGACTAAATCACATATGCGATATATCGTATATGCAATAAATTGCATATACGATATATCGGGAATGCGTTATGGAAAACCCTTTCCCTCCATTAAAAATCTAAAATTCAATATCGCATATGCGATATATCGCAGGTGCGTTATATCGGAAATGCAATTTATGTTTTATAGAAAATGTAGGGTGGCGTTGTGTTGGCCACCTTTAACGTATCAAAAGACATAATTCGTCTGAACCCACGCACAGAGAATTGTTGGACATGCAAATTTTTATCATTACTTACATAATTGCATAGTTTTGTACAGGTTTGGGTGGATTTCAATGGGGAATGTACGTAATAGAGGAAGAAAGTCAGCAAGGAAGGTGCTTACACTGGAAGAAGCATAAAATAAAAAACAAAAAAAAGGGAAGATTCAAGAAATCGTCGGCATTCATTAGATGAGCAAATAGTTCCCATTACCCCTCAAGAGATACCTGACCTAGAGGCTAAGGAAGATAATGCAACATTAAAAGAAGCTGGTTATACGGAAGTTGATATTATTCATCCATTAGTAGATGGCCAATATTCTGAACATTTCAATAATTATGTTACTCCCGATGCAAATGTGACTCAGCAACAACCATGTTCAGTGGTTCAATATCCTAATCGAAGTTGTGAGCCGGTAGTGGATGTAAATGTCACTCCAACATTTCAAACGGTAAGAAATTTTGCATCAAAACAAAAGAGAACTCCTAAATGAATACAAGTGGATGAGAGCGGATTGACTTCCATGGAAGGTAAGGTGGCTAAACGCACTATCCTTCTTCATTCTTCTCAAATAATGAAACAATATTTTGATAACAAATCTGAAGCCGGTAAATGCCAACTGTTTTTAGCTTTGCTTAAATCTAGAAATATGGCAACTGTTAGAAGAAATTTAGGTATAACAACAATGAAGAATATGGAATCAAGTAATCACATTGTTAAATCTCTTGCTGCTACATTCACATCGATTGGTAAAAAAACTCGTTCAAAAGACTGTAATGTGGCTCGTCGTGTATTGGCTGAATCAATTGTATGTAGATCCACAATGCAACGCCATTTACTTAAATGCACATCAGAAATTGTTCCTTTACATCCAAAGACTGTTAAAAAATATTCAGTAAGAAGAGACAACCTTGATGTAGAGGGACAAATGGAAACATTATGGGCATTTAGTGATATACTGCCCCGCAAAGACATGAAGTTAGTCGAAGCAGTGAAGGGCCTAGTGCAAATGTTTTGGCATGATAACACTAGGCCTTCTTCTAACATGAAGGATGCGTTAAAACATTGTAGAGGTTCTCATCACACCGAACCTCATGTTAAGCATTATCTTGACATGACACAAACTCAATTGTTTGAGATGTTTAAAGTTGCCCATGTAGAGCTAAGGCTCGGGAAAAGATCTTTTGAAAAATGCAAGCCTTGGTATGTTAGAATCAATACCATCCCGAACACTTGTTGTTGTAGATACCACATAAAGTTTGACCTATACTACCATACATTTGCACATATACGTCGTTTTTTGCATCCTAACCATGTGCAGGAATGCTCAAGTACAATACCACCAATTTCATCCAGAGATTTCATCCATAGCCTCATGTGTCCGAGCCAAGATGGGAAGACACATTACTTAAAACAATGTGTAGACGGTTCTTGCAACAATTGTGGTGGGCTATCCTTATGGTCTAATTGCATCCATGAAAGTGAAGATCAAGCATTCGAGAATGCAATTATTGAGAAGCAGAACTATCGGTATGAGACATATCAGCTAAATGATGGGAAAGAAAGGAGGAAGATTAAATTGGTGACTTCACAAGTAAATTCTTGAATATTGAAAAATTAATATTCACGTGTACACACACATTTTTTTATGTGGTTTATTGACATATTAATCTTCATGTACCAGGTTCGAGTATGTGATTTTATTCCAGATTTTCGTGGAAAGATCCAACAGTGCATTCAACATGTCGATATGGCACGGTGGCAAGATGAGCAATTTAGAATATGCCGAGACACCTTCCCTCTCAGAACAATACTATCAGTGGTTGAATTTGCTGAAAATTACACCCTACAACCACAAAATGAAATTCAAAGTCAATACTATCACTCAGA
>LPNX010630324.1:76835-121183 GCA_001517045.1 Pseudotsuga menziesii
ACAGCATCTATAGTCCAATGGTGTGCATCTGTCATGGGAGAAAAAGCAACAAGGAAACACTTAGTGCGAAGAATATTCTGGGAGGTTACAAATGTGGACCGATCACAAACACCTCGGGTGAACACAGTGCATGGAACTCGATAGTTTCATTCAATTAGAAGCTCAGACAACTTGGCCCTACAAATTTGGACAAGATTGAAGGCTTGCTTTTGAATATCTTGTAGCATCGGTGAATGGGATGATTGTGAGCATACTGATACCATTGATACATGGGAACGAGTGACACTTGGTACCAATTTCAACGGGGGCAATTAAATATACCATTTGTAAAATGATCAGACACATATTTCTAGAGACTATGATCACATATTGGATCTCATACAATCAGGTACATGAGTGGTACCTAAATAAGAAAATGACCCCCTATGTAAATTGTTTACTCGACCTTTGTATAATTTAATTTATGTCTAGAAATTAGATATGAAAGACCTTATTTACAAAATGTATTTAATTGTTAACTCGACCTATTTCTTTTCACAGGTCAGATATATGCAGTGGTTACCCCAAAAAATAATGAATGGGTTTTGACTATTGGTTGGCACGTTTCTTAGAGGGGAAACAAACCCTTATAGAACCTGTTAAAGATGATGAAAATATTGAATTCCCAACCGGATCGATGGTTATAAAAGGGGAGTACTTGACACTTGCAGCACAACAGAAAAGGAAGGGTGGGTATGTATATCAAGATTATAGACCAGGAGCTATTGTATAGCACTTCACCAACCTAGTAGTTGGTACAAACATCAAGCTCCGCACACTTGCTCACAAAAATAGGTCACATGTACGATACTTGCTACCTCATATAGAACACGAAATATTGATGGAAACTATCGGCACCAGAGATGATCCCGATGGCCTACTTGTATGAGTGCATTGTCAGGTGCATTATTTAAACCATGTTTGCACATTTTCATTGGGTTCTCTTTTCTTTCTTATGATGTTACTAATTTCTAGCCTTTGGTGTGCCTAGGATACAAACACCATCTACGACACATTGGAGGTGCCAAGAATGGTGTCTTTAGACACCACCAAATTTAGTTTGGAAAAACAAGTTCTCGAGTTGTTGAAATTTACATTTCTTGATGTTTTTAGTTTAATATATATATACATTTAATTAGGAGAGGCAACTAGAAACACATGATAACCATCACCCTGAATGCACCTACTAGGATTTCATGAGTCACCAATACTTCCATGCTCCAACTAGGGTCAAGACAAGTTATTTTATGTCCAACTAGAGTTTGGAGAGAAATTATGCAAGTTAGGAGAGGGAACTAGAAACATGTGATCACCAATACTTGAGATGTCCACCTAGGGTTTGGTGAGCAATCATGCAATTTAGGAGAGTCACCAATACTTGCATATACAAACACATGAACACCTTGATACTTGCATGCACCAACTAAACACTAAACACACATGTCTCAAAAAGTACACTAAACACACATGTATATCTAGAATTGATTTCCCATGGTAGCTTACATATCATAGTCATGGGTTTCCTTGATGGTGCATATCAAAGTGATCCGAATTTTAGTATCACAGGGCATCTTATTTTTGTAAATGATATATATATGCATGTTAGTAAGTATAAAGTTGGAGCTAGCATTGGAACACACAACTTTGGATAATTAATGGCCTCAATGCTCTTGATAGAATGTGCTTTCAACGGTGCTGTAAAAAATCTCTAGGTTTTTGTTCACTAGGATCTCACTATAAATTGTCATGGTGTTAAACAAGACCTAATTGAAGTGCAAATACTGCTACTCTTTAGTACATTTATTTTAGGAGAGTCAACTACAAACACTTGAGATACTCATCATGGGCAACCTGCATAAAACATGTTACATGTCAAAATTAGGATACATATTGAATGTTACTTGATTAAGATATATACACAAACGTACAAATAAAGTGATATACATAAACATACATGCTTGCTCGTGAACGGTGGGCCGCCGGTTTGGTGCTTTTCATGCACCAGTGCCTCACTAGGGGCCTGCATATAAAGTAGCATATATATATATGTCAATTTCATATAAAATAGTGAATCAGAGACATATATACTACCTGGAAGGAAAATGATGAACTACCAAAGAAAGCGAAACATACATACCTGTTTGGGGGGAAGAGGTGGGTTGACAACAACCTCGCTTTGGTGCTCTTCAAGCACCACTGTCACAATTGGTTCCTACATAAAGTAACATATGTCAAAGCGATATGTAAGTTACAAAATGATTTTTCCAAACAAAGTGAAACATAATTAAAAGCATATATATAATTAAAAGCATATTTCAAATAATACCTGTGTCTGCGAATCTACCTCTGCATGAGAGGGAATAGGCTGCGAGACAATATACTCTTCCTGGGAAACCTGCACAAAACATTTCAAGTATCAAAATTAGGATACATATTTAATACATTACAATCTATAAGTTATAAATATATATAAATAAAGCTTAAAAATTAACAAGTATAGTTCTTACCCCTATTGGTGAAGAACCAAACCCATAGGAAATATTGACAGCCGCATCAATGTTCTCAACATTGATCGACGGACTATGCGACTATGGTGTGCCATGGGACACCAACTATATATTTGTTCACAAATATTGTTAGATAATTAAATCGAAATAAAGTGCGAAACAATTGAATATTTTGACATGAAACAAAATATAATATTAAAATAATGAGTTTTACTTACAAAAGCGAAGTAATCCATCATCTCGGAAGTTGGAAGCAGGGCCATAGCATATGGCTCCACACGATGTGCAAGGGTGTGGAGTAACACGACGCTTTGAAGACTCTACATCTCCTCTGTGATCTATAGATGGGCCCTTCGTAGAAGTGCCATCCCCTTGGTCTACATTGCCTTGGACATCAGTCCCATGCTCAAGCAATGTCTCTACCATGTCAAGTAATGCCTCCTGTGTATACTCAATGATAGGACCTGCAGGAGGATATACTCGAGGGGGTTTTGGTGTGCATGGTGGGCGTGGCACATGGTTGGGATCTGTCCTGGCTCCTTACCTATCTTGGGGCATCCCATGACCAATACCCTGGTTGCCTAAGAGATCGAAGTAGTTAACATGTTTCCCTAGGATGAATTCTGCATACAACTTCCTAAGGAAATAAAATGGGATGTCCCTATTCCCATGGGGGTCTTCATCGAATACCATATACCAATGATCCATCCAATTAGCCTTTATATTTGGTTCAATGTACCAATCTATGGAAATGTGTGCTCGACTGGTGGGTGGAACCAATCCGGTGCTGGGGTCCCGGAATAATGAAAATAACTGGTCTTTAGCAATTTTAAGGGCTTTGATGTCTTTATGAGTCAATCCATCGGAGTAGTATTGCCTCCTAGATTCTATGTACGAGGTAATGTTGTACAGAGCTCCTTGGGCATCGGAAATTGTGTTTGTTATTGTGTCCAAGGCATTGGCTTAAGAATTTCTCAAATGACCCCCCCCCTCTAATGGATGAGCTAAGGCGCCTCAATGATGCCAAGCGTGCAATAATATGTGTGTTTCTATCTTGTTCCCCCTCCAGGTCTGGGTTTGGTTGTGGGTTAGGTTGTTGTGGGTTATTAGAGGGTGGGTTTTCCACATTTTGTTGTTCATTTGTGTTTTCTGTTAAGATTTAAGCATAAAATTGCAAGTTAATTTACTTAGAATCATTATTTGATTGTTCACATTCAATTATTTTTTTAAATTTGTTCAAAATAATTATAAAAACAAAGAAATTATGAAAAAAATTAAAGAATGGAAGGTTAAATGAAAAGGATTGAAGTAGCATAAATATTGCCATTGGAGCAATCCACCTCGTCTCCACCTTGAACTCGGCCTCGACCTCGAAAAGGTAAAACCCAAATCGCACCTGCGGTTTTTCGCTCCTCCTTTTTTCGCTTTTGCGTTGTTTCACTGTCTCGATGCTGTGAAAATGAGCTCGCGACCTCTGTTTTATTTTTTTCTGCTTTTGAATATCGCAAGTACGATATATCACATATGCGATATATCGCACTTGCGATGTACTTCTTTTGTGGTCCCCTTACAAAAAAATAACATGTTTTACAAAAATATGCCTTTCAACTTCTTGAGGGTCTCCCCCTCACTTGTTTTATCCAATATTTCATTGATTTAATTTTTGCTGCATCCATACAAATGCTTTTTCTTACCAAGTATCTCCACATAAAGTTATTGAATTAGAACATAAGATTAATCCCTTGTGGGATCTGGCCATATCCAACCTAGTTCTTCCCCTAATGGCTCCTTTTCCTTCATTATTCCAAAAGCATAGAAGTGGTTCCCTGTCAAAGATTCGCATGCTCTTAATAAGATCACTACAAAAAATTGCTATCCCTTGTCACAGTATGATGATTTTCAAGGGTAACAAATTCGTTACCAAGATGAAATTGTTGAATGGGATAACATCATTAGGTTTGCATGAGTTACAGTGACACCTATAAGATTGATTTAAGACTATGTTTCTTCTACATCCAAGGATTTTCATTGTGATATATCTTGAAAAAAATATCATTTTTAGTAAAACGTAGGAAGAGAACCTATGTGTGCACTTGGTACTAAAGCTGCTTGGAACTCACAAATTGCAGGTTACTCACAAAAAGTATTATATTGGGAAACCTCCATTCACTATCTAGGACTTCTTATTGATAAAATTGGAATAGGTGTTCATCTTGCCAATGTACAAGCTCTTGTTAACTGGCTCATCCCCTCATTGTTATTGCCTGAAAAAGTATTTATCGGTGGCCTAAATTTTTATCAACATTTTACTACTCATTTATCTCACATTTCATACCCCCTACATCAACTCTCCAATCCACTTGTGTTTTCCTAACAAAGTTAATGGATGAGAGTTCTTGGAACTCAAACACTACATTGTATTTGAAATTGGTTTTGCACCTTTTGGATTCACAATATCGCTTTGAGATTGAGAAAAATGATTCACACTATGCTACTAGTGCCATATTAAAATGGGTTGGTAATCCCATGAACTATCATTCCAAGACTTTGACAAACGCCAATCTGAAGTACAACACATATGACAAAGAATTTTTAGATCTAGCGAAGGCCTTGAAGCAATGGTGCCATTATGATTTGGATAAGGAAAATAATTTTTGTACTAATAATCATCCCTTAATCTTTTGAATTCATAGTCTAAGAGTTAAGAACAATTCCATCTCAAACATGCCTCCTACCTACAATAGTTTCACGTGGTCTTTAAATATAAGAAAGGGAGTTCAAATTAGGCGACAATGTGTTGAGTTTCCCTCCAACTTAACCAATGCACATTTTGGATGTTCCTTGTGTTTCCTATGAAGCTTGGAACAACTATATGCTACTAGTACTTTCTTTGGGTGAGTTTGGCAGGCCTTTCGTCATCCCACCCAAATTAATTTGTATTTGGGAGGGTTGGATGTTTATGCATAATTAAATTTTCCTACCCAACACTCTAGGCTCCTTAGTTTTGATTTGGGAAGCTCATGCCTCTTGATATGGTGGACATTTTGGCCCACTTAAGATGTGTTGACAGGGAAAAATGACCCTTCATCAACAAGGATAGAGTGTCCAATCGGAGGTCCCAATTAGAACCTCTTTCATTTGTGATGGCACTTTTGACTACTATGTGGACCCAATTGTCATTTGGATGTGTACGCTTTTTTGTGATTTTATTCTATTTTAAGACCCTATTATGTAGATATATTTATAGATGTAGAATGCATTTCTACCTAACTTATCCTAGCTGTGAGCTATTCTTACAATTAAGCTAAGAATGAGCATGAACCACATTAATTTTCATATGGAATAAATTCATATACATATGCAACCATATGATTCACATAATGCCTGAATAAGCCTAAACATCCTATCCTTAGGATCATATGATATACTTATTAGCATGGCCTTAGTTGGAACAGCACCATGTCATGCTCGATTGTTTACACAAGTCAATCTTGTGTACAGATAGCCAAGGGAATCATGTAAAGGTTCAAGGCATAACTAAGAACTTTTAACACATATTTAATTAATTTTGGATATAAACAGTGAATATAGAATTCCAAAATAACCAAAAAAACTCAATTCTAGAGTTGTTCTCGTAATAAAATATTTCCAAATTTAATGAAATATGTGTTTTTTCCGTAAGGCAGATATCTGCTTTACAAGCAGAGAAGTGCTTTAGGAAAAGCTACAGATTGTTTGCAGTGAACATCAATGACATACAAGCTAAAATATAACAACACATCAAGGACTTTCCAGTTCTCATATATTTCACAGATGTATTTCTGGAGGAGATACCCGGGTTACCACCAAAAAGAGACTTAGATTTTTCCATAGAACTCACACCAGTGCCAATTCCAACTTCAGAAGCCCCTTATCACATGAGCGGACCATGAGTGCACCAGAGTTGTAGGATTTGATTGAGAAGGGATATATCCGACCAAGTGTGTCCCCTTGGGGAGCACCGGTACTTTTCATAAAGAAGAAGGATGGTACGGTGAAAGTGTGCATCGATTACTGCAAAATTAACAAGTTGACCATCAAGAACTGATACCCACTCCCTAGGATCTATTAATTGTTTGATCAAGTAGGAGGAGCCATGATATTTTCAAATATTGACCTGTGATCCAGGTACCATCAGGTACGAATTCAAGATGAGAATATTCACAAAACCACCTTTCATATGAGGTACGACCACTATGAGTTTGTAGTGATGCCATTCGGTTTGACCAATGCACCAGCAAAATTTATGTGTATGCTGAACAATATCTTTAGTATATACCTGAATAAATTTGTTTTGGTATTTATAGATGACATCCTAGTTTAATGTAAGAGTAAAGAGGGACACGAGGAGCACCTCTACATAGTGCTACAGGTGTTACGAGAATACCAGCTCTACGCCAAGTTTAGTAAATGTGATTTTTACAAACCACGGATACAGTACTTGGGTCATGTCATCTCTGAGAAAGGGATATCCATGGACCCGAAAAATATTAAATCCATAGAATATTGGACTAGCCCCACTAGTTTCACCGACATTAGGTCCTTTTTGGGATTAGTCAGTTACTACCGAAATTTCATTGAGAACCTTTTTAGGATAGCTTGTCCCATGACCACTTTGAAAAGGAAGGAAAGCAAGTTCTTATGGACAACCAAGTGCGAGGAAAGTTTTCAAAATCTCAAACACATTTTGATGACTGCCCAATACTACAAATTATGGATCCCGCTGGGGATTTCATTTTTTGCACAAATGCAAATGAGGAAGGGCTCAAAGGATTCCTCCTACATAACAATTGCACGATCTATTATGAATCATGGAATTTAAAAGAACATGAACAAAACTACCCCAACCATGATCTTGAGTTAGCATCCATTATCCACTCCTTGAATATGTGAAGGCACTACCTCATGTGGAAGAAATTACTTCTAAAAATAGAAAATATGAGTCTGAATTATTTAAATGAGAAACCATATCTAAATGTCATGCAAGATAGATGGTTGGCTTTCCTTAGCGAGTACCATTTTGAGCTAAAGAATATAAAGGGAAAGGAGAACAAAGTTGTTGATGCTTTGAGCCGACTATCGCATGTGGTATATGAGGTGACTTTAATTCAAAACCATTTGGATTTACATGAGAGGATTATAATGGCCAACATAGTTGACCCTTTCTATGTTGAAATCCTTAAGGAGGTCCAAGAGGATAGGTTGTCAGCAACAAAAAGAGTACAAGGTAGATGAAATGGAATTCTATGGTCCAAAGAGAGATTGTATGTTCTAGAAGGAAGGGACACCAGGTTGAGCATGCTCATGGAATTTCATCAGACACCCTACTCAGGGAATCGAGGATATCAGAAGATGATATCTGTAGTGAAGAAATACTTTTTCTGGCCTAAGTTAAGGACTGACATAGAATTTTTTATCGTGAAATGTCAAGATTGTCAGCTGGTCAAAGCTAAGCACCAACATCCTTCGAGGTCACTACAACCATTACACATTCCAAAAAGGAAGTGGGAGGTCAATAGTGTGGATTTTATCACGAGTCTACCTAAGAGTAAGAAGCAAAATTATTCTATGTTTGTAGTAGTTGACAAATTGTCAAAAGAAGCACACTTCATTCTAGTGAAGTCGACCTACAAGGAAGTACGCATTGTTGACATCTTCTTAAAGGAGATATTTAGATTGCACAGTATACCCAAGGCAATCATCTTGGATTGAGATACTAAGTTTAGCTGGAACTTTTGGAGATCCTTATTCTCCAGATTAGAGACACAGTTGAGCTTTAGTACTGCTTACCATGCATAGATTGACAGGAAAACAGAATGGGTAAACCAGGTTGTAGAGGACGTGCTTAGGATGTATGCCATCAACAACCTCACCATGTGGTAAAATTACCTGCATCTTGTATAGTTTGCATATTAAAATGGATACCATACCTCTGCCAAGATGAGTCCCTTTGAGGTACTCTATGGATGGAAGTGTAGAACATCGGTTACTTGGGATAGACTGATGGATCGGCTCATGTCAGGTCCTGAATTACTAAAGGACATGGAAAAATTGGCTACCAAGGTCTAGTTGAACCTTAAAGAAGCACAAGACCTCCATAAGAGTTTCGCGGATAAGAAAAGAAAAGATAAATATTAGCATATAGGTGATTATGTTTACTTGAAAGTAAAACCAAAAACACGCTCATTAAGCTTGGGGAGGTGTGGTAAGTTAGCACCTAGATTTTGTGGACCCTTTGAGATACTAGCCAAGAGTGGGACAATGGCATATGACCTAGCTTTACCTACTCACATAAGAGTTCATGATGTTTTCCCCGCATCCTTATTAAAGAAATATGTTTATGATACTAAACATGTGATTGATTAGTTCTTGTTACACGTGGAACCTCAAAGGGAGTATGAACCTAAACCCATTCATATACTGTACAAGAGAGAGGTGCATCTCAGGAAGCACACCATACTCCATTTGAAAGTGCAATGGAAGCATTGTTGGGTGTTTTATTATCTTAATTAATTCACCAAATATTTAATTTATCAATCGGGGTTTGTAAACTTGGAGTTGACACAAAATGTATGAGAAGGTAGAAGGGTACCTAAAATATTGGCTCGGACTACCTTAGAAATGTTTAATAATGAAAAGATCGAAATATATTTCAAACTGAAAAACCAAGTCAAACTTCATAAATACAACTACTAAGCTGATTAGACCTAAATGAAACAATAGATCAGAGTAGTATCAATCTATACTACTCTACTCTATGAACAATAATTGAAAAGATTAAAACAATACTATTCTAAGAAACAAAACTTGATCAAAATAAAACTACTCTTATGAAAATGGAAGCTACTAATAAATTTTTCAGACTCTAATCTAGGAATTAGAAAGACTATGAACAAGTTCAGAAACCTATCAATGAAATGGTTTAGCTTACAACTAACTATATGAGGACAAGAAATTGTATTATCTGGAGCAAGGTTACAACTACTTAATAAGCCTAAGGGATTCGATAATTATACTATTCATGCATTTATCAAATACTTAAACCAAGTTAAACTACCTAATTCCATTCCCCTTGACAATTTGAGGATATGTATCAAATGTGACAGGAACTGGAGAAAATGTATCAAAATGACTTTCAAAGGTAACAAACAAACTGAACGGAAGTAAATCTAATTTTAACCTATACAAAGAGATGTAAGCTAAAAATGTCCAATTACAAGTGACTGTAAACATTGTAATCTATTCTTTATTCATAAGGAAATGATACTTAAAATCTAGCTACATTACTTGAAATGAAATGTCGATTAACAAAAGTACAAATCCTAAGCTATTTAATCTTCGATGACTACTTAGAAGTGAAACGTGAAATGTCTATCTGACTCATGCAAATGCCTATCAACATCAAATGATATCCTATTGATGCTTCAACCTAATTTATAAAACATTAACTAGAAGAAAAACCAACTAAACTAAGTATAAGAAAATAACTTAAATGAGTGAAGTCAATATCAACTTGTAATCAATTCCTTTAACAGAAAAACAAGATGTTCTTACGCTACCTCTACTATAAATCAAACTATCTTCTTAAGATAACTATGAAAGTGTAATGAAACTAATCTAGAAATTGAGAAGCAAACCTATGTTCAACTGAGTTATGAAAACTCTTAAATATTGAAAACTAATCCATCTAAATTAAACACATATGGGTTTATTAAACTTAGATTGAGACAAGTTCCTAGCCTATTCTATATATGGAAATGGAAGAACTTGAAACAAAGAAATTAAACCAATCCAAAACACTATGTAAAATAAAAGTAATGGACTAATTATAAACTTGAATGCAAACTGGGAATGAAATACTAAATTTATTTAAAAATGAAACAAAATTATACTTAACAAAGTTTATGATAATATTGTGAACTATTATTGCATTTTCCACCTAACTGTTAAGCAAAGAACATTTATTCACTTGAAATAAAAGCCTAGTTGTATTTCCTGAAACAAAGTTATATGAAATACTATTTAACAATACCAAAAGGAATTGTTAGAGCTATTCTACTTCTTCTTATCTACTTCAGAACATGAAATACTATGGAGAATCGAAACAAACATCTAATATTTAACTTGTAACTAAACTTATCTACCAAGTACAGAAAACTATTGTAACACCCCGGTTTCGACCCCATTTGCACTAAAAGATACATGATGTATATATTGTAATTAATCGTGGTGAGGAGCTAAAGGAAAAATCCCCACCATCGATTTGGTTGTGTATGTTTCGGCAATAGGGATAGTTGTCGATGGTATATCGTGCTATCCGGCACATTATAGTTTGGCATCATGTAAATACACACATCAAATAAAAGAAACCAGAACCAGCTATGATGGTGCAACGTTAAAAATGAAAATGGCATGATTCCAAAGGATAAGGGGGTGAGGGATGTCAAACCTTGGTCTATGGGGGGGGAAGCCATGTGTCATCTTCCCTTGTCTCATACAACCACTTTAAAAATATCTGTTGAGTAGTGGAGGCTGTGGCAGGACTGTCAGTCCTTTCCCACGTGCCCACTCCACCAGTGGATTCTTCCTCTTCACATCACTGGGGCAGAGGAGAGACATTCCATTCTTCCATTCTCTTTCCACTCTCTCCATTCCTCCATTGTTTTGGTATGGTCCATCCTCACGCGGAGGGTTCTCTTCACGAACAGGCGGGAGATCTTTGTTGTTACCCTCACGCGGGCAAGGTTCAGCTCTCCATTCTTTTTGGATGATTGTGGTTTTTAAAAGTTTCTCCCTTCACGCAGGGAGGAATGCTTCCTCACGCGCACCGTCTTGGGGGATTCTCCATCGGTTGTCCATCCACACATAGATAGCCATTCTTTCCATGACACCACTCTTCTCGGGTCTGTTCGTTCCTCACGATTCTCTATTCATCCACGCACATAGGCTAGGTCTGTTCACTCTCACGTAGGGACGTGCAGGAGGAGGCGAGTTCATCTTCCTCACGTGGAGCTAACGAGCTGGAAGAGCGGCCTCAAGGGCAGGATTTCTACTGTGTATGTGACATAGCCATGGTTTTTAATCCATGATTTTGGCTTGCTGTTGGTTTAACCCGCGATTTGGGTTGTTTTCGTTCTTCCCCTAATTTTTGGATGTTGTTGAGAGTCTGATTTCTTCTTCCATTTCGGACTGTGTGTGGGTTTCTTCCATGTTTTGCCTAGGCTGTGTCTTTTTTTTTTTGCACATAGGATGAGATTTTGTTCTTTTCTCTTTTCTTCCTATGTAAGTTCGCCAGCCATTACATTGGTTAACTGTGTGTGCTGTGGGCTCATGGATGTTGGTTGGTTGTTGATTGCCACATCCCGCTAGTTGAGTTTTCCTCTGTCCACGCTAGGAGTTTGGATTCTCCTTTGTTTTGAGACTGTGGATTGTTGCCATCATTCATTTTGAGTTTGTGGCTATTGATGTACCCTGGTTTTGGGTTGTTGTTGAGTTGTTTTGGCCATGCTAGGGCCAAAAACAACTCTGAGTTATCTTGTGGATCTGAACTGTATTCCACCTTTTGTTTGGGATTGTTACCCAGTTGTCTTTGCCTTCTTCACAGAGATGTGAATGGGTTGTTTTGCTGCGGTATGCAGTGGTTGGTCTTCAGACTGTTGTGAGTGGTATTAGAGGCTGGGTATGCATGAGAAGACTAGTGTTGAGGCAACCAGCTTGGCATTTATCCTTTCCTAGTTCCTTGATGACCTGGTAAAACCCTACTATGTGGGTTTGGCTGATTGGCAAACCTTGGCTATGTGCAAGCCCGCATTGACCCTTATTCCTTGAGGAATCATGCCTAGCTCGAGGGTGGAAGTGTTGCTGAGAGATTGATGAGCACGCTGACCTATGGTTGGGTGGAACGTTGTAGCGACGTAGCTGGTTGCGGGGCGAGTTCTTCATTGAAAGATAAGTAATCCTGACTGTTTCATCTCTACAATTATATCTACTGTTTCATGAGAAATGATGAACATGTTGAATGTTGGAATGTATGTGTTTTCTTCTGCTGAATGTTTGAGGAATTATGCATCATAGTATTTATTATGTTAAGATTTTTATTTTAGCATTGATGTTCGTTCATGTTCATGGGGTTGTTTGCCCATTTGTTTGGTGTTAGTAGCGTCCTTTTGCCCGGTCGGAGGGTCGGGGACGTAACAACTATTTTGGACTAAAATATTATAAACAAACTTTTGGAATAATGAAATGAATTGGAACAAATTTTAACTTAAAATCAGATTCTATATTTGATGGAAAAACAAGACAACACTACTTTGTTAATTATTAATCACTATGCCATTTTATCTTAACTTCTAAGGAAAAGAAGAGATCTATTTTATTGCAAATTAAGTAGGATTTGAATGTTTCATGAAAGAAAATAAAAGTGAATTATAAACTACTATATTAAATATAGAAATACTAATGGTATGTAAATCAAAATCCTACTACGCAGTGACTAAATGGGACTGAAATGCAAATGGGTATAACCGCGATTGCAAATGACAAGTATGTTAGTATGAATTTAACATGAAATACTGAGAACATATTTAAATCCTAGATAAATACTGAACAAGAATGAATTCAAACCCTAGCTAGACACAAATAAAATGGAGAAGGTAGTATTGACAGTCTAAATCCTGGTGAATACAATGGATAGTATTGACGGAGATACATTATTACCTTCACACAATGATTGAACAGTTCTTACAGGAAAATGATCTGCACAATAAAAATACTTAGGTGTACGATGGCAAGAAATCAAAGCATATGTATAGGTAACACCAATGTCATTGAGGGCCCCTATCAAGAGACAATGGATGATCCTATGAAGTTCAGTCACCAACCATCAAATGGAAAACGCAATCACAGAACCGAGCAAGAGTTTTTATATCAATTGAAAATGCAAATTATAGAGTATACGCCAAAAAAAATTTCACAACCCATTATGTATTTATATAGTTTTTGCAATGGATACAGAGGGTCAACCCTTTCAGTGGTTGACCTCTCGAATAATAGAATGTATTAAATACTGAAAACAACTCCATTTATGAACTGAACTAAACAAGTCATTTTTCCCCAAATCTTGCATGTCAATTTCCTTGATTCGTACAGCAGAATAGGTGGATACTTGGGTGAGATAGAGAGAGAATATTTGTAGGAATAAGCTCATGAACCATGTTTTCCAGGTGGGCTACAAAACCCATGTCTTCATTTGCATCTTCAATGCTCCCAAATATGCTAACAAATGATTTATGGTGTGCGAATGAAAGGTTGAATGATACTCTGCATACAAATGATAGTTTGAATGATTGTCTACATGAGAACCATAGTCTGCATAAGAAAAACTATATGCCCAATGGATTTAGCAATGTTAATATAATGTTATTTTTTCCATAAAAAATGATGATTCAATGAAAAGTTATATATAAATAGTATGAGTATAAAAAATGGATACCTAAGTCAATACTGGTGTTTGAATGATACAATATATGAGCTTGATATACTAGGAATGAAAAAAATGACACCAATATAGAATTATTATAGATCCGAAAGGATGACAAAATTGGACATCAAAACACCCCCAAACCGAGGATATGCCAGGTCCCACTGAGCAAAAAGAAAAGGAAAACAGGAAAAAGGTTGAGCTATGACAATAGTGACCTTTGACATTGAGGAAAAGGAAGTAAAATTGGGTTTATACCTCCTTGAGTGAGCCTATAAGGTACCATATCTAGTACGGAGACCGTCATGAGAAGATGTAATGGCTTTATTAAGCTCTTCGATGCTTTTCACATGAAGACGCAATTCCACATTCTCTTGACGAAACTCTGTAATTAAGCCAACATATATTTGATTTTTTATTTGTCAATTGTGCCACTTATTTTGTTAAATGATCGAATTCTGGTGGGATCGACTAAATGGTTCTAGAGGTTGTTCGAAATTCTTATGAGAGACCAACCCTTGTGAAATTGTTTGAGGGTTAGTAGAGGTGGTTGGTTTAGAATGATCCTTGGAGAGAGGAGAGTAGGAGAAAGTCTAGGAACGGAAAGAAAATTCACGCAAACCTGCAGAGGAAACATACAATATAGGGGTAGACACACCAGGAGTAGGTTCATCTGGATGAGTGTTAGGATTATTTTCATTGCCTGTCTGAATGATGGGATGAACACGATTCACCCCTCTACGCTTAGTGGGTATCTATGATAAGAGTGGAGGCTTAGTTGTCATGTCTTTATGGACATGCTCAGAAGAGGAAGAAGAGTGGCTAAGATTCTTCGATCTCGAGAGAGACTTATCAAATTGCATAGACTTAGGTTCCTCTCTTTACTCGGGTAGAGGTTTGTCTAGGTTCACCATCACGAGTCTAATACCAAATCCATTTTTGAGAGGCAGAGGAAGAGGTAGAGGCTTTAACATGGGGATTCTTAGCCAGATGTGGATTCAAAGCTACAAACACAAAATTTTCCCATGTTCTCCCTATTTCCTTCAATTGATGGATAATTAAGATCTTGATGAGGCCATGGTGATAAAATATTCCAGAGGGATTAACAATATTGTTTGTAACATGGTTTGACATTTTCTAAAGACTTCGCAGGAAATAAAATGGAAAATTGATAGTTTGATTAAGGACAAAATGAGCTAACAACCAAAGATGACAAGCCTTGAATACTGTAAACTTACCCTCATAGGTGATGAGGTGGATTATAACAGCTAAGGGGTCCAAGTAATCTAATTTAACCCACTCTTAGTGGAATCCTCTGGTTCCTGCAACATGGTGATAGTCTTTATTGAAGGATAAATTGAACTTTGATAGAGGAAGGGAAAGGTATTTATGCCACCGAGCACCCTTCCGAGGAAGCTTCATAGCCACTACTATAGAATCTTCAGTTATTGGAAACACAAGTGAACCAACATGAGCCATATTTCCATCAAATCCCTTGGAAAATATTAATGAAATCTCATCATCATGGCCTTGGAAGCGGTAAAGAAACTTACCTCAACCTTCTTGGAGGAACAATTCACAACACACACAAAACTCAGGGATTGAAAGCAAATATTGGTAGTTTTTGGGTTCGTGACGGGTAGGCATACTAACAGAGGTAAGTGAGAATAGGGATGCATTTGAATGTAGAATGAAGACTAGTGGAGAGCAGGTACAAATGGAATCAGAAGATGAAGACGTAATTGGTTGTAAAACAGGGTTCATATGGATGGATGAATAACCAAAGGCTAGAATCTGGCACGTTTGGATGATCTAATCATCATTTTAATTCAAATAATAGATCATAGTAAAGAAAGATGTGTCATATGAAATCATAATAGTTATATCAACTCTTCAACAAATGTCCAAAGTTATAAACTTTGGGCAGGTTGAAGAAACAAAATATTCGTCATCATGAAATCGTAGAGTGAAGCTTATTAAAAATGACGATGACCTTAGTTGGATAAAAAAAATATTGATAACCCCCTTGCATAATAATTAACTCAAATTGAAATAACGAATGAAATTGTATGGACATGAGTGAATAATTATGCAAAAACTTTTGAAGACTATGTTTATGTGAAAATATATCGATTAGCCAACTGTTTGTGAAGTCGCTATGAATAGAGAATGATAAACATATAAAATATTGTAATTCTTCGAGAGGTGAAAAGATGGTATTGATTATTTTTGATATGATTATCAATTAGATCTATCATCCCATAACCAAAATTTGAAAATTGTATACCTTGGCATTATTAACAGTGCTATTACAAGGTTATAGTTTCATTTAGATCTTCATTTGACACTTCATTCTTTCAAGAATTCATTCAATCCTTCCTCTAACAGGCCTTTGAATTTTAAAAGAATGTGCTTCTTGCCTTTTGGTTGTGCAGAATATTTCTGAGCTGGATAAGATATTATTTTAAGTCTGCATAAATGAAGTTGTCGCTTCTGTTACTACTCCAGAAGTGAGAATAATGTAGCTAAAGCAAAGAAAATTGGTGAATAAATGGATGTTGTCAAGTGTAAAGCACATCTTTGAAATTTGCATGTTTAATATTGATATAACCCTTCCCTTTGACTCAAATTTGACGGTTATTACCCATATGAATACTAGGACCATAAAAAGATTACAAGGAAGAGAATGATTTTCTGGATGCAACCATATGATTGGAAGCTCCATAATTAATGAGGAAGGCATGTGTTGTTAAATAACTAGCCTTCAGTGCATGGCATGTCTCTTCATGTTCTTCAGTTTCTTCTCTATGGTTAGCCTTCCTTGAGCTAGCAGGTACAGTAATGTTATGTTTCTTCAGAAGAAGAGCCATTTCATCAATTGTTCTTCTCATACAGGAGCTTTTTGGATGAAATTCCCTTCCACAGTAAGAACAAAGAGTCTTTCCTTTTCCATTCTTCTTGCTTCTCTTTGAACCTGAAGGCTCATTTGACTGCTCTTTCTCCACAAGAGACTCATCATTTTGCTTCCATTTATCATTTGCAACCTTAGGTCCTCCGACAACTAGTGCATGATCTCTAAAATATAGAATGATCCCCATTTGGATCAACTTGTCATGCTCCTGAGTGAGATATTCAATGAAGGCATTAAAAGTAGGCATCTTCCACTTTGAAGTAGTGAGCTTCACTGAATGAAAGTTTGATACAAATACTGTGTAGTCTACACCAAGTTTAGAGATAATGGAAAGGATGAGTTGATCATCATCCTTCTCAACCTTACACAATTTCAACTGGAACACTAGATGATTGAATTTGGTGAAGAATTCATTTAGTATTTCGAAATTGGATTGATGAAGAGAAATCAGCTCATTCTCTAGCTAATAGATCCTCGCGTCATTATCCTTATCAAATAAGAAATAAAGCTTATCCCAAACCTCCTTCAGAGTTGTCAATCCATTGATGTGGAAGAGAATCTCTCAAGAGATGGAGAGGCACAATCACCCATATGCTTCATGAAGCCTATTCCAGTACTTTTGTTTGTCAACATAAGGAACTGGCTCTGCCTCTGTCTCCATCATAAGTCTGAAGAGTATTTTGGAGAGAAGTTGCATCTCCATGTCCTCCTTCCACTGCTAGTAGTTGAAAGGACTGAGAAGCTCCATTGGAGGGGCCATTTCTAATGTACTGAAGGAGACTGAGCTGTTGTAGCGAATGCATTGAAGGAGACTGGGGTGCTTGTAGCAAATCAAGTGAAGAAGACTGATAAACCTATAAAACACATAATCAAACAGAAAAAATAATGTCGTCAGTCTGCACTTTTGGAATTTTCATCATACCCAGCATAGCTGATCAAGCAAGCTTGATCAACAATTCCTTTACTTGGGATATGAAGTGGTAAATTCTGTGCTTCGGGTGCAGTATTGGAAGGAGCATTTTTTATAAAAAAAAATTACATTTAAGTATGAATATGTAGTAGGATAAGTGCATTCTCTTGTTGAGGCTCTGATACTATATTAAATTGATCACATATATCTGTGGACTAACACACAACTCAAACGAAATATCATACAGTTTTACTCAGAAATTGAACAATGAAACAATGCAAAAATGGCTTGCAACTGTGAATTATTTTATTAATCAAAATTAATTAGATAATTAATTACAATGAAGTACAATGGATAAATAGCCTCATGCAATTCGAATTGGTTTGAATCTACTTGACTAAATGGTTAACTGACCTTGTCTAAATCATTATCGGAGTTCATCGGAGTTCAAAATCCAAGCTCTAGTGTCAAATTCAGTGTTAACTAGTCTAATTGACTGAGGTAGGTGAGTAAATGCACCTCACCTACATGCAGCCATGAAAACCTAGCGCTAACTGATTAGAACTAAATGTAATTGATTCCTAACTGAGCTTGACTAGTCACCAAGTGAACTCAACTAATGGAGGTTGGTGTCGGCACTCCCAGTGGTTCCTAATCTATAGGGATTGATCTAGGAGGCTCCTAAACTGGTGTATGCAAGTGCAGTCAGTGGTAGCTAGCCTCAATTAGTGTTCCACACACTTTAGTAACTGGTACATGTGCCCCAATTAGGCCTAGTGGACCCAATGGTGCTAGTGAATAAAAATAGACTGAAAGGACTTCTGATTTAGACATAATTGACCAAATTGGACAAGGGAGGATTATAATCCTAACATGGAGTTCATCTTGTCTAATTTCATATAACTCATTAATCTATAAAATACATTTTTTTGTGCCTCTTCCAAATCCATGCCTAATTGTACAACCATACAAAAAGTATTTACTTGGAATTCGTTAGGTAAAATAACTTCGTTCCCATATACCAGCTCATAGGGTGTATGTCCAATAGTGTTTTTCCATGTTATTTGATAGGCCCATGGGGCCTCTTGGATTCTATCTTCCTAGTCCTTATGATGTGGTTGAATGGTTTTTGTCAAGATAGCTTCCAATACTTTGTTTGTTGATTCTACCTTACCATTATCCTATGGGTGGTATGGAAAATATTTACAGTGTCTAATGCCATACTTTGTAGTAAGTTATTTCATTAATTTGGAGGTGAATTGAGACCCCTGGTTAGTGACAATTTCCCTAGGAACACCAAACCGGGTGAATTTATCTTCATATATAAATTCTACCACAGATTTCTCTGTGGCTTGAAACAGAGCTTTGGCTTCTACCCATTTAGTGACATAGTCAGTGAAAACTAAGATGTACTTCTTTTTGCGGGACATGGGAGAGATTGGACCTACAGATCAAAAGCCTATTGCTCAAAAGGCTCAATCATGAATTGAGGATGTAAGGGAATCTCATCAACTGACGTAGCCCTACCTATTCTTTGATAACTGTCACATCCTCTTACATACTTTGAAACATATTTGAAAATGCTTGGCCAATAATATCCAGAGTGCAATACTTTGTATCTTGTACGCTTGTCAGAAAAGTGTCTACCACATGGCCCATCATGGCATGCATGGAGGATTTCTACCATCTCATATTCTTGTACACATTATCTAATAATAATATCTGGGATAGTGCAAAAAAGGTCATTGTCAATCCAAGAGTAGTTTTAACTTTGAACTATAACTCGATGTTTTTCATGTGGGGACAAGTGGTTTGGTAACTTCCCAGTTTCTAAATAATTAGTGATGTCTGTAAACCAAGGATTTTGAATAGAAAGAACAAATAGATGTTCTGCGATAAAAGTATCATCAACGGGTCTAGCAATGTCATCATGTTGAATACGAGAGAGAAAATATGCTACCAATTTCTCTCGACCAGGTCGATCAACGACAATGATGTTAAACTCTTGCAATTGAACAAACCACCGGGTTACCCTACAATTGTTAATTGGTTTGTTAATTAATAATCTAATGTTAGAGTGGTCCGTGTGTACAAAGACTCATATCTTGTAATGTAATGGTGAAATTTGTTGATAGCATAGACTATTGCAAAACTTTTTCATTAATTGTGTAATTTAATTCAGCAGGAGTCAAATTCTTGCTAACGAAATAAATGGCATATGATTCTTGGCCTTCTTTTTGACCTAGGACCCCTCTTATGGCCATGTCAGAAGCATCAGTGGACATATGGAAAGGAAGGGACCAATCAGGACCCCTAATTATTGGTTTCACTGATAACTTTTCCCTTAACACCTCAAAATCATGTTGACAATATTTAGTGCATTGGAATTATGCATCCTTAATAAGCAGCTTAAGCATTGGTGCAACTATTTCAGTAAAATCTTCAATAAAACATTGGTAGTCACTTGCATGGCCAAGAAATATCCTTACCTCTTTTTGAGTTTTTGGAGAGAGAAGATCAACAATTACTTCTATTTTGGCAGGGTCTACCTTGATTCCTTGAGAAGAGACATTATGTCTCAAGACTATACCTTCTGTTAATAACATTTTACATTTTTTCTGGATAAGGGATAGTTTTGATTCTTGACATCAGACCCGGACCTTTTCAATATTATCAAGGGCCTCGTGAAAGGTATTACCATAAGCTGTAAAATCATCCATGTACACTTCCACACAATGATGTATAATATCAGCAAAAATTCCTAAGAATGCATGCTGAAAGGTGGCAGGTGCATTACACAGGCCAAAGGGAAAAAACCTATAGGCATATGTTCCCCAAGGGCAAGTAACATTAGTCTTATCTTGATCCTCAGGTGCTATAAATATCTGATTGTATCCACTATATCTATCGAGAAATGAAAAGTATTGTTTACTGGACAAGGTATCTTGCACTTGGTCAATAGAAGGCAAGGGAAAATAGTCTTTAAGAGTAGCCTTTTTCAGCTCTCGAAAGTCAACAAAAATATGCCATTTTCCTATGACTTTATTTGGTACTACCACTAGAGGAGATACCCATCTACTATGTAAGATTGGGTAGATAAAACCAACATTGAGAAGTTTTTGTAACTCTTCTTTAACTATGTCCTTCAAAGCATGATTCATCCTCCTCTAAGGCTACCTTACAGGTGATATGTTCACATCGATCTAAATATGGTGAATACAAGTGTTAGGGTGTATACCCTATATATCAGTGTATTCCCGTGCAAATGCTCCAGTTTGACACTTGAGAACTTTGAGCAACTGCTCTTGTTGGTTTTCACTTAACATCGCATTTATGTGTAAATGTTTTCTAGGGCTGACTTCACAAGGTATGATATAAGACCCTATATGTTCTTCAATAGAAAATACACATTATATATCCTCAAATGTTAAAAGGTCCAAATTTTCTTGAAACTCATCTCAAACAATTTGATCGAATCGAGCGAAAGACTAAGGAAAATCTATACAAGTTGTTGAAGAAACAAATTGATTTAGCACACTCTCAGTAGTCTTGTCCTGAAGTGCCCATGAGTAATCACTAGGAAGGGAAAGGTATTCAAAACTTTCATCCCCAAAAGGATAGTTTAACCACCACAATTTTTTAGTTACTGGTTGTGCTGGTGGGTATAAAGTGATTTTCTGTGTAGACAACCCATTATAAATGGTCATTTCTCCATCCCTACACCCTATAAAGTCGTTAGCTGTAGCTAGCCATGGTAAACACAGAATAATAGGGTGTTGTTTAGAAGGATCTTTTGATTCTACAACCATAAAGTCAACGGGGTATTCCCATGCATCTACTGATACAATAATACCATCCAGAACTCCAGCAAGATTTACAGTAGTGCGGTCTGCTAGTTCTATGATTGTAGGGGTAGGTAGGAGAAATTGTCCCAACTGTAAAATTCCTAAAATTGTGGTGGTTATCATATTAATAGTAAACCCAAGATCGATTAGAGTATTTCCTATGGAAATATTATTTACAATGATAGTTACTATTGGACTCCCCATATTTGTATATTTTTCAATTCTACACTGGTCTGTCATACACTCAGACATCTCTCCTATAACATGAATTGTGGGGGGATATTTCTTCTTCTCACCTAGCCTTTTGATACAAATTTTGTTTATTACCTTTTTTTAAATTGGTATATCCTTAATATCCTATAATAGAGTAATTTTGACATAGATATTTTTTAGTTCATTTAGAATATCATACTCGGGATGAACCACAGGTTTTTCTATCGCTAGTCGTTCTAGAAATGGAGGTATTTTTCATTCCTGAGTTGGTTCCTGCTGAGGATGGGTATGCACTAGAATTTATGAAATATCTAGATCCTTTAAAATAAAATCATTCATGACTTTTTTGGTGTATTCTTCTTATTCATCCTCCTCATGAATGACGACTGATGACTTGGGTTTGTCATTGACAACTCTTCCATATCGGAACTGGATTCCGTCCATAGGTGGAGTTGAAATAACGTAAGATGGAAGAGTTTTAAACTCAATGCTATTGAGAGCTTGAGCTGTCTTATTTTTTGTGCTAGGAATCGGTTGTGTGGGTAATAGTGTGGGTCGTGGGGAATTTGAATTTTGGAAATGATGAGGTTGTTGTGTAATAAGGGGAACTGGAGGCATAGACATAGGAAAAAGTTGTTGGATATTAGGTGAGTGTTGAGGGTAAGGATGATTAGGTGTGGGAAAAGGTGGTGACTGAGTATATTCTTGTCCCATCCACCCTTATGGCTAATATTGATGCTAATAAAAATGAGGAGCAGGAGGATACTAGGGTGGCCAGTTTTGCCAACTTCTAGTGGTCCATTGTTGAGGTTGTTGCTAGGGATGATAACACGGTGGGGGTTACGGTGATGAGATATGATATGTTGGTTGGTCTCTAGGTTTCCAAGGTATCCTAGATGTTTCACAAACTTCCCCACTCTTATATATGGCTTGTAAACCAGGCAACGATGGACAATTTTATGTTCTATGATCCTCCATGCAAATGTGACATACTAAGATATTATTCAATGTGCACTCCCATTGGAGATCCTTAGTCTTGGATATTGGATAGAAAATTCTCATTGATGCACACTCCTCCTCTTTCCTTTTCTTAGCTTGTAAGGCATATAGTTGAGAACTCATTTCTCCTAAAATATAAGTTTTGAAGTTTCCCAATAGGTTTCCTAACACTATCATCGTGACTCCGCTAGAACTAGAAATATTTGATTTTAGATTTATATTATAGGGTTCCCAAATATTTCTCCCAATGTTTCCCCTACTTCTACAGTAATTTCTACAAATCTCATAGATTTGCGCAAAATGTTTGTGAGGTATATCGCCAGATGCCATGAGATTAAGTGTTTCTACCAGGTCTTCGAAAATCCCCTTAAGGAAGAGTGTTTGTATTGCATCCTCTCAAAGGTCATTATATTTAGACTTGTGTAACACATAATTAAACCTTTCGAGATAATACTCTAAGATCTCGTCTTCAAGTTGTTGTATCTTGAAAATGTTGTTTCGAGATTCTCTAGGTTTGCAATACTCCTGATATTTCCGCAGGAATGTGGTTTTTCATATCTTCCAAGGTTTTGATACTATACTCTCCGAATCCCATGAACCATATTAAAACAAAATATTTTAGTGTAGCAGGGAAAATTTTCAGTTTTGGAGCATCTTGTATATAGTTATAGCTTCTACAAAGAATGTCAAACTCGAACATAAACGTGTCTGGGTCTTCATTACTCTTCCCATAGAAACTAGGTAGGGAGGAAGGAGGGATTTTTTCATATTTACATCATGTGTCGTGTGTAGGATAGAAAATCCAAAGGTAACTTCAGTTCAATTTCCTGCTTCTTCTTCTTCCTCATCATGTCTAACCTTGTCATGATCTTCATTTTCTCCCCATCTCTCCATGTAGATTTGATTTTTAAAGAGAGTGTACCTAGGAGGCTCCTTTATTAGTGATAATGAGGTGTTCCAACGTTCTTTTTTAGGGGAGATCTTCCTCCGATGAGAGAAGTTGTCAGCCATGTGTTGATTAGTTTCATAGGGAGGGTAGGTTCTATTATTGATGTCTCAATCTGTGAAACAACTGTATTTATTAAGCGGTGAAAGAGAGTGTTTACCTACTCAGGATTAATAAAATTGACGAAGTTCGGGTCCCCTACTAGTGAAAAAGCTGTATCATTAGGTTTTGGGACTAGTGGAGGGTTAAGGTTTCCAATGGCTGACCCTTTTGAACTTCTTTAGGAATAAGGTCTTTAGGACCTCCTGCCACGGTTTCTCTATTTTCTATGTCTCCTCATGTAAGATTTCAAAAAAGAGTTTCTTTAGGTCTCCAGGTATAACTACTTCCTACGTGTGTCTTCCAATACCTTTCAGTTGATTTAGTGGTTGGGGTGGCACGCCCCCCATAAAGGTTAGTAGGAATTTTGATAAATTTTTGGGAACTAGTTCTAACGTATCTACCTTTCAAATCTCTAGGTTTGTTCATGAAAAACTGAACTAAATGAAAAACCTAATACTATTATTATTGCTGAGTTTGGGGACGCATGTTATAATATATGCGCAAGTTATTACCTCTCGTCTTACCACTCCCTTGCCATCAACCTATTACTAAATTTCATAGGAAAATTCTACCTATTCTATCTTATAGATCAACTCCCTGACAACAGTTCCAAAATGTTGTGTGTTTTATTATCTTAATGAATTAACAAAATATTTAATTTATAAAATGGGGTCTATAAACTTGGATTTAACACAAAATATCTGCTAAGGTAGAGGGGTACTTAAAATATAGGCTCGGACTTCCTTAGAAATGTTTAATAATGAAAAGATCGAAAGATATTTTAAAATTAAAAACCAATTCAAACATTAGAAATACAACTATTAAGCTGATTAGACCTAACTGAACCAATAGGTGATAGTAGTATCAATCTAAACTACTCTACTCTATGAAAAATACTTGAAAAGATAAAAAAAAATACTATTCTAAGAAACAAGACTTGCTCGAAAGTAAACTACTCTTATGAAAATGTAACCTACTAATCAGTTATTCAGACTCTACTGTAGGAATTAGAAATACTATGAACAAGTTCAGAAACCTATCAATGAAATGGTTCATCTTACAACTATCTATATCAGGACAAGAAATTGTATTATCTGAAGCAAGGTTACAACTACCTAATAAGCCTAAGGGATTCAATAAGTAAACTATTCATGTATTTAAAAAATACTCAAACTAAGTTAAACTACCTAATTCCATTCCCCTAGAGGATTTTGAGGATATCTATCAAATGCGACAGGAACTGGAGAAAATGTATCGAAGTGACTTTTCAAAGGTAACAAGGAAATGGAAAGGAAGTAAATGTAATTTAACATCTACGAAGAGATGTAAGCTAAAAAGTGTCGAATTACAAGTGACTGTAAACATTGTAATCTATTCTTTATTCATAAGGAAATGATACTTAAAAGCTATCTACAGTACTTGAAATGAAATGTCAATTAACAAAAGTACAAGTGCTAAGTTATGTAATCTCCAATGACTTCTTAGAAGTGAAACATGAAATGTCTATCTAACTCATGCAAATGCCTATCAACATCAAATGATATCCTATCAATGCTTTTGACCAATTTATAAAACATTAAATACAAGAAAATAAAACTAAACTAAGTATAAGAAAAGAAATTAAATGATTTAAGTCAATTTCAACTTGTAATCAAATCCTACAGAAGAAAAACAAGATGTTCTTACACTACCTCTACTGCAAATCAAGCTATATTCTTAAGATAACCATGAAAGTGTAATGAAACTAATTTAGAACTTGAGAAGAAAACCTATGTTAAACTAAGTTATGAAAACTCTTAAATATTGAAAACTAATGCATCTATATTAAACATATATGGGTTTATTAAACTTGGATTGAAAAGGGTTCCTAGCCTATTCTATCTATGGAAATGGAACAACTTGAAGCAATGAAATTAAACCAAATCAGAAAAATATCTAAAATAAAAGTAAAGGACTAATTAGAAACTTGAATGCAAACTGGGAATCCAGTACTAAACTAATTTAGAAATGAAACAAATTGAGAGTTAACAAAGTTTATGATAATATTGTAAACTATTATTGCATTTTCCACCTAATTGTTAAGCAAATAACATTTATTCACTTGAAATAAAAGCCTAGTTGTATTGCCTGAAACAGAGTTATATGAAATACTATTTAACAATCCCAAAATGAATTCTCAGAGCTATTCTACTTGTTCTTGTATACTTCAAAACATTAAATACTACGGAGAATCGAAGCAAACTTATAATCTTTAACTTGTGACTAAACTTATCTACCAAGTACCAAAAACTATTCTTGACTAAAACCTTATAAACAAACTTTCGCAATAATGAAATGACTTGAAACAAATTTTAACTTAAAAGCAGATTCTATATTTGATGGAAACACAATACAACACTACTCTGTTAATTATTAATCTATATGTGATTTTAGTTGAAATTCTAAGGAAAAACATAGATCTATTTTATTGCAAATTAATAAGCCTTTTACCTTTTTATGAAAGAAAATGAAAGTGAATTATAAACTATTATATTAAAGACAAAAATACTTCTTGTATGTAAATCGAAATCCTACGACACACATGACTACACAGTGACAAAATGGGACTGAAATGCAAATGGGTATAACCACGGATGCAAATGACCTATATGTTAGTATGAATTTAACATGAAAAACTAATAATAGATTTAAATCCTAGCTAAATACAGAACAAGAACGAATTCAAACACTAGGTAGACACAAATAAAACATAGCAGGTGGTATTGACAGTCTGAAGCTTGGTGAATATAATGGATATTATTGACGGAGATACATGATTACATTCACACAACGGTTGAACATTTTTTTCAGGAAAACAATTTGCACAATAAAACTACTTAGTTGTACGATGCCAAGAAATAAAAAAATATGCACAAAAAACACCATTGTCATTGAGGGGCCCTCTCAAGAGATAGTGGATGATCCTACGAAGTTCAATCACCAACCATCAAATGGAAAACGCAATCACAGAGTCGAGCAAGAGTTTTTATATCAACTGAAAATGAAAATTACAGAGTATATGTTGACAGTATTTTTCACAACCCATTATGTCTTTATATATTTTTTACAATGGAGAGAGAGGGTAAACCCTTTTAGTGGTGGACCTCTCTAATAATAGAATTTATTAAATAATGAAAACAACTCCATTTATGAACTGAACTGAACAACCATTTTTCCCCAAATCCTTCATGTCAATTTCCTGGATTCACGTAGTAGAATAGGTGGATACTTGGGCAAGATAAAGAATGAATATTTGTAGGAAGAAGCTCATGAACCATGTGTTCCAAGTGGGCTACAAAACCCATATCCTCATTTGCATCTTCAATGCTCCCAAATATGCTAACGAACGATTTTTGGTGTGCGAAGGAGGTTGAATGGTCCTCCACATACAAATGATAGTCCAAATGATTGTCTACATGAGAATCCTAGTCTCTAATAGAAAAGATATGTTTCCAATTGATTTAGTAATGTTAATTTCATGTTAAGTTTCCATAAAAATGATAATTCAATGAAAACTTATAAGGAAATCATATGAGTATAAAAAATGGATACCCAAGTCAATACTGGTGTTTGAATGATAAAAGATATGAGCTTGATATACTAGGAATGACAAAAATGACACCAATATAGCATGATTATTGATCTAAAATGATGACAAACTTGGACATCAACAAGCACTTCGAAGCCAATGAGGATACTTGGGATAATGAATACACCATGAGAAAGGATTAGCCCACCTTGTTCCATGATTCCATTCCAAGTCCCTAGAACACCAGGGGCAGTTTTGTTCTAAGTGAGGAGGGATGCAATATCCTGAGTTTTTGGACCTAACACGTATGGGCATAAGGCCCATTGTTTATGATGTTTCTTTGATTTTTTTTTTAATATTGGGCATAATACTCCACATCACATGAACTTGATGATTTGCTTAATATATTGGGAATAACCCAATTTCATATGTTTTATGTATATGATTTCATGTGTTGGGCATGGACCCTAGAGCACATAATTGATGAGATGTTTGTTTTGAGCGCAAGCTCTGAGACACATGAGTATTTGATGCTTTTTGTTGAGTGAGAAGATCTAGAGCACATGAGTATTTGATGTCTTGTGTTGAGCGAGAATATCTGGAACACATGAGTGTTTAATGTTTGTGTTGAGAGAGAGGCGCTGGAGCACATGAGTTATGAAACCTTTATGTTGAGCAGGAAGCTCTAAAGCACATGAAAATATAAGAATTGGAAGTGTTGGGCATAAGCCTTTGAGCATTCCAAGTTGATGTTGAGTATAAGGTATGTAACATCGGATCCTTGGCCATTGTATCCCTAGGTGTATCCTACAAATACATCCTAGCATTAGTGTTGAGTGAGGAGCTCTAGAATTGCACTAATTTGTAACTCCCTATTTTTTAGCGTTGAGTATGGGCTCCGGATAAATGCTAGGAGTTATTGAAAAATTAAGATGTTGAGTGAAAATGACTATGATAAAAAATGATCTCATCTTACTTGTTTTTAAGTCATTAAATGAAATTTTGAATTTCTGTATCTCATCAAAGTACTGAAGAATTACCATTTTATACGAGGGAATCCAACATGCAAGGAGGTTAGAGCTGCCTAACCTAGTTGACCTAACCCCTACCTAAATGGCTTAATAAAGAAATGGATATAAGCTAAAAAGAAAAGTGTCTTGTGATTAGGGATCATTCCATATGATGCCTACAAGTAAAAATGTCAACAAATGATATATATAAATATATTGTTTATATAACATGTGTGTAAAAGAGTAAGCATAGTAATAATACTAATAACTATGAATAAAAAATGAAACTCTCTAGATATTATTATTAATATTACTAATGCTAATTTAATACTAAACACCTACAAGAGTCAAAATACGAACTAGTCAAAAGTTCCTAAGTTAAATTTAAATAAATATTGAAATTTTCTAAATTAGGTAAAAAGGGCCATTTCAAGAAATCAAATTATTCTTGATTTAACTGCCCCTTTTCCTGAAAAAGTCTGTCTATAAAGATCGAAGCCAAAGAGAGGCTTGGGGATTTTTGGATTATTCAAAAATTCTTCCGCATTACTTTCAAGAGATTTCTTGGAGAGAATTTTTCCTAAGAGGAAAAGGGAAACTGATACAAAACCTGATATCCCAGATAGGGAAGCCTTACCATAGGATCTCTAAGCTACTTGCATGTTGGAACTAGCTCGGGGGGATCCTGATTGAAACTAAGAATGGTTTTGGGTCATGGTTGAGTGAAATGTGGTAGTTCCCAAGCTATTTGGTTATCTAAATAGATGTCAGATTTGTTTATGTACCTTTTAATACTGGGTATTTGAGTGTGCAGGAATTTTAGCCATTAAAATAGCTTCAACTTGCAGGTATGAGGTTCTTGATTTTCCCTTGCAATTTACACATGTTTTCTTATTAAATGAGGAGATTAAATTTTTGAATGGATAACTAGTATCTGTTTTCCATAGCTAAGTTATTTTTGGCATTATTTATTTCATCACTTACAAGTTAAATTCAGTCTTCCCTAACAAATGTATTTCTTTTAACAGAGGCTAGGTTACTAAGTAAGCTAGATTTCCCTGTTTACTTTTTAAAATTTCAAACACAATGATAAAATTATAGATTAGGTAATTATATGTTATTAACCCTAACGTATGAAATAATCAACCAAAGAACTATTTAGAAACCAACTGTGTTTATTTTCTCTGCTGGAAGATTTCATATTTCCAGCAGGTTGGTGTTAATTTTAATCATAAAAAAGAAGTACATACAAGTTGTAGCATAAATTCTATGTATAAAAAAATAACATAAATATCATTGCTGAAAATTTATATATTATAACAAAATATAATATAAACAGAGTTAATCTATTTTAAAACCTGCCAAATAACATCAATAAACCCTAAACAATAATCATACTAGCTACTATAAAGATATAAATCAACCTTAGAGTATAATACAAACTCATTATTGAACAACATATCCGGTTAAAGGATTCAGGATCAAATCCTGTCGACACTTCTACCAAAACAAAACCCACACATACAACATTAAACCACAAACCCACGCATCCCAAGGTCGAATCCTTTGGGCTCATGGATTAAAAATAGAAGTTATATCAAACCACGCCATGAATTGAATCCCGTAGGATTCGAATTGCAAAATTAACAACACTATAAAGATTTAGAAATTTCCACATAAGTCAGAAGTAAACTACGACAACGAAACTAAAATACGTAAAGGATTAACCATCGAAACTTTGCACATAATATGTATTTCACATAAGGGATGAAATCACATCTTTCAAGCTCGAACCCAAAACCTAGAATTAAGCCATATTCAAAATCATTACTCTGTCAACATCCCACATTAATTTAAACAAAATATACACGTTACATTTTAGTATCAAGGTTCACGACCAAGAGGTAAAAACCCCATTAAAATAATACATGTAAAAACCCTACTATCTACGCTATCATAGCCATGACATCTACATTTTCAGAACAGTAAGCCAATATTATGACCTTATCCATAGTAAATCACTGGCAAGTAAATTACATCGTGAATCACAATTAAATAACATTGCAAATAAGAAAATACACAGTCGTGAATCAAAAAGGGTGTTGTTGCAAGCAATGGCACTGTTGTAAGTTAAAGTGAATCATTTAAAACCAATACAAATAACCTCCATTAACATACCAAAACAAGAGTTTAAGTTACAGACATTGAAAAGCATATGGTCACAGCCTTGCTACGCTAGTCTTAGTATCAATGATAAACCCCAGCTGTGAATGCATAGAATTATACATTCTATAATTCACAATTAAAAATATACAAATTCATGTTCGACATAAGTGTTATTGCAAGCAATAGCACAGACACGCAATATAATAACACAATATGTCAAAGATGAAACATAGAGTCTCCATTATATATGTATCAAAACCACTTGATTCCTTTACAAATGCATCTATTGAATGCCCATTATCCCAAAGGACCCAAACCTTTGGACCCATAATCCCAAACTTTCACAAATGATAAAACTCTTTCCCACATAGAGCTCACACTCTATAACTCTTTTCCAAGTCATTGTGGGTAACCCTCCTCTTGTTCAAGGGTTAAAGTCCCCACAATTGTGGGGTCCTAGGGTTATTATACTCTCCTAAAGAAGTTGGCCCTAGTGATTCATTGTCAAGTCGGGAATCAATGTAAATAGAGAGTGAGCCTCTCTATTTATCCTACACTCACTCACACTCAGTTGTAGTGCATAGTTGCGGAAGAATAAGTTCTTGGGGCTATTGGTGTTCTTGGGGCTAGAGAGAAAGAATAAGTAGCTACTGCTGTCGGGATATCATCTTACTGTTTTTGGGGCTTTGCTATTGGTGTTGATTCTATCTCTGAGGAAGTTGCGGGATTTTATATTTTTGGTTTCCCAGAGGAAAATATTTATGTTTATTGTCTCATGTGTTTGATTTTTGTTCTTGTTATTCTCTCAGTTAAGAACCTAAGTTAATGCTAGCTTAAATGATAAAAATCTAACATGGTATCAGAGCTAACTTGAGAAGAAGCCTCTATGTAGCTATGAAAACTAGGGCTTCCTACCTTTTGGATCCCTCTCCACAGATTTTCAGAAAAATAAGGTTAAACTAACTCTCCTCCCTAGGACGCATCTTTATGTCGAAGCAGAATCTAATTTTGAGCATTTTTGGTTTTTTACCCAACACTACTACCGGAAATTAGGGATTTCCACAGAAGTCAAATTTTTGAGTGACCCTAGGCATGGATTGATTTCCTCCTCAAAATAAAAGTTTATATATCAATATGAGAGCTTGTAGTTGTACAGAACTCTAAGAAAGTCAAACCCTAATCTGCACCTGAAGCAGCTCTGCAGAAATTTAGCTCCAGATCCAAATATGACATCTTAACCTGGTAAGATCTAAATCTTTTGTATTTCCATTTGAGGTTCTCAGTTAAGATGTCTCATCATACCAAGCTTGATGAAAATATTGAGGGAGCTGATAACTTCTGATCCTGGAAGTATAGGATCTCCCTGGTCCTAGAAGAAAATGAGTTGGACTCCTACATCAATGAGGAGATTCCAGTTCCAGAGGGAGATGAGGCTAAGGCCTTACACAAGAAGAAGTTGGTTATGGATAAGAGGATTATTGCTGATTCAATCAAGGATCACCTCACACCATAGGTGTCTTCCCTAAAGACATGTAAATATATGCTTGATTCCCTAACCAAACTATTTGAAGGAAAGAACATAAACCGAAAGATGACGTTGAGGAACTAGTTGAAGAATGTGAAGATCTAGAATGCAGAGACCATACATTCATACTTCACAAGGGTCTCCTATATCAAAGAACAACTTGAAGCAGTGAATGAAGAAGTGGATAATGCAGAGATTGTAATGACCACCTTGACTGGTCTCCCTAGGACATAGGACTCTTTCACTCAAGGGATCTGTGCCAGAAAAAAGCAGTCAAGATCAGTAGTCTATGGGAAGAAATCTCTCAAGAAGAAGCTTGGATAGAATCTCGAGAAGAAAAGATGGGACGTGAATATCAAGCTCTCACAGTACATTCCAAGAAATCTAGAACTAGACACCATAGAGAGTATACTTTTCTAGAGATTGTCCTAGAAACAAAAGTAGCTCTCACAAGAAGAAGGGAAACAAGAGAAGACATCATGCTCATGCTGCAGAGGATGATGAACCTTCCACAAAGAGAACTAGACAAGACATTGATGATTCTTCAATTGATGAAGAATATGTTCTGATTTCTGCTCTCATAGAAACTATCACACATGGCAACAATGATTGGCTTATAGACAGTGGTGCTTCCAAACATATGACAGGATTCAAGGAATCCTTTGTGAAACTATCTGAACATGAATCACCTCATAAGGTAAAACTTGGAGCTGAATACCAGTATCCAATAAAAGGTAGTGGTGAATCCTCATATAAGCTAGACTTTGGAATGTCTATCAAGATGCAAGATGTATTGTTTGTAACTGGACTAAAGAAGAACCTCCTCTCCATATCTGCATTAGAAGCTAAAAGGAATGAGGGTTGCATTTGTAGATGGCCAAGTCCTCATATGGCCAAAGGGAAAGTATTTTGATGATGTAATAGTGATTGGGGAACAAGAAGGAGGACTATACAAATTGAAGGGCCAACCAAAACAAGCCTTGATTCATGACTAGGTAGAACCAAATGAGATTTGGCATACAAGGCTTGAACATGTGCATTACAAAGCACTACCACTTGAAAGAAAAGTTGTTGAAGGTCTCCCAGAAATGCAGAAAAAACATGAAGGTGTATGCAAAGGATATGCAAAAGGGAAGAACACACAGAAGACATTTCCAAGTAGCAAGAGCAAGTCAAAATGAATCTTGGAAATCATCCACTCCAATATATGCGGTCCAATGTCATCCAGTTAATTAACCGGGTATGTATATTATGTTTCTTTTATTGATGATTCTTCTAGAAAGACATGGATATACTTTATGAAGAACAAAGATGAAGTATTCAGCAAGTTCGAGGAATTCAAATCCCTAATTGAGAACCACATAGAAAAGAAGATGAAGACGTTTCGATCAGATAATTGCGGATAATTCACATCAAATTAATTCAAAGAGCTATGCAAAGAATCAAGGATTAAGAGGGAGTTATCCACTCCATTTAATCCACAATAGAATGGGATCATAGAAAGAAAGAATAGAATGATCATGGAAGTAGCAAGGGCCATGATTCATGATCAAGATCTTCCCATGCATCTATGGGAAAAAGATTCCATAACAATGGTATATGTACAGAACCATACTCCACACAGAGAACTCGAGAATAAGACACCAAAAGAAGTCTTCTTCGGCAAGAAACCAGAAGTTAGCCATCTCAGAATATTTGGTTGTCCTATATACATACATGTTTCGAAAGAAAAGAGGATGAAGTTATATCCTTCAGGAAAGAAGGGTACATTTGTGGGATACTCTGAAAGCTTGAAGGCTTACAGAATATACTTTCCAGGATTTAAGAATATTGACATCAGCGGAGATGTAACATTTGACAAATATTTAGCCAACATCAAATCCAGGAAAAGACCGATTGAAGGAACTGAAGAAACTGAAGCACCTAGAATTCATGATAAAACCATGAATGAATAAATTCAAGAAGAGGATCGAGAATTAGAAGAACCTCAAGAACCTGTGGATCCACCTCAAAAGAAGAATCCTCACAAGACGAAACCTACTTGGGTATGTGAAATTATCCAAGGTGAAAATATATGTGGAGCTTCAGAAGAAACACACAGAGGAAGGAAGACAACTAGGTCCTGCTCCAGTTATGTAGCCTTGCTGTGTGACATTATTGATAAAGAACCTTCCAACTATGAAGAAGAAGTAGAAAGAAAATAATGGAAGGATGCAATGATCAAAGAGTATCAATCGATAATGAAGAATGATGTTCGGGATGTTGACCCAATACTAGAAGGGAAGTCCATTGTAACTTCAAAATGGATCTACAAGATCAAGCATGTTGCAGATGGCATCATAGAGAAATATAATGCAAGATTCGTGGCTCGTGGCTTCTCCAAGAAAGAGGGAATAGACTATGAAGAAACGTTTGCACCTGTATCCAGATACACTTCGATCAGATCACTACTTACTCTGGCTGCAGTGATGAAATGGAAGATACACCAGATGGATGTTAAGACTACTTTCTTGAATGGCGTAGTAGAAGAGAAAGTGTATGTAGAGAATCCACTCAGTTTTGAGACAAATGAAAGGGAGTCTCATGTGTGTAGACTAAAGAAATCCCTGTACAGTTTGAAACAGGAACCCAGGACATCTTATGGCATAATTGATGGATTTCTATCTAGTTTGGGTTTTACCAAAAGTAAAGCAGATTGAAACCTTCACTACAAGGTTGAAAAAGGAAACCTAGTGATACTCCTACTGTATGTGGATGATCTGTTTGTAACAGGTATGGATGGGTTGATTGCTGATACGAAGAGAAAGCTAGCTACTGAGTTTGAAATGAAAGACTTGGGTATGATGCACTATTTTATAGGCATGGAGGTGTGGCAGAATGCAGATGGAATCTTCCTCGGACAAGGGAAGTATGCGGTAGATATCTTGAAGAGGTTTGGGATGATGGACTGCAAGGCCATAACCACACCTATGGCATCAAACCTGAAGCTATTGAGTGATGCTTCATCAGAAGCGATTGATGCTACGATGTATCATCATATGATTGAGTCCTTGATGTACCTGATGAATAGGAGACTAGATATTTTCTTCGCTGTGAACACCTTGAGCCAGTTCTTGACAGATCCAAGACATGTTCACTTGATTGCTGCAAAGCATATTCTGAGGTACCTGAAAGGTACAGTTGATTATGGGATCATGTACGAGGTGAATCAGAAGATTAACCTGGAGGGTTATGTTGATTCAGATTGGGTAGGTAGTGCCATTGATAGGAAGAGCACATTAGGATGTTGCTTCAGTATGGGATCATGTGTGATATTTTGGTTTAGTAGGAAGCAGTCCTGTGTGGCACTGAGTACAGCTGAAACAGAGTATGTCGCAGCTTGTTCATCTAGTTGTGAGGCAGTCTGGCTGAGAAAGCTGCTGTCTGATTTATTTGATCCCTAGTTGGATGCTACTTGTATATATTTCAACAACCAAAGTTGTGTGAAGTTGTCGGAGAACCTATTGTTCCATGAAAATTCAAAGCATATCGAGATCAAGTATCACTATATTCGGGATATGGTGGAGAGAGGAGCAGTGAAGCTCTAGTATGTTGTGACGGGTGAACATATAGCTGATGTGTTGGCGAAGCCATTGGCCAGAGTGAAGTTTGAGTACCTCCAGGAGAGGCTTGGTGTTCTCCAGATTGAGGTTCCCTCCAAGGTGAAATGATGAGACCTAGAGGAATTCTGACATGGTGAGAGGATTAGGTTCCTTCCACGGTCAAATGTAAGGGTGAGCCATTCTGTCATGGTGGGAGGATTTGGTTCCTTCCATGTCAAATGTGAGTGCTGAGCCATTCTGATGTGACTATAGGAATGGTTCCTACATGATCAGATATAAGTGCTAAATGTCATTCTTAGAATGGAGACACCTGGTCAGTTACTAGGATAACCATCTTGGTGCTGAGATTCCATTTTGTGGGATAATGGAGGCACCTGGTTAGTTACCAGGAATCCTCATTTTGGGACTGAGAGCCATTCTGGCACGATGACATGTTTACACATTGTCAGATGTAAGTGTAGTTCCCTTCCGATGTGCTGTGTTCACACATGGTCATATGTAAGTGCAGATCCCTTCCGATGCAGTGTGTTTGCACATGGTCGAATGTAAGTGTAAATCCCTTCCAAAGCGGTGTGTTCACACATGGTCGGATGTAAGTGCAAAGCCCTTCCGATGCGGTGTGTTCGCACATGGTCAGATGTAACTGCAAAGCCCTTCTGATGCGGTGTGTTCACACATGGTTGGATGTAAGTGCAGATCCCTTCCGATGTGGTGTATTCACACATGGTTCGATATAGGTGCTGAGCCATTCTAGTGTGGTGTGTTTATGCATGGTAACATGTGATTACTGGGCCTTTCTGACTAGATGAGGTCATATGTGAGTGCTGGGCATGCCTTTCTGACAATATGAGGTCAGATGTAAGAGCTCGGCAGGTCATTATGACTTAGGGTCAGATATAAGTGCTGAAGAAGCCCTACATGAAGGCTATGCCTACAACCAGCATGAAAAAGGGCTGGCTCTGTAGAACTTCTTGTGACGAGAAGAATCAAGAGATAGCACCATTTTGAGATAGCACTGATGATGATGATGATCTAGATCAAGTGATGATCCAGATGTTATGATGATCCAGACTTGATGATGATCCACATCAAGTGATGATCCATATTTTATGATGATATAGTGATGATGATCTAGCAGTGATGATCCAGATCTAGTGATGACCCATATCCTGTGATGAATAAGACTTGAAGATGAAAATGACTTGAAGATGAAGATGAATTAAATATGAAGAAGACTTGAAGATGAAGATGACTTGAAGATGAGCAAGACCTGAAGATGAATATGTATTGAAGATGAAGAAAACTTGAATATGAAGACAACTTGAAGATGAAGATGACGAGATGATCCAGTCGATACAGAGAAGAAGACCGGTGCTGAAAATTGTGTTGAAAGAATACTTTCCTAGTTAAGAGGGAGTGTTGATGTATTTGTAACTTTGGAATGTATTCACGTGTATATTCACTTATATATCTCATCTATTGTACCCCAGTGTTTATTTTGGAAAGTATTTGTAATGTAATTGAGTCATGTCATGCCCCGATGTTCCTATCGGTAGGTTCTATAATGTAAACAAGTCATGTCAAGTCATTGTGGGTAGTGCTCCTATTGTTCAAGGGTTAAAGTCCCCGTAGTTGTGGGGCCATAGGGTTATTAGACTCTCCTAGAGAAGTCGACCCTAGTGAGTCATTGTCAAGTCGAGAATTAGTATAAATAGAGAGTGAGCCTCTCTATTTATTAGACACTCACTCACACTCAGTTGTAGCGCATAGATGAGGAAGAAGAAGTTGTTGGGGCTAGAGAGAAAGAGTTTACTACTATCAGGATATCATCTTACTATTTTTGGGGCTTTGCTATTGGTGTTGATTCTATCTCTGAGAAAGTTGCGGGGTTTTCTCCTTTATGCTTTCCCTAAGGAAAATATTTGTGTTCATTGTGTCATGTGTTTGATTAATGTGCTTGTTATTATCTCAGTTAATATCCTAAGTTAATTCTATGTTAAATGATAAAAATCTAACAAAAAGGGCCCGTGTTTTCACAGGGCTTACCCATCAAAGGGCAATGCAATCAGTCCCGATATCCACCACTAAACCATGCTTTTCCTCTACCTCTGTCACCTAAAAAATAGAAAAGGAGGACTTTTAGAAGTATGCTAAACCTCCACCTGAAAAAAAAAGTTATAACACTGCAAACCCAAGTGGAGAACATACCTTCCAAAGAGTAGGGTAAACTAGTCCTCCACACTGTGACAAAACTAGAGATCCGAATAGAGAAATAACCCATAGTAGTGACAAATTATTTTCCCATCAACGATAGACCAATCATAGGGTTTTATATCCCCCATACCGAGGATCATTTACTCCGCCACCCTGTCCACCACCAACATATTAAATTGGGCACATAGATCTATGGACCAACACACAACTTACATGATAGATCATAGAATTTCACTTAGAAATTGAAGAATGAAACAGTGCAAAAATGGCTTGTTAATGTGAATCATTTCATTAATAAAAAGTAATTAGATAATTAATTACAATGAAGTACAATGGATAAATAGCCTCATGCAATTCGAATCCATGTGAGGAAATTCGAACTGGTTTGACTCTACTTGACTGAATGGTTAACAGACCTTGTCTAAAAAATTATCAAATTTCATTGGAGTTCAAAATCCAAACTCAAGTGTCTAATTCAATGTTAACTATTCTAATTGAGTAAGTTAGGTGAGTAAATTCACCTCACCTTCATGTAGCCATGCAATCCTAGCGCTAACTGGGTAGAACTGAATGTAACTGACTCCTAATTGAGCTTGGCGAGTAACGAACTGAACTCAACTAATGGAGGTTGGTATCAAAACTCCCAATGGCTCCTAATTTGTACGGATTGATCTAGGAGGATCCTAAAATGATGCATGCAAGTGAAATTATTGGTACTTGGCCTCAATTATTGATCCCCACACTTTAGTAACTGGAACATGTGCATTGTGCACGAATTAGGCCAAGTGGACCCAATGGTTCTAGTGAATAAAAATAGACTAAAAGGACTCATTATTTAGACATAATTGACCAAATTGGAAAAGGGAGGATTATAATACGAACATCCCCCCTGAATGCTAACTTCGACAATTTGTGGTCCGTGGTAACTAAGACCAAAGGTCAACCATTACAACAAGTAAAGTAACTGCTCAATAGAAGAAGCTAGGGAGAAAACCACATGGGAAAAATGCCCCCATCTAACTAAGCAGATAGAATCAGGATTTAAGTTGGAAAAACTTGAAAATATGTTTCTACAATATTCAACTCTATGATAGCATGAAGAAGAATGCATAATATTCTATGCACGGGTATATGGGGGCCTGGCATGTAGACTTCTCCATCTTCTCCCAAAACAGTGATGGAAGGAAAGAGGAATGTAACCTTTGCCTCTTTCTAGATGAATAGGTGTATGATCCACTCTATTTTTATGAACGTAGTGTAGCTTATCATACCTTTCCATGTAGCATTTCATAGGGAGTTTGTTGCATCTCTCTTAAGGAGGTGAGATTGCATGACATAGCGCAAGGGTCTTTGTATTCTATGTGTCAGATGGATTTACGGTCATCTTCTTAGCTTCCCTCTTGGGAGTAGGGACTGGATATGGATCTGAATCACCTTGAATCTCAATCTTATAAATTGATACAGCTGGTTCGACAATACTAGCGGAAACTGCAAAAGAAGTTGATGGAACATTTTTACCTTCCCTTTCAAGTGGATGCTGAGAGTGCATTGGTTCTAAAAATGGCATGAAGTGTGAGAAATCATATTTCTTGGAGGAATTATTTGTAGCACCCTTTGCTATCATGTTCCTAGTATAGATATTTGTGATCTCTACTGAGTCAAGACCAAATATCACTTTCTTTGGAGAGCCAGTATGAGTCATTTGGTATACAAATAACAAGTTTGCAGCTAAGGAGGGCACATAAAGAACATATTTGAACTTTCCATGTTCAATATTGATAGAGCCCTTCCCTTTGGCTTGAATTTTATTGTTATTACCCATATGAATACTAGGACCATCAAAATACTTCAAGGAAGAGAATGATTCTCTGGATGCAACCATATTATTGGAAGCTCCAGAATCAATGAGGAAGGCATGTTCTCTTAAACAACTAGCATTTACTGCAGGGCATGTCTTTTCATGTTCTTTAGTTTCTTCTCTATGGTCATTCTTCCTTGGGCTAGTAGGTAAAATAATGTTATGTTTCTTCAGAAGAAGAGCTATCTCATCAATTGTTGTTCTCTTACAAGAGCTTTCTGGATGAAAGCCCCTTCCACAGTAAGAACAAAGGGTCTTTCCTTCTCCATTCTTATTGCTTCTATTTGAACCTGAAGGCTCATTTGACTGCTCTTTATTCATAGGAGACTCATCCTTTTGCTTCCATTTATCATTCAATACCTTAGGTCCTCTTGCAACCAGTGCTTGATCTCTCAAAGATCGAATGATCCCCATTTGGATCAACTTGTCATGCTCCTCAGTGAGAAATTCAATGAAGGAATTAAGAATATCCATCCTCCAATTTGGATTAGTGAGCTTCACTGAATGAAAGGTTGATAGAAATACTGAGTAGTCCACACCAATTTTTGATAGAATGGCAAGGATGAGTTGATCATCCTCTTTCTCAACCTTGCACAATTTCAACTGGAACACTAGATGCTTGAATTTGGTGAAGAAGTCATTCAGTGTTTTGAAGTTGTATGGATGAAGAGAAATCAAATAATTGTCTAGTTGATAGATCCTTAGGTCATCCTGCTTATCAAACAAGGAACCAAGCTTATCCCATAGCTCCTTAGGAGTACTCAATCCTTTTATGTGGAAGAGAAGATCTTGAGAGATTTAGAGGCACAAGCATCCATATGCTTCATCAAGCCTATTCTAATACTTTTATTTGTCAACATAATGAATTGGCTCTACCTCTATCTCCACCATGAGTATGGCGAGTCAGTTGGAGTGAAGCCTCATCTCCATGTGCTCCTTCCACTGGTGGTAGTTGAAAGGAGTCAGAAGCTCCATTGGAGGTGACATTTCGAATGCAGTGAAGGAGACTAAGCTATTGTAATGAATGCAGTGAAGGAGACTGATTTGCTTGTAGTGAATGCAGTGAAGGAGACTGATAAACCTATAAATCATAGAATCAAATAGCCAAAATAAGGTCAAGATCCTAAACTTTTGAAATTTTCATCACACCTAGCATAGTTGATCAAGCAAGCTTGATCAACAATTCCTTTACTTGGGATATTAAGAGGTAAATTATTCACTTCTGGTGCAGTACTGGAAGGATAAATTTCTCTCAAAGAAAGTTTTTGATCCAAGTATGAATCTGTAGTAGGAGAAGTTCCTTTTCCTGCTGAGGCTCTAATACCATATTAAATTGATCACATAGATCTGTGGACCAACACACAACTCGGAAGATAGATATACAATTTTACTTAGAAATTGAAGAATGAAAGAGTGAAAAAATGGGTTGCAACTGTGAATGATTTCATTAATAAAAAGTAATTAGATAATTAATTACAATGAAGTAAAATGGCTAAATATCCTATTGCAATTCAAATCCATGTGAGGAAATTTGATTTGGTTTGACTCTACTTGACTGAATGGTTAACTTACCTTGTCTAAATACTTATTGGAGTTTATCGGAGTTCAGAATACAAACTCAAGTGTCTAATTCAGTGTTAACTAGTCTAAGTAACTAAGGTAGGTGAGTAAATGCACCTCATATGCATGCAACCATGCAATCCTAGCGCTAGATAAGTAGAGATGAATGTAACAGACTAGAACTAAATGTAATTGACTCCTAACTAAGCTTCACTAGTCACCAACTGAAGTCAACTAATGGAGGTTGGTATCTACACTCCCAGTGGCTCTTAATTTGTAGGGATGGATCTAGGAGGCTCCTAAAATGATGCATGCAAGTGCAATTAGTGGTAGTTGGCCTCAATTAGTTCTCCCCACACTTTAGTAACTGGTACATGTGCCCCAATTAGGACAAGTGAACCCAATGGTGCTAGTGACTAAAAATAGACTGAAAGGACCCCTAATTTAGACATAACTGACCAAATTGGACAAGGGAGGATTATAATCCTAACAAAATGTTGCGATATTTACCATCATGCCTATATTATAAAACCCACAAATGTGATTTTGTATTGGAACCACCATCAAAACCCTCTTTGACATAGATAAGCCAAGGTTTCATGGCATATAAAATATGCCATGAATGGCCCTTCATATATGTCATGTTGCATATAAAACTTCAATACCGTATGGTTAAGTCTGATGACCTAAGCCTTTAATATTTAGGCATAAAAACATTCCAAACCATATGTTATAAATACCCAACATAGGAGTAAAATTTATCAAGTCCTAATCCAGACTAATAATGTTAACCAGATAGATGCATATCTAATAAACCATGACTCTGTGTAAACAATAATGCAAACAATAGTAGTAAGAATTGTCAGGATAGGACTTTGGTCCTTCTTTCTTCAAAAGACAATGGAGTAGTAAAGTATAGGTAGCATGCCAAGTTTAGCGATCGTATCAAGTTTTCATCACCTAATGAATCTGCACAAAGAAATGAGAAGTTTGCATTAGTTCAATATGAACTAATTAAACCCCGTAAAAGTAGGTATAACCAGTTACCTCTTCAAATGGCCCCATAAGGGTAACAATTCCCACCACTCCACCCCTTTATAGTTAAAAGATAACTTAGTAATTTCCATAAACAATGAAAAAAACTTATAACTCGAAAGTAAGATATAACTGAACGAGTATATGCACATGCATGAAAAATAATAATCAATCAACAGAGTAATCATTTAAACCAATTCAAGTAAAATAAACATGATACATAATTACATCAATAACTGCATAGGAAAACACATAGAATGGTAAGGAAAAACTTACGACACTTTGATTTAGAAAACCATGACCAACATATTCTGTAGAATATAAGTTAATGTTCAGATTAGGTAGTAATTAACTGGCCTATAATTTTTTTTTTCAAATTTTGGGGACATTACGAGGAGGAAAAATGAGTGATTCATAGTATTATTTGAAACTCCAGAAGGTCCTCAAACGACTCTATTTGAGATTACCCTAATTTGAGGAGAGGAATCATTTGAAAAATAACCATCATCACAAGATCCAAACCCACATCCACCAATCAATCCTTAAGATTTAAAACTCTCAATGTTACCAACATACTGAGGAACGTCCAAAACCTTATATGAATCCTTAACCCCATCTAAGAAATACCTATCTAAAAAAGGAATAATGGGTTCTATAATATCATTTTTGTAAGAAAATTAGTTAAGATGGGTATGTTAGAATTAAACTTGCTCAAAACCCCCACTGTAAAGTCATGATCTAATGGTAGAGTCTCATTTAGCTCCATCTTAGTACTGGTGAAATCCCTAACATTGGAGGAGAGGGTGTAGGTGAGTTGTAATGATTGAAAATGAGAGAAGGACATTGATGTTGAATATGACCAATTTCTCTACACTCAAGACATCGAAAATAAACCCTCGAGCAGTGTAATCACTATAAAAAAGACACTCCTTTCCATTGAATTTCTAAATATTCGGGAAATCTATCTAAAACATGTAGATCCACTAGTAGTCTTAGAATAATATTCTCTTTGGCCATAAGGGTTTCCTCCTCAACCACAATTAAGCACTCAATACTATTAGTGCCTACCTAAAAAGATTCAAAAAACCAACAATGTATTGGAAATCCAAGTAAAAGGAACCAGAGATTACGACACTTTAATTTTCTCTTTGGCGATCAAAATTATGATGTCATTTACATAAAATCATTGAATTGTTACATTCTATCCAGTATTTGATGAAACCCTTCTGTAAGTTGTCTTTCAAAAGGAAATGAAATACCACCCCATCGTTGACTAACATCATAATCTTTGGCATGTAATTAATTAAAGGATTCCACTTCTTGGAAATCTAATCCACAATCTCTACCCTTGTCATTTTTATGAAATCAATTCCTGCTAGTAAATCCCTCGTAAATATACTTGTGACCATAATATTTGTAATATCGTTACCTAGAACACATAAGTTTCTTCCTTGTTTGACTTTCTGAAGTTTTAGTACTCTCCTACTCCTTTCTTTCTCACTTGAGAGCTTCTGCCATGAAGATTCTCACCCTATTGAAGGCCTTTTAGAGGAAGAGATATTTGATTCCTGTAACCGTCACGATTAAGACCAACATACTGATCGAAATACTTACCAATATTGGAAAAATGTATCTTTCTCTTCTTGTAATATACCTCTACATTGCGATTTACCCAAACCCTGCCAATTGTACATCTTTTTATCTTCCACAAGATGAATTCAGTCATTTGAATGGTCTCATTACTAATAGGTATGTCAAGATCATGTTGCCTACTACATATCATTGTGTAAAAGGAATATTTAATTAAATATACCAAAAAA
>LPNX010630324.1:121333-137696 GCA_001517045.1 Pseudotsuga menziesii
AGGCCCTGACTAGCCCGCATCCCAAACTACCCATCCTAGATACATTCAAATTTTCAAAAACTGTCCCCCCTAGAAGCCAGGAGAGTTCCCTCTAAGGAGATCTCAATCCCAATCTTTCTTACAGAACCTAACTTCCTATATACTTGCAACATAAAACAAACATAAAATAATTGAGAACATAACATATGATTAACTAGAAGAACCTAAGGGCCATCTTTGCAGCGACCTAACCATTAACAGCCATGAAAAGAAGATGCAGCATCACACGTCAGGGAAGTATCGAGACATCTGGAGAGAGGACCCCAGATAGGCCGCGATCGATCAGCTGTTGCATTGCTCCCACAGAGTGCTCCAAGGGAGGGGCTCCAACATTCCTACCATGAGCGTATCAACCAGACCCACCCGTCAAAAGCTGCTCCATGCCTGGGTGATAAAGTGCTATCCCCAGATAGGATGCTATCTAGTCCACCTTTCTATGCATGAGGTATAAATCCACACTAAGAGCTTCCACCTTGCTAAGGATCCTTCTGCATTCATCATTATGCTCCTTCCAAGCTCTGACCGGTTCCTCGTCACCCTCCTTCTTCACCAACATCACCGCCAGCTGCTCCTCAATTATGGTCGCAGATCTAATATTCGCTTGGGAAATTAGGTTCATAAGGACCTAGTAAATCATCACCATATGGTCATGGGATGACACTCGCCCTACTGTGGACCCTGGGTCGGAGACCCGCCCATCCACCTCCTCCCGAACTTCCTCTATTGGCTTCGCCTTAACTTGATCCCAGAGGGCCTTTTCCATGTTTTCCATAGCAAGCCTAGAAATAAACGGGATGCAGTCTTCAAAAGCCTCTATTGCATCCTGAGCTTGCAATTGGCCCCAGGTCACAACCCTCTTCCCATTTCCATTGCGATCTTCTCCTTTACCTCGTTGGCCAGTCCCACCCACACTTCCACGAGGCGGGGCCATTTTGCTAAAATCAACTTTGTTCTTCTTTCTAGTAGACGCACTGTCACCTTTCTTCGTCTCCTCGATTATACTTAGGAATTTATCCCACTCACTACTGTGATCATATGTAGCGGCCATGGCTATCCCTATCTTTTAAATAAAGACCCCACCAATAAATGAACTAACGTTTCCATCACGGATGATGATGACCCAAATACGGTTACCTTCCGATCCTGTACCTCTCCTAGGGATCACAAGAGGATTCTTCATCACTAATGCATCACCTAGCCATGTGAAAATTGCACTTCCTTTCTCCTTCATCATACCTTTGTGCTTGCTGTTAATGATAAGGGAGATGCACTTAGATTTCCTTGATCTAAGACCACCTACTTGACACATGTCAACAAAGATGACACATGGGAGGACCTTGCCACCTCCTATCCCATCCACGTTCCTCATTCATATGACCCTGCCTCTGCCTCCTGGAATCACCATCATGAGCTTCGATTTGACGACAGCTGGGCACCCACTATTACCCCTCAAAATATTCAAGCCGTCCCTGCCTGCTGTCCCTGACATCAAAGACCCCAATGTTAGCCATTAGGTCTGCCACCTTGTTAGCCTCTCTCTTGACGTGGAGAAAAGACAGCGCTGAGAAACCCAAAATTAGATATCGAAGGTCCTCCAATATCCTCGCTAGACGCTAGCTGGATGCCACTTTCTCTACTGACTTCCCATTTTCCAGCTGTTGAGCCATGTGGATGAGAATTCGTTAGTCTCCTTCCACTATCGCTAGAAGCCAACCATTCTGGATGACAAGTTGGAAACCCTAGATCATCCCTTCTAGCCCTGTCGAGTTATTGGTATCATGCCCTATGTTCCCATGGAAGACCTACAAGATTTTCCCATTACAGTTTCGGTAGACCCCTCGATATCCCGCCATTCTAGTATTGCTTTTGGCCACCCCATGAAAATTAACCTTGAAGACTTGATGCGCGGGGGGGACCAGGATATCGGGCTCTCAACTTTGTAGACCCAAGGTTTCCGAGGAAGGTCGCTAATGACCCCCTTTACCAGGCCCCAAGCCTATGCAACTGTTTTTTCCCAACCTATGAATTCATTATCCTCATCTGACCACTGGATGGTATGAACCATTTCAATCAAGTTGGAGCAAATGAATTTCCAGGAAACTTCCTGAGATCGTTCTTGTCCCCGAAAAATACTACTATTCTGTTCTTTCTGGATTACCCAGAGGACCATACCAGGGAAGGCTTGCCACATGAAGCTCAAAATGTTATTTTTTAAAGCCTACGGGTTCCATTCCCTTAGGGACTGAGCCGGCTTCCCTCTGCATCTATTAATTATTCTAAATCCTAGAGCTCTTTTATCCCGCAATCCGGCTGCGAAAGGGCACGCATCTAGGATATGGCCCATGCTCTCCTCCTGATCAGCACATAGGACACACCTGGATGGTCCCAGGATCCCTCTTCGCCATAGGTTTTCCCCTGTTAGAATTCTCCCTTTAACTACTAGCCAACAAAAGATGGCCACTTTTGGCCATGGGTTGGAGGTCCACACCTTTTCCCAGATATCGTCTTCCTCCACCTACCCCCCTATTTTTATGTTGTAATCTTCTTTAATGCTGAACATACCCTTCTGGGAATAGCCCCATCTAAGCCTATCGGCCCCTTCCTTAATTCAGATGAAATGAGTGTTGAGCTCTTCCTCCAGGGCTTCGATGTCTACTTTCAGGATTTGTTCTGATGGTTCAATCGAGATCACCCATTTATGCCTGTCACCATGAGCATTGCCTTCCCAATACTGATTCACGTTTTCCCAACCCTTGTCTAAGCATTTTCTCCTTATGTGAAGCCACTTTGGATCCTCTCCTAGCTTGGGTTGTTGATTCCATGAATCCTCCAACAATTTCACCACGCTTCCATCTTGTATTTCCCAGAAGCTATGCTCCTGGATCAACCTCCTCCCTTCCCTCGCCTTCTGCCAAATATGGGAACCCTGGGCCTCCCCACAAAAGCGAACCAACTACATGGTTGGCCACCCCCTTGCATACTTTAACTGCCATATCTTGGCCCATGGCTCCTGTTTGTGATTGCACCATCACCACAAAATCTTGGCACCCTGCACCTCCCCCAACTTCTTTGGCATGCTCACATTCTCCCAGTTGACAAGGGAAAATTTTACTTTATTGCCTCTTCACACCCATAGGAAATTGTGCTGGAGGCTTCTGATTTCCTTGAGCACTAACTTTGGGGCCTACAACACTGATAGGAGATACATGGGCATAGCCTGGATGACTGATTGAACCATTACAAGTCTCTCTGGGAGGTTTAGAGGTTTGATTTCCCATCTTGACAGTCTAGCCTTTACCCTGTGTACTAGGTCTTTCCAGGAGGCGCGCCTAATAAGTTTGTGGCTTAAAGGGACTCCTAGATACTTAGTTGGGAGCCTTCCCTTCTGGAATCCCAAAATCCCACCAATTTTTTTCTGGGTTATAAGCGGAGAGCTGAAGAAGAATAACAGGGACTTCTCTAGATTCATCTCCACCCCCGAGGCTTTATTAAAGGACACTAGGTAGGATTTGAAGGCTCTCGGCCCTTGTACTGAAGGGTGCCCCATTAACATTGTATCATCCACAAATTGATGGCCAGTTTGCTTTTCCATGCCTTCAAAAAGGATAGACCTCTTATCCTCCCCTGTCCTTCCTGATATTTTATGAGTCTGCTTAAACCTTCCGCAGCCAGGATGAAGAGGAACAGAGAAAGGGGGCCTCCTTGTCTAATTCCCCTCAACGGTAAAAAAAGTCTGGTCGGGGAACTGTTCAGGAGAATGGATAAAAAGGGCAAGAACACTAGCCCTGTGACCCAATCTACCCAATCCCGACAGAACTGAAAAGCCTTTAGCATTTTCTCCAGATACTCTTAGCTGAGTTTGTCATAGGATTTGGAGATATCTAGCTTGATAAGCATACCCGGGATTCTAGTACATTTGAGTGAGCGAATGGCCTCCTGGACTGTAATGATACCATCCAGAATTTTCCTCCCCTCTACGAACCCCGATTGCTCAGGGCTGATGATCCCTAGGAGCAGAGGTTTCAGTCTATTTTCTATGACCTTCGAGATTATATTGTATATCACATTACAAAGGGCTATTGGTATAAACTTACCAGGAACATCAGTAACCTCACTCTTTGGGATCAGAGTGAGGAAGGTTGCATTGAAAGCTTTGACCACCCCTCTACTAGTCCTGGATTCCTAACCTATAAACCAGTCCTCCTCTTTAATCATGTCCCAAAAGTGGTGGAAAAAGTTGGCTGTAAACCCATCTGGACCAGGGGCTTTCCCCTGAGCCATCTGCTGCATGGCCTCCTCCACCTCCTGAAGACAAATCAGTTTGGTGAGGTTCTCATTGTTCTCCCCTGTGATAATGCTGGGAATCAGGGATGTGATCAAATCAATATCCTGGCTCCTCTCGTTGTTGTCTTCTATCATGATTTCCTTAAAATGGGTGATAAGGCCTTCTTCTACCTCGACCCGTGACACCTGGGTCCCATTGGGGAGTTTAAGGTTGAATATCTTTGACCCCAAATAGTTGCTGACCGTGGAATTATGGAAGAATTTGGTATTCCTATCCCCTTCCCGCAACCACTTCACATGAGCCTTCTACTTCTAGAATAATTCCTCCTATCTCTCTCTGGCTTCCAGCTGGGCTTCAAGGTCCTTCTCCTTTTCCTTCAGGTCTGGGTCCCACCCAATTTCCATCCCTTTTTGCTAGATTGCAGTCAGTTCCAAGACAATCTGTTTCTTGTCCTCAAATATGTTGCCAAAGTCAGTCCTGTTCCAGGTACGGATTTTGGCCTTCAACACTTTAAGCTTCTATTGAAAGTTGTACATCCTTGTTCCCCCTAAGTCATCCATTTCCTACCACCATTATTCAACTAAACCCTTAAATATTTTGTGTCCTAGCGATAATTGCTTGAAGCGAAAAGGTTTTGGTAATCGATCCACTGCCCCTTCCCAGCTTAGACACATGGGCCAGTGATCGGAGCCTGCTACTGGGAGCACATTTTCCCTTATCCCACCTACACCCCTCACAATACTTTCAGCCACTAGGAAGCGATCAAGCCTTGAGGCCACCAATTGCTCACTGCCTCTTTGATTGTTCCAAGTGAATCATCCATCCCCATTTTCTAGATCCACGAGGAAACTATTGGCGAGGGTTTCCCTAAAGTCCTCCTGATATTTTTCCAGCACCCGTTTTCCTCCCTTCTTTTCTTTGAGCGAGGTTATCAGGTTGAAGTCCCCTCCAATTATCTAGTTTCCTGCTGATGCTGGTGCACTAAGCCATCTGAGATGATTGACGAACTCCTACTTCTGCGGGAAGGAACTCGGGCCATAGATGTTCATGATCATCCCTCTAACCTCTGATCTCCAGATGTGGAAGTTAGCCTTCAGGGAGAAACAAAACACTCGCCACCCTGTGAGATTCACCTCACTTTCTCACCACAAGATAGCTATCCCTCCTCTCATACCATCCGCTTCTACACGCATTACCTGGCTACCTTTCCAAATCTTCTTCCCAATATGTTGCATTGATTCAAAGCTACACTTGGTCTCCTGTTAAAAAAGGATATCTGGTTTGTCCTGCTTGATCTTTCTTGCTAGATTATGAATCTTCCTTGGGTGATTACACCGCCTAATGTTCCAGGTCACTAACTTCATTGGCGAACCTTTCTTACCTCAAAAAAGCCGCCTTGATCGTGGGATATTGGCCTAATTCAATCATCATGACTCCTATTTCTACTATCCTTTGCTTGTTCGATTTCCTCCCTCGCTTCTGATCTTCCTCCAGAGTTTTCCTTCTGTTACCTTTTAGCCCTTTCGTTCTTAGCCCCAGGTCCTTGTGTGCTTTAGAACGAAGAATTGCTTGCTGCAAGAGCTCGATCTGTTCTCTGGGAACATATCCTGCGCCATCTTTCCTACATTCTACTTATAGGGCATCCAGATCTAAATCGCCTAAGTCCATATCCTCGGCTTCATCTGCTTCCATGGATATTGGCCGATTGTCACTTCTGTTTGCATCTTCCACCCCTCGTATCTTGGTTTCCAGGCCTTTGCTCAATGCTTCGGCCTCTTGTAGCTGAACCTCCAAGACTTCTCCCAAGATCTGGAAGGGGTTTGAAGTTCCCCCCATCTTCCCTGCTTCATCCTTATTCTTCTTTTGTCCTCAAGTGCCTCTACTCCTTCATCTGCTCTTGACCTAAGTGAAACCCTCGTTCTCGGGAACTTCTTGTGAGGCCGATTCCGCCTTATCCTTATCCCCCTTGGGACAATTTCTCCTGAAGTGGCCATATTCATGACAGATCCTGCATCGGAAGGGTAACTGCTCATAGTCAATTTGCTCGATCCATTCTTCATCATCCCAGTTAAGACTGATAGCCTCAGGGAGGTCCTTCGAGAGATCCATATAAACACAGATCTAGGCAAAGGTGGTGTGCCTTTGGAGACGGGTCTCCTCAACGATTTTCACAAATTCCCCTAAAGAGTTCCCAATGTCTTGTGGAATCTCCATGTCCCAGTATTCCCCAGGAAGCCCAACAAGGCAGATCCAAACTGGGGCAATAGTCATGTCCTCTGTATCCGGGTTGAACCGTTCCTTCCATGGCTACAGATAGAGCCCAGCAGAGAAGAAAAAATACAGCCCCTCTTCCAAAATCCTATCCCGATCCTCCTAGTTGAAAAAAATAATGGTAAAAAAGCCTTTGGCCCCCAGCTGCAGGTCATAATGCCCCTTTGAACTCCAGGTGCTCTAAATCTAGCGAACCAGATCTTTCTCCCTCAGCCAGACCCCTACAAATTTCCCAATTAGGGCCTGCTCCTTCCAATTCTCTATTTTCTCCGGAATTGACTCTAACCAGATCTAAATCAATGGGATTGATTGGCCTCTCGAGAGACAGCCCCCACCCTAGATCTCTTTCCCTCCCCAGCTCCATCCTTGCCTCCATTGATCCTGGACGCTCCTTGGCTCTTAGATGGAGCTACCACTATACGTGACCAGGGGGATTCACCGCCCCCGCCCCACCTGAGCCAAGCGCGAGGACTCCTTCCTCCGTTTGCGACCTCCTGATACTCCTCTCTTTCCGCGATAAGCCTTTTTCATCAATCGTGAACCTATTAAGGTCTAAATTATATTAAAAATAGTGTTATATAAATATGCAATAATTATAAACATAGGTGTGCTCTTTATTTTCAATTGGCCACTTTCCCAATTTCCAATTTCAATGATGGACATGAATCCCTAATGAACTAATGTCCCCTAAAAAATAAACAATAAAGAGTTGTATTTTTTAGTGTCCAATAAATATTGAAATGTCTAATAAGCTTTCTTAGATGAGTAATTATACACAATATACATGAGATGGCATATATATAACTCAAATAAATCAATTTGAAATTACATCATACCGTCATTTAAAAAAACCGTAATAATTTTGAACATTATTAAAAAAAAAAATCATTAAATCAAAATGTCTTTAATAATAGAAATTTTTAATAAGTAATTTAACATAAATGCTTATTTTTTGGATCACACAATGGATATGTGGAAGGGTGACGAGATAGAGCTTAAATGAATATTTAGAATGTCAATATAATTTATGAAATTTCCTTAATCTTAATTTACATAATAATAAGTTAATGTATAATTATGAGGATGAATTAACTTTTCTAACGATAGAATTTTCAAATAATCATTTGTAATTGATATGAATTCTATTTAAAAGTTGGAAATTGATTTTGAATCTTAATGAGTTTATTGTGATGTTATATACCATAAATAGAATTTATAAATAATCATTTGTAATGGATATACATTCTATATAAAAGTTGGAAATTGATTTTCATTTTTAATGAATTTATTGTAATGTTATATACTTTTGCACTTATTATTCTAAAATAATATAACATAACATCATAGTTTTTCATATTATATAATAAGATATTTTAGATAATAAATATTACTTGTGCAATTATCATTCTAAAGAATTCTTTTTAATATATAGATATTAAATTATAAAAAAAATACATGAATTATATGTTTTAAGATTTCTTTTTAATGCAAAGATATTAAATTATAAATATATAAGTAAGTATATGAATTATAATAAAAACTATTTATGAATTATATGTATTAATATTAAGATATACAATTAAGGAGGTTTTTTTTTATAATATTTTGCTTGATAATCAAGCTAAAAAATATGAAAATAATTAAACTATTTAATGTTAGATTAAAATAATTTTTTAGAAAAAAAATATGAAAAGAATTAAGAAGAAATATTTAATAATTTGAAAATAGAAATAAAACATAATTAATGAAAATACAAAATAAGACCAAAAAAAAAAAAAAAGTTAAGAAAAATCAATAATTTAAAAAATGAAAAATATATTAGGAAAGAAAAGTGCTTACAAAAACCTTATTTTATAAAGTTACACATTACTTCAACAAAGAAATTTAGAATAAAGATTTATAAAATAAAAAAATAAAAAAGAGTAAAACATAATTAAATGAAAAATGTGAGTAACTATTTATAATACAATAAGAAAAGGAAGAAATATAATAAACAAGGTTTAGCAGCAAAATTGCATATTTCATTCCTTTAGGGTTGTAAGTCTAAATTTAAATGGTGTATTTAGAATTGAAAGGAAGACAATAAAAGTTCATTGTTAGAGTCATTGTTAGAGTCAACCTGCGAACTTATCCCTTAAACCAAAACCCTCCTCATCCCTATGGCCTTACTACAAAACACCTCCTCATCACTACTGCCTTACTAACAAACACCTTACGAGATGAATGTGCTTTGCCAAACAAGAAAGAGCATTTTTTTTTTGAATTTCACTCATTCCATTTTGTAAAGATTATGGATGAGACATGAATCTATATGTGTAATATTTTATTCCTACCATATAAAAAATATATTTAAAAATATATAATATATATATTTGCAAAAGTAATTATTATTATTTAATATTTAACAAGTTATTGTAAATTTGTTATTTTTAATGTGACATTGTTAATTCTATATACTTTTATTTGAGTATTTTTATAAAAACAATTTGATTTAAATAACTATCTTCCTCTTATTTATTATTTAACTTTTCCATTTTTACATTCAATTCAAAACTTATTTACTTTTTCAGGTTTTGGATGGTACGAAGAAAATTTAATTTGTAATATATTGACTTGTTTTATTTATGAATTAAATTAAATTAATTTTTTTGAAAATTAAAAAACATTTTTTTTAATTTCACTCATTCCAGTTTGTAAAGATTATGAAGATTATGGATGAGACATGCATCTTTATATGTATGATTTTATTCTTACCATATAAAAAATAAATTTAAAAATATCTAATATAAATTTTATGAAACAATTATCTTGAGAGATAGAACATGCTCTTAATTTATCTAGTAGGCTAAGCATAATGCTTTAGCTCTTGCTTATTATATACAACACCTATACTGATGTATTAAATGAGTGAACATAGAGACTATTAGCGTTAACCATACTAATTTCTTAGTAAACATAATCGTATTTATTGTGGTAATAATATAATATTGGTGTACTATTACATTTTCTAAAATTAAATTGTTGAGGTTTGCCAGCTGTTTTGTTTTGTTTTGTGGCTGGATGGATTCAAATACAGTCGGTCTATTATAAATAAAGTCATCCACATAATTTATTTTCGTTGCCGAGTTTCCATGTAGCAGAGATCTTGCAACTATAGCTTGGGCAGGATGGTTTGTTGCACTTGCTTTCTCACATCTCATTAATTTTGCATATAACCATGATGAGCGATTTTACTTGATGTGGTATGGTTTGTTGTCACCTGATCACTGATTTTGCATATTCTCTGTTCAAACAATCTCCTTCACATAGATTGCAACGGTTGTTATAGTTGACACCATTTAAAAAATAATGGACTTAACTGAAGAAGGTTTTGCAGCTCCTAGAGAGGCATATCTCATACAAACAAGAAGCTAACGTTAATATATTTTCAAAGATATATATTAATCTATTTATCAAGATCCACAAATCGAACCAGAAAACAAAGTTAAAACCGAATAGGGCTTCAATATACCTGTCCCGGGCGAAGTTTTTCCCCATGGCAAATCACGGCAAATCACGGTGCGGCAGAACTGGAGCCAAAAGAAACAGATCTAATTGTACAGGTGGACCATTGACATGATCTCTCTGAGAATGAAGATCCTCTTTATGAGACTCATCCCAAGGCCAATAGTCATTCCCAGACCAAGCTACAGGCAATTCAATATGCAGTTACAACATGTTATAGCATGAGCACCTGAGACTTATACACATGATTCTATTTATACACCTTAAATATTTGTTTGCTTGGATATATCGTTGGCGAACACGATGTCCACATGACACGATGATCATACAAGTCCATGCAGCTTACCAATTAGTGTGCATGCAGGGCATCAATTGTAGGTTCCATCGACTGTACGGTTGTCAAGGAGCTTACCAATTAGTGTGCATGCAGGGCATCAATTGTAGGTTCCATCGACTGTACGGTTGTCAAGGAGCAGCAGCAGGTTTGTGAGGGTATGCCAGAGCCTGATTCAAAAGAAAAGGTAATTTTCACAATAAGAGGGTGGATGTGACAGACATAGGAAAACAGTTATATTTATGATTAAAAGTATGACAGAAAAAAACTGGATTTGATGTGTCTTGCATGCCAAAAACTAGTAGATTACATAATTCCCTTCTTGCATGGAATACAAAGTATGAGAGGAAAATTAAAGAATATGAGGAATAAATGAAAATCAAGAAGATAGGGAAAATGAAGTAGTAGTTATAATAATAGAAAAGAAAAATTAGAAAAACAAAGAAAAAATGGTTTATACTTAAGAATACCAAGTAGTGTTGGCCCTAGGAATGTGTGTAAAGTTTAGTCTGTAAGTTTTGAGAAGTCTATTCACACTGTGAATAGGGTTGTGTTGGAGCGAAGATGAAGAAGTTTGGTTGCAATGTGAAGAGGGAAACGACAGAGCAATGACAGAATGGATAAGATCCAGAATTTTGGGCAATTTTTTAAGGAAACATGAGTGTATATGGTGAACTAGTTAGAAACGTTGTCCACTTATAGGAAGTGATGTGGGATGTAAAATCAATAGTTAGAGCCTATAAGAATGTAAAAGGGTTGGGATTTAGTGTTTGGTTAAGTTAATAGTTGGTTATTACAAAAAATAGAAGAGTAAGTAGAGAGTAGATATGAAGAAGTCTATGGTAAACTATAGTGAGAGGAATGAATAAGCGTCATGAAGGGAATGCAATGTCAATCCAAAAGATGTGTGTGGTTATAATGTCAAGTGATTTGGGGATACGTCTACAGGCTGTCTCTGTAGACCAAAGTGTTCAAACACTACTTATGCCAAATGAGGAGTGATTTTGTGGTTTTTTCATGTATGGGTTTCCACATTTAATGCTTTGTGTTAAATGGTGTATGTTTGTTTTATATATGAGGCTTTTTTATTTGCTACAACTAATAATATTTATGATGAAATGGAATTATAGTGTTGAAAACATTGATAGATGTGATTTAAATGTGTTATGTTTTCATATGTTGTTATCTCTCGATGATTGTTCACCTATTTGTATCATTGGGTACTCGTTCAAGTTCTTCTATGGATAGATCCCCTTGTGTCACTATGAAATATTGGTTCCTGCAGTCCCTATAGGTATCATGAGTGATATTTCACTTACGTCATAGGTTTTTTCTTCGATGAGGTTCTTCTCTATTAGGCCGATGACTTGGGTTTTTTTGGTCAGGATAGAAGGTTCAAACTGGGTTAGTTGAACCAAATCGAATCACTAGCTAACCCAAAGCTAACTCTAAATCTCAATAGTATATATGAAATCATCATCAAATATTCATTAAACATAATGGGAAAGAGGAAGATAATTTTTTAAAGAATCATAATGATACATCATATACCAACCAATTCATAATACAGGTTAGCCACATTAATTTAAGAATGATGTGCCATTATCTACATGATGAACACCAACCACAAAGTTAGAAAAAAAACTTTTAACAATTTCAAGGATTATGTTGCATTATGAAGTTTATTAATGTTATGTTGGATTGTGATATTCATCAACAGTTATGTCATAGTTTAATGTTTATTAAGGTTGTGTTGCATTGTTACATTCATTTTGGGTTATTTCACATTCTAATGTTTAACACGGGTTATGTTGCGTTATGAAATTCATCAAGGGTTATGTCACATTGCAACATTGGTCAATGGTTGTGTCTAATTTTACATAAGGGTTATGTCCCTTTTTGGAATTCATTAAGTATTAAAAAATGGTATACAATGACAATGCCCAAGATGTGATGCATTGATAATGTGACATTCGACATTCATCAAGGGCTATGTCACATTGTCATGCATATCAAGTGTTGTGTTCCTTTGTTGTGTTCATTGAGTGTTATGTCATTTTGCGTCATTAGTCTTGAGGTCTATATGTCGAATATGACAAAGGGTTATGTCCCATTCTAGCATTCTTTACAGATTAAAAAATGATATACACTCACACAAGCCAAGATGCGACACATTAACAAGGTGACATTAGAAGTTTACATTATTATGTATATCAACTGTTATTCGACATTGTGGCATTTATCAATGGTTGTCTCACATTGTGACATTGAGAAAATGGTTATATGTATAATATAAAAACTGGTTATGTCCCATTATGAAATTCATTCAGGATTAAAAAATGATACACATTGAAACAACCCAACATCTGTCATACACTAATAATCAGACATTTGGGGTTAATTAAGGATTATGTTGCATTATTATTTTTATTAAGCTTATGTTCAATTGTGACATTCATCATGGGGTATGTCACATTCTAATGTTTATAAAAATTGGTATACGTTGACAATGCCCAAGATGTGACACATTAATAATGTGGAATTCAACATTCATTAAGTGCCATGTCACATTGTGATCTATACCGACATAGATCCATATTAAAGTGAATCTATCAAGCACCAATAGGGATCCATTTTTTCTATAGGTGTAGTATTTTTTATGTGTGTTGGTTGAGAATCTGCATATCATGTTATAGGCATATATTGGAGAAGATGTAGTCAAATCCATTTTATTGTCAACATTTTGATCTCTGTTGTATCTCATATTTAGGACAATGATGATGCCAAGTTTTGATATTCTCCTTTCATGATAAATAGAGATATAAGGCTCTGTGAACTATGGATGACTCACTTCATTTTTATAGGAGGTTATCCTAATTATTAAATTACATTGTTAGGTTTAATTTAATTCTAGTTAGGATAGACCTCCTTGTTTCTTCGATGTAAGTCTTACCACATTCGCAAGGGATTTTATAAACTCCTCTTTGTAGCCTTGAGTAAACTTGCTCTTTCACGGATCTAAGAAGTTTCTTGATACTTCATAGTTGAGAGAAGACAACTCATCATCCTGAACACATGGTTATTTTGATTATTTCTTAGAATTTCATTGGTCTTGGTGAACCCATGAATGATGTTTTTGTTCATACAGAGTATGTTTTAGAAAGGAGAGATGACAAAGCTTCTCGGTCTTACCAAATTGAATATTTTCAAATCGTCTTAGTTTTCTGAGGTTATATTCTCTATACTAGGAAAAGTTGTGTTGGCTTAGAATCTGTAGATCATGTTATAGGCATCTGTTGGAGAAATTGCACTCAAATCCATTTCATTGTCAACGATTTGAGCTTTGTCGAAGCTCATCTTCAAGATAATTATGATGCCAAGTTTTGTTCATCTTCTTCTTTCATGGTACATAGAGATATAAGGATTTGTTAATTATGGCCGATTTACTTCATTTTTATAGGAGGTTATCCATATTATTTAATTATATTGTTAGGTGTAATTATTTTTATCTTAATTTTTCTACACATTAAGGAAAAATTTACACGTCAAGATATTTGATCCATCAATTCAATATAACTTATTTTCTTTTGTTTAAGATGACATCCTTTGAATTTTCATTTCTTTTTTAATAATAATGTCATTTCACATAACGTTACACAATGTTACTTGTTATAACATCTCCCCCATAATAGGTCGTAAGAACCTTGCTACCCTCAGTGCAATCAAGTCTTATGTTGGATTGTATGATTCATTAGAGGGTATGTTACCATGTGACATTGATCAAGGCTTATATGTCTAATATGACAAAAGGCCATGTCATGTTTTGACATTCATTAAGGATTAAAATATGATATACATCGACTTACTTCATTTTCATAGGAGGCTATCCACATTATTCAACTCTATTACTAGGTGTAATTTTTTCTTATTTTAATATTTTTACACGTGAAGAAAAAATTTACAACTCAAGATATTTGATCCTTCAAATCAATATAAGTAATTTTTTTTTTTTAAGCTGCCATCCTTTTCATTTTCATTTCTTTTTTAATAGTAATTTCATTTTACATAACTATTGCATCGTATCTGGTGTAATGGATAATCTGTATCCGGATTAAGTGAGCTTGTATCCAGGTCTAGGGAGGAAGATGTTCCATCTTCAAATAAATAAATGTATAAATTTATAATAATTGAATGGATGATTTATTACAATGGAGATGGATTCCTTAAATATGGCTTGGCCATCAATTTTTGGAGAGACATTTCTCTTCATAACTATATTTAATAATTAATTACTATTACTAATGGTTATAACCTAATTATTTACTAGTTTATTGTTGTAACACTGCCTTCCCCTTAGGAATTCTTTGTCCTCTAATCTTAGATTATTGTTGTCCTCTTTTCATTTTCATTTTGTGTTGAAAAAACGTCATTACTTCCTTTATGTCTTTTTTAGAACTTGTATTTTCTATGTGCTTGGTATTTAGTAATAGTTTTCCATTTTCCTTTCATTTGTAACTTGAATTTGTACACCATTATGCTTATTATTGTTGTCCCATTTTCCATGTACATGAATATGAGGAATATTTTTGTGACTGACCATATCAAGTGTTGTGTTAGAGATTGCTTGTCCCATGATACTTTTGATGTAATCATGTAATGTTTCCATTTTATTATCCTTATAAGTTATCTCGAGAAGTGACGTCTCTTGAGGCTTCTCACACTAGAAGTCACGAGATAGTGTTACATTTATGTTTCTCCAAGGTGGTAGAATAGTTAACGTAGAAGATGAATCTACAATATGTGATTTATTTGGCTTGGATTCCTTTGCATACTATAGGATCCATATTTTGTCATTGTATGGATCATTATTATTGTCAACAATACTCTCTCAACTCTCATTATGTTCTTGGCTGAGCTCATCTTTATCAAATATATTATTGGTATTTTGTTCATCCCTATGATATTTAGTCTCCTTGTCTTGTTTACTGTCTTGATCAATTTTTTTACTCTCATTTTTGCTAACACAGTGGTCCAACATATCTAAGTTACTGATATGGTTTGTATTAGACCTTAGTTTTTATAACATTTCCATTATGGCATTCTGCTTCTTTCTCATAATTCTCAAGTTTTGTTCCATGGTGCTTATGTAAAGTGTCATCACACACATCTTGTCATCTAACTCTTTTTGATTCTCATGCATGATGTCTACTTTGTCATCAAGTTTTCTTCCTACTACTAGAACAACATATTCTTTAATTTATTTCTTAAGTGCCTTGTTATTTTTCATTTCTTCTCTGAATTTGTCTTGGTTGGAAACGGGGGCCTTGATGTCCTTCTTCAATTTCTCAAGTTTGTCTTTTAATTTCATCATAGATTGGGTCCTTTTATGCAAATGTGTTTATTTGGAAGTTTATTTTGACTTATGGAGGAATAAAAGACAACTAATGTCTTTGAAATAATTGATGAATTAATAATAATTATTATAATTATTTAATGTGTTGAAATAAAAAATAAATAAAAAATATTATATTAAAATATTTTATTAAAAGGTGGATTAATAAGTTCTAAAATATTATATAATATTATTAATATTATAATAATAATATTTATTTTATTAATATTGTTTTTATTTGTAGGGCTACATGGAATGAGGGGGGGTGCAGCCTAGGTTGAAGTTGGAAATCAAAACCATGTGTTGGTTTTACTTTATTTTTTTTTTAACTTTCTTTTTCCTTTCTTTTGTTTTTTTACCGTTTTTTTTCTTTTATCTTTTCTTTTTAACTTTTTTCTTTCTTTTCTTTTCTTTACCTTTTCTTTAATTTTTTTACGTTTTTTTTTGGACAATGTCCTATATTTTAGGGAAACACTAAAAACTAAATTTACACAAGGTGAAAATAATGGCCAAGGTGTGTATAGCTTTGATACTAATG
>LPNX010630324.1:141087-156872 GCA_001517045.1 Pseudotsuga menziesii
TTATCTTAGTTTTAATACTGAGCAGATAGATTAGATTTATAATTCTATTTTATAAATGTTAGAATATATATTTACCAATAGTATATTTGTTATATACTAATAGTATAACTAATTAGTTTTCTTGTTATTATAATTAGATGATACTAAGTTAAATCTAGGTTTTAATTGCAACATAGATCTGAACTAGTAATTATTCAAACATGGCTCTGTTGACAAATGAAATCTACCAGTAGAGTATATAGGCCAAAGAACAGATAGGTGATAAATCTGAAATAAAACCTAGTTTTCAATTAACACAGTTTCAATAGTAAAAGTAATACACGAACAAAACTAGGGTGCACAACCCTTGATAAACATTTATAAATGAATTAGAATTTGCAGAAGTAAACTAAATGAATAACCATGGATAGATCTAGCATAAGAAGTAAAGTACAGCCCAGGGTTATAATTTAAAATGTAAACCCTATAAGATTTAAACAGAAATCAAACACATAGGGTCAGAACATATAATGTGAAACCTTGCCTAATTCAGCAATCTTTTATTCCAGAAAAATAGAATACGTAGTATAGGATATCATACTTGTAATCTGGAGCTTATTTAATGGTTGAGCCTGCACACTCAAATAACAACTAGTAATAATTCATAGGCAGATCTAACATCTGTATTAGACGACCAAATCACTTGGGAACTACCACTTTCCACCCAATCATGACATGAAACCATTCGTTGTTTCAATTCGGATCCATCCAAGCTGGACTCCAACATGTATGTAGCTTATAGCTCCTAAGGTAGGGTTCCCTATCTGGTATATTAGGTCTAGATCAGTTCTCCTTTTTTCTTCTAGGAAAATGTTCTGTAAGAATTCACTTGAGAGCAAAACAACAGAACAATGACTCCCAAAAGATAGATCAGAACCCCAAGTCTTTCATTGGATTAATACTTTATAGACATAATTTTTAGTCAAAGGGGAAGTTAAATCAAGAAACTTTAATTTCTTGATTTAATCATTTTTAATTAATTTGGGTAATTTTTAATACTTTAACTTAGGAACTTTCAACTAGTTCCTAATTAGACTTTTGTAGGTATTTTACTATTTATTATCTTTTAATAATAAATAATAATGGATGGATCGTTTCTTTCTTTCTTTCATCATTAGTATTATTACTATATCTATTCTTTATACATACCATGTATAAAGTATGTAATAATATAACAGTTGTTAACAATTGTCTTTGGGCATCATATACCATGATCCCTAGACTTAGTGGAACTTCTTTATTAAGGTCAAATAGGAAGATGGCCAGGTCTACTAGGCTAGGAAATTATAAACATCCTTGCATGTTGGATTCTGTCGTATACAATGGTATTTCTTCAGTACTTGATGAGAATACATAAATTCAAAATTTCATTTAATCACTTATAAATAAGTCTAATGAGATCGATATTTTTCTTGACTGGTTTTCACGCGGAAATTATTAAATTATTTTTAGTAACTCTTAGTGCTTACCATAGCCCATACTCAACGCTAAAATAAGAAGTTAAAAACTTAGTGCAATTCCAAAGTTCTTTAGTGAACAGTAATGCTAGGATGTTCTTGTACGATACACCTAGGGATACAATGGCCAAGGATCCAATGTTCCAACACTTCCAATTATCTTTTCATGTGTTCTAGAGCTTCTCGCTCAACACAAATGTATGTACTCATGTGCTCTAGAGATTCTTGTTCAACACAAAATATTAATTATGCATGTGCTCCAGAGTTCCTCACTTAACACAAAACATTAATTACCCATGTGCTCCATAGCTCCTTGCTCAACAAAAAAATCTCATCAACCATGTGTTTCAGGGTCTAGGCCCAACAAAAAAAATCATATATATAGCATCAATAATTGGCTTACGCCCAATATATAAAACAAATCATCATGTTCCTATGCAGTGGGGTCTTTGACCAAATATATAAAAATAAAACATCAAGATAACATCATAATCAATAAAATCATGCCTATGAGTGTTAGGTTCAAAATTTGGGATATTACATCCCTCCCTGCTTAGAACAACGCCATCCCTGGTGTTCTAGGGACTTGGAATGACATCATGAAACAAGGAGGGGTAAGCCTTTATCATGGTGTCTTCATTCTCCCATGTATCCTCATCGACTTCGAAGTGCTTCCATTGCACTTTCAACTTGACAATGATGCACATCCTGAGATGCACCTCTCTCTTATCCAATATATGAATGGGTTCAGGGGTAAAATCCCCTTCAGGTTACACCTGTAATAAGGACCAATCAACTACATGTTTAGTATCATAAACATATTTCTTTAATAATGATGCATGGAAAACATTGTGGACTTTGACATGCGTGGATAATTCTAGCTCGTATGCCCCTCGCCCTTTCTTGGCCAGTATTTAAAAAGGTCCACAAAATTTAGGTGCTAACTTACCACATCTACCCAAGATCAACGAGCTTCATTTTGATTTTAGTTTCAAGTAGACATGACCGCCTATTTGAAATTATTCATATTTTCTTTTTCGATCTGGATAGATTTTCTGGTGGTCTTGTGCTTATTTAAGGTTCACCTAGAACTTAGTAACCAACTCTTCCAATTCCATTAACAAAACAGGCCCTAACATGAGCCGATCCACCGGGCTATCCCAAGTAACCGGTGTTCTACACTTTTGTCCATAGAGTACCTCAAAGAGACTCATCTTGGCAGAAGTATGATAACTGTTATTATACGCAAACTCTGCAAGATGTAGGTAGTGTTCCCACTTAGTGGGGTTGTTCATGACATACATCCTAAGCATGTCCAAAACAATCTAGTTTACTCTTTCTGTCTACCCATCTATCTATGGGTGATAAGCAGTGCTAAAGTTCAACTGCGTCTCTAATTTCGAGAATAAAGATCTCTAAAAGTTTCCTGTAAACTTAACATCTTGGTTTGAGATGATTACCTTGGGTATCCCATGCAATCTAAATATCTCCTTCAGGAAGATATCAACAATGTTCACTACCTTGTAGGTCGACTTCATAGGAATGAAGTGTGCTGTTTTTGACAACTTTTCAATTACTACAAAAGTAGAATCATTCTGCTTCTTACTTTTCATTAGATTGGTGATAAAATCCATACTAATAACCTCCCACTTCCATTCCGGAATGGGTAATGGCTGCAGCAATCCAAAAGGATGCTGATGCTCAGCTTTGACTAGCTAACATTCCTGAAATTTTGCGATAAACATCGCAATGTTGGCCTTTAACTTAGGCCAAAAAAATTGTCTCTTGATGGCAGATATAATCTTTTCATATCCCGGGTGCCCCGAATAGGGTTCCCGATGAAATTTCATGAGGATGCTGGACTGAATGTCCCCTCCTTCTAGAATGTACAATCTATCCTTGGACCATAGCAGCCCGAATTCATCTACCTTGTATTCTTTTTGTTGTTGAAACAGCCTGTCCTCTTGGACTTTCTTGAGGATTTCTACATAGAAAGGGTCAATTCTGTTGGCCATTCTAATCCTCTCATGCAAATATGCATCGATTTGAATCAAATTCACCTCATATATCATACGAGTTCGTGATATCAAAGCATCCGCAACCTTTCTCTCCTTTCCCTCAATATGATTTAGCTCGAAATGGTACTCACTAAGGAAAGCCAACCACCTGGCTTGTCTTGCATTCAAATCTGGTTGATCGAATGAATATTTCAGACCCATATTTTCTCTCTTTAGAAGGAACTTCCTTTCCATTAGGTAGTGCCTCCACATATTCAAAGCATGGATGATGGCCGCTAACTCAAGATCATGCGTGGGGTAGTTTTTCTCATGGACTAATAACTTACACAATTCATAACATATCACGTGATCATTCCGCAAGAGGACTCCTCTAAGTCCTTCCTTGATTTCACTCATGCAAACAAAAAAATCCCCATCGGGATCCACAATTCGTAGTATCGGTGTGATCATCAAAAGTTGTTTAATATTTTGAAAAATTTCTTTGCACTTGGTAGTCCATAGGAACTTATTTGCTTTCTTTTGCAAAGTGGTCATGGGGAAAGAGATTCTCGAGAAGTTCTCAATGAACTTTCAATATATCCGGCTAATCCCAAAAAGGGTCTAATGTCAATGACACTAGTAGCGGTAGGACAATCCTTTATGGCTCTAATATTTTTTGTATCCACAACTATCCCTGTCTTGGAGATAAGGTGACCTAAGTACTATATTTGTGGTTTGTAAAAGTCACATTTACTAAACTTAGCGTAAAGTTGGTGTTCTCTCAACACTTGTAGTACTATGCGAAGGTGCTCTTCATGTTCCTCTTTATTATTGGAATACACTAGGATGTCATCTATAAAGACCAAAATAAACTTATCCAGATAGTTATTGAATATGTTGTTCATCATAGACATAAATTTTGCGGGTGCATTGGTCAACCTGAATGGAATCAATCCAAACTCATAGTTCTTGTACCTCATACGAAAGGAAGTTTTGTGAATATCCCCGTCGTGAATTTGTACCTGATGGTACCCGGATCGTAGGTCAATATTTGAAAATATTTTGGCTTCTCCCGCTTGATCAAACACGTCATCGATCCTAGGTAGTGGGTTTCGGTTCTTGATAGTCATTTTGTTCAACTGATGATAATCGATGCACATCTACAACATACCATCTTTCTTGTTTATAAACAGTATTGGTGCTACCCAAGGGGACACACTGGGTCAGATATACCCTTTCTCTATCAACTCCTGCAACTGCAGTTTGAGTTCCACCAATTCTGGTGCACTCATGTGGTAAGGGGATTTGGAAGCCGGAACTGATCCTAGTGTCAGTTCGATGCCAAAGTCTAGGTCTTGTTTCGGAGGTAATCCTGGGATTTTCTTGAGAAACACATCCTTCAATTCTTCAAGAACGGGAAAGTCTTCTATGCATTGTTTCCTTTTAGACTCTATGTCTCATATGTTTACTGGAAACAAATTGTAGCCTTTCCTAACGCATTTCTTTGCTTGTAAGGCATATATTTTCTTTACAGAAACCTTCTTTGGAATTCCCTAGGCCTTCACTTGGTTCCCTTGGCCAACCAGTCCATGCCAACAAGTATATCGTATGATCCTAAGGGTAGGATGTTCAAGTTTACCTTTGTAGGAAAACCATTCAGGTTTACTTCACAATCCTTAACTATTTCCAAAATTTTTTGTTTCATACCTATGCCTAATTGTACCGGCAAAGGTTTATCATGCTTTAGTTTTCCTAGTTTGCATACATCAACATTTTTAGAAAAAACATATCTCCAACAAGCACTGGGATCAATAAGTATTGAAAATAGAAGTGTTCAATATCCTACCTTATATCTCAACCATTGCATCTTGATCATCTTCCTCTTGGCCATCCAATGCTGCATTAAACTGCGGTGTTCTAGCTATGTCTTCTACAGTTGTTTCTTCTTATAAGTTGTGCAATACCCCACCGGTCTTGTTCTTACAATCTCAGGCATAATGGGGTCCACTACATTTCCAACACTTGATCTATAGAAGAGTAGCATTGGCTCCACTTGCCACTGGCTTGTTATCATTAGGAGCTAGTACATATGGCTTTGTACCAGATTTGTTGAATTTCTTGTTTGTTGGAAAGCTGTTATTCTGCTTTCTGTATGGTTGTGGGTTAACCCCATGTTTGCAGTTATCAGAAAAGTTATTATACTTGTCTATGTTTTGGTTCATGTTCTCTTGCCATAGCTGCCCATACTCATAGTAGAGTGCGGCCTTATCACTAGTGGAAAATGAGAGATTAGTGACCAAAAAAATGACCAAAATCCGCATATCAATGACCACTTTTGGTTTAGCGATCGTTGGTGGCTAATTTGCGGTCTTTTATTACATGACCAAAATTGGTCATTTTTATTTTGGTCATTTATAGCTTGTCGGTTGGTCATTAATTTGGTCATATATTTAGTCATTAATTTGGTCATATATTTGAATCAATGACCAAATATATGACCACATTTGTGACCAAATTAATGACCACATGACAAGCTAGAATATGACCAAATTTGGTTGCGTAATAAAAAACCATAAATTAGCCACCAAAACTGATTTTTGGTCATTGATATGGGAATTTTGGTCATTTTTCTGGTCATTTGTATCTCATTGTTTGGTCGTGTATCTCTCAATTATTGGTTATTTTATTTGCGAATTTTGGTCTTTAATCTCATTTATTGGTCACTAATTTAGTCAATTTTTAGTCGCTTTATGTATGGTCATTATATTTTAGTAGCTTGAATGGTGTCCATTATTAATCAATATAAAATTTTAATAAGATATTATGTTTAAATTTTAAAAAAAATCATACATTTATTCTCATCTAATACACATGCGAATTATGCAGTCACATTATAATTAATTACAACACTCGTAAATAAAATCTAATACACATGTAAATCATGTAATGTCACATTAATTAGTTAATAATTACAACATTGATACATAATATAAAGTACAACCATATATATAAGTTTTAAACCACAAATTATATTATATGAAATGTCAAAAGTATTACAATAAATATGAGTTTTCTCAAAAACACATATTAATTTCCATATAACTTTATGGGAAAGCCATCACTTTTCAAAATATTACAATGGCTAAACCATCATACTTGCACTTGGTTGCAAAACCATACTTAGATCCCACATCAATAGCTTCTAAACCATACTTAAATCCCACGTCAGCAGCTTCAAAACCACACTTAGCAGCTTGAAAGCCTCAACATCAGGCTCTTCATACGGAATGGCAAATCCTTAGTAGCGAGCTCTTCATAATCAATGGCCCACTTACAAGTTAAGCTCACTCCTACAAAATCCAATAAAAAATAATCACTTGTAAAATAGAAAAAAAATGAACTGTAAATTAGAAAAACAATGAAGCAAATTATTTATCTTGTTCAACAGCTAACAACAATAATCAAGATCATGTGCAAAATAGGAAAATCTAACCTAACAAATTCAATTTAAGAATTGGTTAAAATTAAACTTGAATGGCTAAATCTGCAACTATTTAGTACCTAAGAAAAGTAAAACTCAGCTCTAAACCAAGAAATGGATTTCAACAGGAAATATAATCAACGAATCCACAAAACAATTATGCTCGACTGCAAAGGTAGAAACCTATATACATAGTGCAATCTGTGAAGGAGTTCACCCTTATATGTCATGTGGTTAATGAATGACATGACAACTATTGAAATTGATGAATTATTTAAGAAAGTCTCCAATCCAACGCCCAAAAGAATAAATAATAGATTTCTTTACTTATGGAGTTGTCATTCTGCTATGTATGATTTGGTGCAAAAGTGTAACAAATGCACTCAAACACAAGTTGGAAATGCCGGTGCAACAAAAACGTAAAATGTATGACTTGTGTATGTGAGAAAAGCTGTATAAACCTACTTTCCCAAACATGCAATAAACATAAATCAAAAGAGAAGAGGGAATTGAAACCTTAGGGGAAGCCGCTTGATGAGCTGGCCTTGTTGGAACAAGAGAAGGTGAACTGAAAAGAAGAATCATCTTTTATGGAGTGCTTTAACAACACTAACCAGATTCCTGTACTTTAAGATGTGAAACATCTCAAGATAGCGGTGTGTCTCTTGTCTTTCCAGTTTTGAGACATACTTCCAAAATCCATAAACTCCAGCCAGCGTCATTAATCTCTCAGCATAAATCTTCCATGTATACCTACAAAAGATGCACTCCCAACACAACTTCAGTCACCTATACTACACAATATAGTATTGTCCTAAATATTTGAATGCCATTGCTATCCCCTCAGAAAGGGAACTTACAAACTGCAATGGATAACGTTCGTTCTTCAAAGTGAATAACTAGTAAATCAAACTTATAAGTACCAAATAAAACAAAAATTTTGGTTGGGACGAGGAGAGGAGGAAAGAAGTGCCATGAAAATGAGGCCCTGAACTTACCTTTCATAGATACGCTGTAGACCAGCATTAGAGATGGTGTCCCAGTAACCGGGATATATCTTGCACTTCTCAAAAAAGTCAGCAATGCATTCACTTGCGGAATCCCCATGGTAGGGATCAATATGAAATCCAGAAACTCCATCCACAATAATTTCAGCAGGACCTCCATGACATGTTGCAAATGTAGGAAGACCAGATGTTATTGCCTCAACAACAGTAAGCCCAAAAGCTTCATAAAGTGCAGGCTGAAACATAACCAACACAGAAAATGTTGATGTCAACGATAGATTCCATTTCTAGATGAATGATAAATAGAACCTTCACCAAGCATAGCTACAAATTTAATAGGTGTATACTTATAGATAACATATTGAAGAGCCGGATATGGAACCCCAGGGTGCAGGATCCTAACTTGTTTGAAAAAGACTACAAGGTGTAAAATGATAACCTGTATAAAGGCACCCCTCATGTCATAGATGTAGTGGTAAATCTCACCATTTCGTACTCTATTCTTTTGTGCACATATCCATCGGAACTGACCATTCAGGTTATACTCTTTGATAAGTCCATGCATTTTTTCAATTTCAGCCACCTCTTCTCTGTCACTGGACTTTGATGGGTCAAAATCACCAGCAACCACAACAAGGTTAACTAGCTCCCTCAAGCGTTTGTTCTTTGCAAACCATTCGACCAGACCAGTAATATTTTTCACCTGGTCGAGTCTTGCCATAGAAAAGATAATGGGTTTTTTTATGGTAATTCAAGCCACACCTGAAAGCATAGCGAAAGCAATTATTTTAGCAAGTGCAAAAATGTTGAATTAATCAATTGCATCAGCTCAATCATATGATATTGCAGTCTCGGCTTCCTTCTTTTTCCAATATGAAGAAACATTGCAAGCATGAAATGAATGACTACTTTATCTCGAGAAAAAATTTCGACGACTCCAACAACTTTAAAGAGATATAATCAGGACTGCATGCTTAAGGCAGTTGGACCTAATCTTAGTCTTAGAGATTTGGTACATACTACGGACCTGTCATATATAGTAAATGACCTGAAATGGGATAAGTAAGAATGTCTTAGATATTCTTACTAGCATGGTTTGAATTCAATACATTGAAAGAACAATAAATTGATTTGGTACATACTACGGACCTGTCATATATAGTGAATGACCTGAAATGGGATAAGTAAGAATGTTTGAGATATTCTTACTAGCATGGTTTGATTTCAATACATTGAAAGAAGAATAAATTGTGGCCAAAGCAAAGCTTCCCTAGAAGGCAATGAAGGAGATATGAATTATCATCGTTAGGTTTGCAGACATACATTTTCAGCTTTCCCAAGACGAATAACCCACCAAGACTATCATGAATACAAAAAATCCTGAATCAACGTTCAGGATTATATATCAGAGTAACATGTCCCAGTATATATCAGAATAACATGTCCCAATATTAGGCAAAGATTCGCACACACTGACATTAATAAATAGTAGTCTCAAACAAAATCGAATGAGAAAAAACTGTTATGGAGAGTATTACATACATATGTTCAACTGTCTGTTCAGGATTGAACAAGAGTTCCTCAATTGAACCATGTAAAGCAGTAAGGCGACACTGTTTTTCTGTATAAGGGAAATAAATCTGCACATCTGCTCCAGGAGAAACGACGTTGAATTTGGGATCAAAAACATCAATTCCATGAACCACACGATAGAGACGAGGAAGGGTGAAAGCAAAGTGGCTTTCATACTATCCAACAGTATCCTTGCTGCAGCAACAAAGGCATATATTCATATGCACATATTAAATACCAATTGCTTCCAATTAGTTCAAAAGGAAAAACAAAAATAACACACTTTTTGGTTTCCAGGTCTCAGTATTCAGAAAACAACCCTAAGAAATTACATAATAGTTTAGCAGATTCAGAACAAATAAATACACAGAAGTTTCCAAATGCTCTCTAATTAAGGAAAACATCAGACCTTCCTGCAATCTCTTGATATGTGCTGGTGATAATGAAATCTGCAGTATTCATTGCAATCATATCAGCAGTAAACTGACAAGAGAAATGGTATTTCTCTTCAAAGTTTTTCCAATATATGTCTGAATCTGGGTATTTGGTCTTCTCCAAAGCATGGGCTATATTGCACTGAGATTACAAAAAGGATATAATTTTAAAATGAAATTTTGAAGGAAAACAACCTTTTTCCACTTGTAGCAGATATACAAAAGGACAATGGCATTTGAAAAAAACCTGAGTGATTCCTTTTTTATGTGAAATCAAAGATGCAACCAAATTTCCATCACTGTAATTGCCGATAATCAGATCAGGTTGACCTTTTAGCTCAGTAGTTATTTCCCTTGCCGCATCCTGCAATAATATGCCAAAAGTCCTAAGTTAAAGGGGACTATGGAGTGGTTTGTGACCAAAAAAATGCCAGTTATGCTGATAAAATGTTAAAACGTAGACGTAATACAAACAGTTCAACAACAAGGTTAGTAATGCTGATCCTTCCAACTCGACAACTCAATACCTAGTACTGATCTCTCTACTTCAGAAGCATTGAGCCTAATTATTTATGCATAGACACTAGCATCATCTACCCAAATTGACAAATAGAATGGCACCTAATAAATTGGAAAAAAAGCTCTTTTACTATCCACCATTAGAATTATGTAGCAATTTCCTCGGGATGCCTCTTATGTGGGATAAATACAAATTACCATGAAAATCCAACAATTTCCCAGCTACAATAGACCGTCAGCAATTGCACAAGCAGCCATTGCCATGAGGGGTGTGTGACATTCTCATGAGAAGCAGTTTTGCAAGTGAGAATGATCCATATTCAGGATATGACCTTTGAGCAACCAACGAAACAAACCTCCAGAAATAGTGTAGTTTTAGGTCACAAATCATATGGGTAAAATCACAAGGGTAGTTCCAACTGCACTACTTGGTGAGGACTTTTTGTCATTGTGGTTATCTTACGCTGCATGCAAGAGCCAAGAGGAGTGGAGCTGAGGCTGTGGCTTATAAATAAGGAGTCATGGCATATCCACTTCTTGCAACAACTAGTAAATCTCTAGTGTAAGCTATCCTTAGTTGTGATCTGTCAAAATATGTTCCATTAAGATATGCTATACTTTAGGACGTGGGCATAAAAGCAATAAATATATTTGTGTGATAATTTGTTTTCTGCATTAATTTCTTTTCATGCAGAATGTTTCTTTATATTTTTGGTTTACCTTCTCAATTGTACATCTTGAACTACATTACTGCTAGAAAGGATATTTGCATACACACTGGAGGCAGACAAAAGAAGATATTATAAATTTCAATCTTGACAAGTCATTAGTTTTTACCTCTACAAATCTTTCCAAGTAAGGCCACACATCAAATCGAGAAACCCAGTGACGCAAAACTCCTTTTTCCGTTGTGAAGGGTACCCGGAGAATCTGTGAATGTTGTGTTCCACTAATTCTTTCAATTCGTTGATTGCATGTTGTTCCATGGGCCTCAGGAATCAACTGAGTCACCTTGTAACAAAAATGTCAAAAAATAAATATAAAAATAATAAATATAGGTTTATCTAAATTGCATTCTAAGGATTTAGGAAACGAGAACAAAAAACAACATTTGAAGCTAAACACAAACACACACACAAGTACAAGTACCCCATCCATTGATATGTGGGGTTGATGAGGTACTTGAGTCTTCACATGTGCATACAAGTGAAAGGAAAGCAATTTACACATGATGGTCTTGAATAATACAAAAACACCCCATTCATCAAAATCTAGATTTTACATTTGTCATGGTAAAATATTTTATCAAATCAGGTTGCTACTAATTTAAAGACACTAGACATAATTTCGGTAACAGAGCAGCAATTTACCACAATAATCTCAGGTGTAATGTCCAATCCTTGTTGTTTTATTTTTAGCAGCATTTCACTCTCCAAGGCACGAACTTGATCAAGTATATACACAACCTGTGGTCAAATAAGAACAGGAAAGTAAAATTTTATTTTTAGGATCATGATAGTCTTAGCACAAAACAGCCAAAAGGACTCCAATCAATACTGTGTAATTATTAATACTATTTTCATCTCAGAAGCTTTGGGTGTTATTTTAGATGGATATATTGCTAATTATTTTCAATTTCACACTAAAAAAAAAAAGCAAAATCAAGGGACAAATTAAAAATAGCATCAAACAATGGAGAAAATATCTCATGGAATGCACATTGCAGTTATAAAAAAATCTAACATTCTATGTACCTGTCCACCAGTGTTTGGCATTCCTAAAACTTTTGCTTGGCCAAAATAACCATGAGGTGAAAGAATCACAACATTAAAGACCATAGGAATCCTTCCCAGAAACATTTCTAATGTCAATGGATCAGGTGCCTGAAGGATCTCCAAAAGAAAATGAATCATATCCAAGACATGTTCTGTATTGTCTCCCCATCCTTTCTCCAATCCCATTTCTTGTAATCTGCCCACACCAGAGTCAATTAAGAACCAAGCAAATACATTGGCATTAGTTCTTATCTCCTATATCTATAGATATTGAATCTAATTTTCTATCCAATATATTCCTTCATCTTGAAATCCATCCTGTTATAGGAAGGTATCAATCAAGTAGAAATCAGGAAATTGCTAAAATAGGTATTCACCTTGATAAAAGGAAGCAAATGTTAACCTTGTAATGTTCTCAAACAAGTCCTGCAATATCAATCTTTTTCTAACTATATATCTTCTATAGAAAAGAGAACATGCGTCCTAGAGAAAGGATTTTAAATTACTTTTATTCAAACTTTACAAATGGTGTATCCTTGGGGAACTTGTTAAGATGTTCCTCTGCCTTTACCAAGGATGAGCATAGCTTGGGCAAACTCTGTATCCTCTCATTCAGCATCAGCCTCTGTAAGTTAAAGGGCACACATTATACTCACCCATTTCTCAACATACTACAAAAGATAAATAAAAAAAGGCATAAAAGCAAGGGGAAAAGTCTGAAGTAAAATAAATAGTCCCCTGACAAAATTTCACACCTCAGAAGTTAAGCTGCTATGTGCTTGGGATACAGGTAAGTTACTTTGAATTATCTTTATCCCACTTCGAATAACTCGCATTTAATGGTATATCCATATATTTACTATGATTTCAATGGTATATTTAATGGTATATTTATCTGAATTATTGTCAGCAAAATTTTAGTGTATATTGAAAAAAGTATAACATCACCAATGTGGGGGAGGAAAAAAATCATCTTCATAATTAGGTTTACTCTGTTTTTCTCTGAGTTGAACTGAGTTTGATTTAAACTGATTTTGAAGTAGATGGCCAAATAGTTTGTTATAAAGAACTGAAGCAAAAATGAAATATGAGGTAGCCTATGACATTTTTATCAATCCATATTATATATCTCTAGAACAGCTAGGCCAACCTTCTTTGTTATTTGCTTTAGATGTATTTTGCATAGAATACATTTGAATTTAACTATCAGACACAATGATACAATATATGAACCAAGAAAAGTAAATGACCTGGCCTTGGTACTCGTGTGCTTGAAGGAAATCATATTAGAGATCATATTAGAGATCATTAAAAAGCACACATTGAAGAAGCTACAGAAGCAATTCCGAACCTATTTTCCTTCCAGATTTGAAAACCAAGTTATGCCCAGATGGAGAGAGAAAATTCTCGCATCTATTGTGCACTCAAGATTTGGAACACATAACAAAACTTTATTTTCAAAGAGAATATTCTAATCTCCTTCCACATAAAGACCCAACAAACTTAGAAATCTATCTTGATTCTTCATTCAATTTAGAGACAAGTTAAATTACTAGACATTGAAGACCATTGACGATTATTTCCTCCACTCTGAAGATCTCCATCTAATATATGGGTTGATTTTGTCCTAAATTTGGGTGCACCTATCCACTTGAAACTTTACTGAATCTCATCATCGGCTACAACATAATCAATCCAGGGAGTATCTGGTCTAGAGATTAAATTTCCATCAAATCTATCATTGCATATGGTAGGCTTTAGTATCGATGCTGATTGACTAGTCCACTCTGTCCTGACAGAGTCGTTTGTTCCATTCCCCATTTTAATGAAATCATTTACTTTTGATGATATTTTAGAAGAAGATTTTCTAATATTATTGAATTCTCTGACATTTGCAGCCATTTCTGGCCCTGCACTATTTCTTGGGACAATGAATGGAATTACCATAACGCCCAAGTACTTGTGGTAGGCTGTAGTTTGGTCGAAGTACTTTTCCTTGAGGACATGACATATGATGCTGGTGCAGAACTTTCAAAAACACATTTTAAGGCAAAACCTGATTCGGCTCTTTGAGGTGTGCCTGAGGCACTTCCAAAGGCTACACAAATATTAGTTGTAAGAACCAGGAAAATCAAATGAAATAAAACAAGAAAAGTCTCATATTTAGATTCAAGTATTTTTCTAAATGTAATTAGAAGGAAATAACAAAAACTAAAATTGCATTTTAGAATCCAAAATGCAAGTTCACATATAATACTTCAGAATTATAAGCCTATAATATAAACAAAATATATTAATATTCAATGCAAAATTTTCAAATATAGAGGAAGAGAGCAATATAATTGCTAAATGCAAAGCAAGTAAAAAATCTACCCGCTATTGATGAAGTCAGCGTCGCTTCCCTCAATCCTGATTCCAAACCATGTGATTAAGAGGGTGTTGCCACATTACCATTCTTTCCACTAGCATCCACTGATTTCTTAACACCCAAATGTCCATTAGAATTCAATTTATCTAATGCAAGCTTATTTGATCTAGGCACAGTTCCAGAAGCATATGGCCCTACCTGCTGCAAAAGTGAAAGATATTTCATTGTCAATACAATGACCATTCACTAGCATGCCATAAAACAATCAAGGAAAGCACAGAAGCATGCACCTTATCAATACACTAATTTGAAAAATAATAGTAGCTGATCATACCAACAGGTCAACAACCCAAATACCAACACAACTTTGATTGTATGAGCAAGCAAGAAGTTTTCCTTCATGTATGTTGATATTTGCTAGTTTTGACCATCCAATATCTATTGTATCATGGCATATTAATGGCTCCCAAGAAAAAACCTGCATCCAACAATGGTTTGCAAAGAAGGTCTTGAAAACTTAATGAAAATTAAAACAAGAAATGGTTTTCATGCATAAATGAGGACTCTTTACTAGAAAAGAACTCACCTTCATGCTTTCATGCAATCCAGTCAGTAAAGTTCATCCATCAGAATTAAATATAATTGAGTGCACTCGTCCTGTCTGAATATCAGTATACTAAGTCATTCACCTTAAAAAAACACCAAAAAACTACCTACAAATATCTAATTACAAGAAACTACTACACAAACAACTTTAATAATTTGCAATTTGATATAGATATTGGTCAGCATAATGTATAAAAATAGCATTGTGACACAAAGGACCATCTTATAGATTATTCAAATGTTGTTAACATCATCTTATGAACATGAGTATCTATTATGAAAGATCCAAAAGAATTATAGATCAAAATTTANTGGCTCTCGCCAATTGCTGTATCCCTTCCCTCTGAGATGTTTTGGATCCAATCATGAACACTGCAACCACCAATCATGAACAGCTTTGTTAGCCATGAAATCTGCCTTGGTGTTGCTTTCCCTTTGGAGATGGAACATCTTAACATTGTCCAGGAAGGCAAGAAGTCCTAGAATTCTTTGAAAAGTTCTAGACAATGCTGTGCCCTCCTTAGGTCTCT
>LPNX010630324.1:164125-176275 GCA_001517045.1 Pseudotsuga menziesii
ACTAACTTATCCTCTAGTGTAAAGGGTTCATACTGCAGGTTGCTCTGCTATAAGTCATAGCAAATACTGATAGTTAAAGCCTAACAAAAACATTTCAAGCAATTTAAATTTTTCAATATATCCATATCTAAGTATCTAAACCTGCATTCTTCCATCGAACTTGAAGAACACCTAGTAAATCAAGTTCTGAAGGTAGAGGATGGGAGGTTTGCTTATACTGATTATGCTCTTATTCTTGTAGCTCGCATTCTTATTATAAGGACATCCACAGGGTCTAGTTTGGGAGATGACTCCTTAAGACTCAAAATCTACAAAGGCTACGCTGGTTTTATTGTTGAGAAAGTGAAAGCTACATATTCAGGGTGCTTAAATATCCAAGAAGTTTGTGCAAATCTTCCATCCCTATTCTTTGCCAAGTACAAAAAAGCAAAGTCAAACAGAATAATAGAACAAAAAATGTCAATAAAGTGATTATATAAGAACCTTACATGTTATCAAGGTCAATAAATTCTGCCTTCACCCGTTCTGCTGTAAGTCTGTACAGTCCATCAGGAACAGACTCATTTACCTCTTGACACAGGTAGTACTGGGATTTAAATCCAAGAATGTGTGCAGCATGAGACTGTCAAGAATTGAGAATTAAAATATTAGCTATAACCCATGATAAATACAAATTTTCCAACTTTTCTTGATTCTCCAGCCAACCATCAATATATATATATATATAAAGTGTGAGCAAGAAAGTTCTGTATTTCAAATCATGTATCCACTTTGAAAAATGCAGAAGTCTACCTTTGGGAAAATAGGTATTAGTTCAAGAAAAGAATCATTTTCGGGTTGCAGCTCAAAACATTCCAAGACCTGAAAAGGATTCCATAGTCAGTTCGAACTTCAAACATCATCCTACCAATGGAAGAAAACAAGACATCCAGCATATTTCTCCAGAATCAAAACCATGCATGTTAAGCATGTAAGAAACTCATGTATGACAGTAACAAGAACAAAGTAAGCTGGATATTAATAAATAGAACAACTACATCCAATCTCTTGGGAATATAAAATAGAATAATGAAAACAGGTAATCAGAATAAGATGGTGCAACAAAAAGAGAACACAAACATTCATGAAACCAGATCAGAACTCTCACCAACCTCTTGGTAATATGAACGGCAATATAAGTGATTAGAACAAGTACAACCATCTTTTGGAACATTTTTTAGGGAGACTACAATATACTACAATCTCAAATGAAAAATATGCTCAAGGGTCAAGACATCCTGCTCACACGATACAACTACACAATAATTTTCAGAAACTCATCTTTGCAAGTGGAAAGTCCATGCTTAATGACAACCAAGATAGATCACATCATCAAACATGTGTGTCTAAGAACATTGATTAGAATGATAATAAGTTAAATAAAACGATGGAACATACTAGCAGGAAACAGAGAAGATACCTTTACAAGAAACCTTAAATATTGCTTCTTGTTAAGATTCAAAACGTTTACAAATTTCATAAATCATTAGATCTAAATAATGTAATACACTAGCAAAAATAGTTTAAAATAATTTGGCATGCTCCTTCAACACGGTGATTCCAGGTGATCCATGCATTAATGAGTTAATAATACAATACTTAAAACATAAAATGAAACTCTAAGTAAAGAATAGTGAAAAAACTTACAATGTCGAAAACACGGTTTGGGACCTAATCAAAGTGGCCAATCAATGACTGCAAAGTAATGTATGGTGAAAGTAAGTAAATGTCTTAAAGCAGTATAAAGGGAACAACAGACCTATTGAAGATCTTTGCACTAATTATAATAGACTACTATGCACAAATGACCACATGGAAATAACAAAATTGAAACATACCCCATCCATATTTAACAAATATAATGGAAGCAAAATACAATGAAGTAAAACATGCTAATAGTAAATTCATGAACCTTAATTGTGCTGATCGCTGCAGATGCAGTCCTCCGTGTCAATCCACCAGAGCCACATTGACATAAAAGAGTCACCTGCAATAGGTCCCATGGGGTCATTATTCTATTTAATTTTCAACCTCAACGTTTTCATTACATCCAAAATTCCTTTCCTGGAAAACAAATCTTCTACTCATTCATACTAAACATTATAAAGTTACATAAGAATATGGTTTTTTTCACTTGCAGCCACGTCATTAGCTTCATATCTATTACTATATGACTTCCACTTATCCTACGTTTTCTATTTGTGTGCCATTCACTAGGATTTGTTAACCCTGCTTGATATGGATTTTCATAGTAATTGACTAACGTCTCAAGTTTTTTCCTTTTAACTATGATTGTCTTCTGCCATAAAGCACACCCATAGTGATCTCTCGACAATATGATTACTTGGAGATGTAATTTTACTACAGTGATTCGAAGCTGCCTGCTATTTCCTTTATCTGGATTCAGACCCTCAAAGCAATTAAGTAAACAATCAGTAACTGACCTGAATCCTTAATTCATGTGGTTACAATCATTCAATCCAATTGATTATTCTGCATAATTGTTTGAACCTTTTCCTAAATATTCCTTCATTTTAATAAAATGATTTTAAGATAAAAGTAAAACAATCCCTGTGCTATGCTTGTTCCAAGAATATTGTCTAGAGTCATCAACATAACCCCACTCTACAACCTTCCCATCCTGGTTGATGTTCAATATAAGAAATAAGTTAATACAGATTACACAAGGAGGAACTTTTCAGCTTCCCACAGGAACAGGATATTTAGAATCATGGGTATATCATGTGGTACAAAGTGTTATAAACGTGAATGAGGGAGTCACAGAAGAGCATGGAATGGCTGATCTCTTTCAGCAACTGATTGACGTTAGTGGGGTTCATAACTGGGGTATTGTAGAACACAAAGTTCTTCAAGATCTGGGTTGAAATTGGTCTGATCTCTATTATGTTGTTTGTCGCATTTTGGAAGTGTGGCAGAATAGGGAAGCTTCCCAAGTGCATGAGCTTATACTTGAAAGATATTGTTTTGTACTTGGCTGGATCACTCTATCAGATATTGATGTTAAGGAAGCTGGTGCTTTGCCATGGAGTCCTGAATTGGGCAGAGACAAGTTGCTTGAAATTGAATACTTCATAAGTTTTAGCAGAATTCTGCGCCATAATGTTCATTTTGGCCATACAGGGGAGCTATCACAGCTGGCAAATATCATTCTAGATATACTCTCTCAGCTTCAAACATTATACAAAGAGCTAAAACTTATGACAAGGTTTTATCCTATAATTCAGATCTTTTGCAATTAAGGAAGGCATATAAAAGTGGATCTCTGGACATGAAGATTAAAATAGAATATTCTAATGCAAGGGAACTTAAATCCCATCTTTCAAGTGGCTCTATCGTCAAATCTCTTCTTATTATAAATAGCAGAGGCAGGCTTGCAGCAGGAGAAGGTAGTTTCCACACATTTCTTTATTTCATAAATAAAATATCACACTAAGAGGCATTTTTACCATGTACAGAACCTGTGTGCAAGACTCACCCAAAATATAAAATATATTGAAACTTATGAGCACTTATTCTCTCTCCATGTACTAATTATGTCACCGAAACTCATTCATACGCTTTAATCCATAAAATGGGTAGTTTCCATTACCATTTGAATGTCAACCATTAATACAAGAAATTCCACACACGGTTACGATTTCACCTCTAATATGGAATGTCCCTCGTTGATGCTCCACGTCAAAGTATCCAATGAACTTGAGTTTATTCAAATGCAATCAGATCGATTCATATCCAAATCTAAATACACATACCATCTCTTGCAAAGTTTTACCATCAGTTGATGTGTTATTCTTTCCACACATTCCTTATCAAGTGATATATGGACTGCAGATTATTATTGTTTAGCGCTATACCTCTTCCTCTACTGGAATTCTCATGGTTAGATACTTTAAATTATAACTTCCATTTCAGCATTTTCAGGATCTTACTATTACCACCTAAGTTGTACTTAGTGGTTTTTATCACGTGACCCTGGTGAACCGGACAAAGATAATTTGTTCGGACTTCAGAAGACCTTCAGAAGTGCTTATGGGAAGTGTTTGTTGTACTATATCACATGTTCATACCCCATAGGAGAGTTGTAATAAAATTTTCTACCATGATAGTGTCTGTAAAAGACTCAGTCTCTTAAAATGTTGAGTTTCAAAATATATGAAACAGAATAAGTTGGAGTCTCTAAGAAAAACACACAGTAGAGATATTGCCAAAAATAAGCACCTAAATCCTTCAGTAGGTTTAATCTGTAAGAATAATTTCTTGTTTCTGAAACACATCTACTTTCGTGACAAACAAAAAAATGAAAGGTGTTGCATCTTGAACCATTTAAGGCATAAACAAGATTCAGTAGCACATGCAGAACTTAACAGTAAACAAAGTTCCATACCTTGTCTCTGCCATCATAGAAGCTGCTTCCAGCAACAACCTAGATTGATGATCTGTATTATATGCTTTGGCATAGGCAACGTTATCCAACACATCTGCCCCATTGAGCCCAAACCTGCAGGACCGCAAAATATTAAAAGTTTGACTATTCAGTCTTTCAAAACCAAAAGTAAAAATCTCTTCATACCTTTCTGCAATCTGTAAAAGCCGTTGCAGTCCGAAGGTTCCTTCGGCATCAATATAGAGTGCTTTGCCTTCACCACCTCCTTGATCTAAGGGCAACTGAAAAAGGAATACCTTCAATTTCTAATTGGAAAAACACTTTGTGAAAGGAAAGATTCAAGAAGTTAAATTTAAAACCCCCATTCATGAAAACAAGTCCTTAAGAAGTAGCATTTCTTAGAATTTTTCAACATTTCCTCTGCTTTCCCTCTTCAAACTGAGCAATATAAATCCAAAAAACTCCTGATTCAGCTGATATTTTGCCAATATTTTGCTGATATATCACAATATTTTCAAAATATCAATATATTTTCAAATTTCCAAAAAAAAAACACAATGTTTTCCAGCCATAATATTGCCAAGCTAACAGAATTGCAATATATTGTGATGTCAGTGGTAATTTTGCAATATTTGCAACTCTGCTATAAACCCTAAACCAGGAATACACAAGAAGTCAAGAAATAGCCAATCCTATAAGAATCAAGCTAGATAGATGTCGTGAAGAGTTTAATTCCTTTGAGGAGGATATACCTAGCTCAAGAGCAGAGTTTTATAGTTGCCACAATAAAATTGAAGTTCACAGAGAGGTAAATTTCCTGAAGAAATAAGAAAGTTTCAGGCAGAGACCAGTTATGAAACAATTCGTTTCAAATAATTAAGAGCAGAATGAGAGGTTTACTGTCTCAAAGTTCAAACAACCATATGTTTATACGAGCTTCAAACTAGTGCCCTCAAATATGCAGCTAATGAGTAGTATTATTTTGCCCCAATCAACCATCAACCATTTTATTCCATGCGAACACCATAATGAACTGCAGCGCCCACCTATAAATGATAAGATCCCATTTATATTTATTACATTAGCCATATCAAAGGGCAAGCGGCCACGCCAGGATGAACCCTCTGCGACTAAGGTAGCATCTGGTGCCTGAAATGGTTGGCTCTTTGTTTTCATGACAATGGTTAATACATTGTGTTACGAGAAACTAGAAAAGGAATGGGAAATGAAAACAGAACAAGAAATGGGGGTAAAGGGATTTGGGGATAAGAAACATGAACCCCCCTTGCCAGCATATATTTTGCATATGAAATTGATTAGTAATACACTCATGCAGTGTCAAGATGGGAATGGAAAAGAAAACCAAGTAGGGAACAAAACAAGAAATGGGCCTCCTAGTCAGGCTTCCGTTAGCACATTTACGATAGATAGAACTGCTCTAGAACACTTCTAGAGCCCTAATTTTGGACATTATGATAATGACTATTTAATGGCTTTGGGCCGATTTCTTATAATGTGAGTAGCTGCTGGGTATGTGGCATAGAGCCTAGAAGGGTTTGTCATATTGCCCCAGATTTTGGCTGGTGTGGACTACTGTTTCATTAATAAAATTTACAACATACAAACATATTTTAAAATAATAGCTGCACATTTTTTCCTCTGAGAACCTTACTTGACAAGTAACGCAGAGAGTGTGACATAATTGGGTTTTTCCTGTACGAAATTCCCCATAGATCTCTGTGATTGATCCAGTCTCAACCCCTCCTGTTAAGAAAAGAGCAAACTCTCATAATCATGGAATGTGCCTAAAAAACAATTATCAATGCCCACAAAGAATTCCACCAATCCCATCATTAATAACAATTCAACTCAACTGTATCCTTGTAACCAAAGAACTCTCAAGCAAGTTCTGCAGAAATTACTTTACCTTCTAGTATCTTGTCAAGTTCTCTAGAGCCAGAACTTATCTGTATAATCTCAAGGGGTTGAGCATGTAGCTGGCTGGCACTAGTGAAACCCATGGGAACAATTTTGAGGCTGCTAGAAGCAATAATCCATCCCAAAGATATGAGATGAATATTTCATTGGATTGCAGTAGCGTATGGCCCCGTGATCGCCAAAATGCCATGTGGAGGGAAGAACGCGGAAAACTCGCAACGACCATAGCTTGAACCTGGTTAGCTATGGCTTGAGTGAAATGTAATGTTAGAAAGAGGCCTATCACATTGGCGCCAAAACCCAAATTTTTAAACTACACAAATATATGGTGTTGTTAAATTGTTAAAATACACTAACAACATTCAAAATTGAACCCTTTTGAGCCCTTCAAAGGGATAATGGTTCTATCCTTGTTAGAAGTGTAAAGTTAAAATTTCCATTAAAACAAAATTAAAATCTAATGTTTACCCTTCTAATTAAGAACGGCATAATTTATGTCAATATTTCAAAAGAATGGCAACATTTGAAATTACCCATCCATATAAATTTCTCAAGATATTGAAATTCCTATGCTATAAATTTTAACTTGTCATTCAAAATATTGGAAATTTGATAAATTATAATAACTCACTCACTCATGTCATGCACTCAGTGCGTAGCTGTGCAAGATTCCAAGTAATCACTGATCACTATGAGGCACTAGCCATCAAGATGTGACTCTGACTCTCGATGGGGTTGCAATCTAAAGTGTGGCAATGTTTCAATTACTACGACTATAACAACAGAGAACAACTACTAGTCTACTACTAGGCCCGAAACAAGCTGAAAACTTTGTTCCTACTACCGATGTGAACCTCACGACCAATGTCCACTCTTTTTTCGTCAAAATGAGATTCAAAAGGCCAGTTTGCTGAGTCCTCCTCTACAAGACTTCATTTCTTGCATGAATATCATGGATTCACGACAACTATAAACAACACTTGATGTCATGCAAATACAAATAATGGCATGTAGCTAAGATCACAAACTGTACATAGGTTGATTTATTGAATGCTATGGAGAGGTGTCATTGGGCACACGATATGGAGAAAAAATGAGTTAGAAAAAACATTTGGACCAAAGCACCTACACAATGGTTATTAATAAAATTAAAAAAACAATTGTTGGCTCAAGAATAGTCTTTCAATTTGATGGGTGGCATGATCATGATTTATTCTCCCTCCGTCCTTTTATACATCTGTGGTTTCTCACAACAATTGTCCTCAACGGTCACCACCAAAATACATATAAAAATTACATATCTTTACATCGTCTTCTCTATAATCCTCATCTCATAGTCATAACTAAGGATTATTATGCATGCACATCCTCGCATTATAATATCAATTAGTTCAAGGCGGAAGGACAGCCATAAAATATCAAATTTGTCAAGATGAAAAGAGTAAGAGACGGTGTTGTCGCTATAGAGATGGTCAGGCGTGGATACAGTGTCGTCCAAGAGTTTAGGCATGGATACAGCAACGTCTAAGAGTCTAGGCATGGATACAACGACGTCTAAGAGTCCAGGTATGGATACAGCGACGCCTCGTTCCTGTACATCGGATTTTACACCAAAAAGTAAGAAACGTGGAAAACCTCCGTGGAAAAATCCGCGCTTTTGTACTAGTGTCCTGTGTAAAGAATGGCCACCAAATCCATTCTTTGATAACCTTAAAAAGATATTCCCACATAAGAATATGGGCCTTCTGTGACCAAATTTGGTCATTTATCTTCATATTTATCTTAATTTCATTTAAGTGTGATAAATGACCAATTGTTCTATGGTCATTAATTCCCGTGACCAAATTTGGTCATTTATCACACTTAGTTTTTTTCATGGGACCAAAAGTGGTCATTTATCACACAGTTTTTTTCTTGGGACCAAAAGTGGTCATTTATCTTGGTCGTTTTTAGTTAGCTCACTTAAAGTGACAAATTTTGGTCATTTATCCCTTGAAAAAACCAATGGAGACCAAATTTTTTGGTCTCTTGGTCACTAATTACTCATTTTGTACTAGTGTGTGCAGCGTGCTATACAAATTTTTTGGCATGCCAAATTCAATCCTTTCCCAAAATTTTGGAGGGAAACATCCTAAAAGCTACTGGATCTTTGCCTTTTCATCCTTAATGTATGGTACATAATGTAATAGATCTAGAAATATTTTAATAAAAGTGTCCAAAGTCATGGACCCCATACGTAGCTCGTGGAACTCTTTCACCTTTCTGACATATATTTCTATTGGAAGATTTTTTAAAAGTTATCCCAATGTATTTCTCTTAGCTCATCTTTCCTGGCTTGTTTCAAATCCCTCCACCATCTTGCTTCCTTTCCATTTAAATTATAGATGACAAGCCAAGCGCTCATCTCACTGGAGTATTTATGAAGTTGCAAATATTTACTCATACCCAGTAGCCACTCTTCATCTTTCTCCCCAGTGTTTACTTCACCTTCATAGGTCAGGGCTCTTATTTTTATAAATTCCCCCTAAAGACTATCATTGCTTCTTTGTTTCTTTCTGCGAGGAGAAAGAGAGTCCTCACTGGAAGGATTGTGATGAACTCCTTTTGGTGCTTCAAGGGTACGTTCCTCTTTTTTCTCTTCTCTTTAGTTGCTCGCCCATTTATGGTAAGTTTCTATTTTGGATATATTTGTGGAATGAGTAGGATTTTCCTATGGGATTCCACCCATCATATTTCTAAGTAATGCTTCATTAATAGCTTGATGTTCATTTCTTTCATTCAGACTATCTTCTCTGAAACTTTGCAATTCTTCTTGAAGACTGTGTATGGTCTTCAAAATATCAAAATTTAATTCCACCACCAGATCGCCTTCTAAGGTGGGGGTGTTCATCTTTCCTTGGAGACTGTTATCTTCCTCAGTGTTCATATAATGAGTTGTTCTATAAAAATTCTTGTAAATACAAGAATTTTTAATTACAGGAAAATTTCTGTTAGGAAGGAATTTTAATAACATACTTTATTTTCTTTGTGGTGAATGCTTGGTGTGCCCATAGGTTTCTTAGTATTGAAGCCTCACTCTGATACCACTTGTAATGTCCCAAAAAATTGAAAATATTTTTTATTAATTTATTAAGCTAGTATAAACTACCTATGCATGAACATTATTGGACTTGCGGAATATAACCTACACTAAATGTACCACTGATTTATCATAAGTTGTTGTTACATTTTACCTTCTTTCTTTCAGTTATGTTCGTTAGTGTATTTTACATTATGATGTCGTAAATAAGATTACTAAGCCATTCTCATGTGTATACATTGTTTTGTATGTGTAGCTACTTTGATTATGTAATTATTTACTATTGGCATGAGTTTACTTATTATTTACATGTTCTAACTTAACTTTGTTCTTGGGACAAAAGTGGGCAGAGTGGTGGGACTAGTTCTCCCATGTAACTAACTGAGAGGTAAAGTTTCTACTTCTCTAGAGGGCTTACTTAGTTCAGATTGAACTAAGGCACTCTTAACTTGTTTACGTGCAGGTGTACTTACCCTCACGGCTAGCGACACCTACCAATTGTTATTATTGCTCTGTAAAGACTTGGTTTAGTGACAAGGTAATTACCACGATTATTCCTTTTAAGACCTAGAATGATTATCTAAGTGACACTTATTATTCATTATATTTTACTGATCAATTGTTCATATCTTAACCTATTTGTATTTCATGTTTATCTTATTAAAAGTATTAACCTATGTTTTATTATTCTTGGCAGGTTTACAAACCTGGTTAAATACCAAATCTTTGACTTTATAAAAAAACAAGTTTACCATGGCATATTTTATATGCCATGGTTCTAAGCTATTGCCTAGGAAAAATGATAAGCAAGTTTTAAGTCTTAAGATCCTATTGTACACGATGCATATAATACTTTATACCCTGCATTAGAATTTCAGGTGTCAAATATATATTATGGTTTTAACGTTACACATTGGGGTTTAACACTTCTACATAAAATGGAGGCAATTGATAATGGTTCGATTCTAAACTATAGAAGAGTGGGTTTTGGAAGTTTGATAATGGTTTATAGGCTAGTTCCATTAATGTGTCTTGGATTTCATGGAATCCCAAGATTAGGGCTTGGCACACGATGGACTTTGGTCATTTTTCTTTTTTTGCTGGTTGTTTGGTCTCGGCTCTGTGCAGTGGGTGAAAGCGATTGCCAGGGTAATGAAGGCAAGGATTCGTTTTTTTAAAAGTATTTTTGTTTATTTCAATTCCTTACTTCGGGGTCATACTTCTTATCCATTAAAGTGTTTCATGGTTGCACGTGACAGGGCGGCGAGGAGATGTGGGATTCATAGTGTGAATATGAGCCATGGGCTAGCGTTACCATTATGGTAAACCTACTAAACAAGTTGATACTTGCCACCTCTTGGCTGTAAGACTGTGTTTTTAACTGGTCATAGTTAGGGTTTAAGTTATGGGGTTTCGTTGGCCTTCGAGTCTGAGTTTATAAAGAATTGGGGTTTTTGTAAACATTAAAGATGTTTAGCCGTGAGGCGAAACTTGGATGTCTTGGCAGGATCTGTGTAATTTTGGTTACTTGTTTAAATATGTAACATGCCATGGAATCACCATTTATTGCAATGGTGCAATGCAGTGAGAATTTTGACTGTGTAAATTACGTTAATGAAATGAATGGATGGGTTGTGAAATACATGTTGAGTTTACGATTGCAATGGTTATTAACAGGACTGTGTATATAAATTTTATACTGCATTATTGTTTATAAAACATGGGTTTCATGTGGCCTCTGCCTTTGTGGATGGTTTGTGTATATTTAGTTCCATTGTTATAAGTGTTGGGTTTATTAAAATGTTGCGTTTCGATCCTAGTTATTATTTACATAGTATTTTCCTCCATTGATTTTTTAATAGTTAGATTGATGCATACCCTGTTAGTGATATGGATTTGGGGCCATGCCTTACATCGTATCGATACTCTCAGTTGTGGTAGCGATAGCGAAGGGGATTTAGACTTACAATCGGTTTTTAATGTATAATTTGGAAATGTAATAAGCTGTGGGTGTGAACCCTAGATTGCTACTGTTGCTGTAGATTTCGTATTGACAGGGTTTAGATAGTTAAGGGTTTGTTTCCATTGAATCAATGTTTAATTGTGATAGACGTGGCCATGGAACACAACGTATTTGATTTGTAAGGTCTCATGACCTCTGTGTTAAATATTAGTTAAAAACAGATCCCGCATACAAACTGTGTATAGCATGGCTCTATGTAATGATTTTATTTTTGGCTTACAACCTATGGGTAGATGATCCACCATGGATTTGTAAAAGAATAAAGACCCTTCAGTATTCGATCCTGGGTCGTGTTCGGTAATGAGGGTTTATTAATGTATTGTTTCCGAAAATGGGAAAAGAGAGGGTCCATAGGATTTGATCCTGCGACCTCATTGCACTTACATGGTTCTTATTTTAATATTGTTGTGAGGGATTGGTTTATTTTAAAATATTACGGCATATATGTATTATTGTTTTGGTTTGTATTATGGCCTATGATTTTGGCTTGGATGCCCACCAAGTTTGATACTACGAACTTCGTGTATCTAAGGTTTAAATTAGTGTAATGCTACTTTTTTTAGTTTCTTTATTCCATGGCTATGAGTAATATTTAGATGGAACTAATTGATTTATGGAATGCGATTATGGTTATGTATTTTTTTAATAGTGAAGGGCTGTGAATTT
>LPNX010630327.1:0-61921 GCA_001517045.1 Pseudotsuga menziesii
GATGTACTAGAAGATTTGCTTGGACTTGTTGATTTCACCGTGATGTTGAATGTAAATGATAAACAGAGAGGAGCACTAAGCAAGCTACAACACTTTGTAGTAAATTGAATGAGTAGAGATATAATGTATGGAGAAGTCTACATACGTCCTTCACTTGAATGATGTTAGTTCTTGGAAATCCTAACATCATTCAAGTGAAGGATGTATGCAGACTACTGCAATATCATGATTCGACCATGAGGTGCTTAGTTGCCTGGAAATTGGGTTAGGTAAAACTTGGCCATTAATGGACAATCATGAAACTTATGGTTTATGATTTGGGTCTTGAAGAAAGTACTAGGTATTTTGATGTCCTCTATTTTTTATTTGAACATTTTATGTCAATTTTCACCGTGTCTGTTTTTTTTTGTCCCTATTACAATTAACACGAGAAGATGACCTTTGTGGTTTAGACAATTAGTTAGATTTAGAATTATTCCATGGTGTGAGTGATATTTGATATTTCCTTGCCCTTTTTCCATCCCCTTGGTTTCATCAAATCATTGAGGAAGGCATGATATGGTTAATGTAAGAGCCTTTTGATTTGTGGGGTATAGTCTTTTTTTGTTCTTTCTACTATGGGATTTCCTTAGGGTTGCCTTAGGGTTGAAAATTAGTATGGGAAAACAAGTTAGTGTTTCATTAGGGTTGAAAATTAATATGGGAAAACAAGCATCATCATGAATATACATACTATATTGGCATAAAACATTGTTTCATAGAGTAGTATGGGTGAACAATAGAAGACTACAAATCAATGATAAGTTAGGGATAATATTCATTATAAAAGGACCTTTGGGTAGGCAGAACAGGGCATCAATTCATCCTCCATTGGATTCCTTCAACCATTCATCTCGCTCCCCTTCATTCGTAGGTCTCAAAATATTTACTTTGGGAACAAAGTACTTATACAGTTCGATCCAAGCCATCAGCTATGCAAGATGCTGAAAGTAAGGATATTGTTTCATGTTTCACTTTTGTTGTCAAAAGGAATACTGAAAAGTTAGGAAGTACCAAAGCTAGTCATTATGTGACCGTGGACTTAATGTAGGGAGAGAATTCATGTCTACTTTTTTTTTCTTGTATGGGAGCAATGATGAAACCACAACATTGGTTTATATATGGCAATCATGTAATGGAAAGCACAGGGAAACTGTCAAACATTGGGAAGAATCATTGCACTGATAGGGACCCTTAATGCATAACAAACTTGGTAATTTAGGGCCAACTAGGGTTGTTACTTCTCTTGTGCATAGGTCCAGAGATTTTAGGGTTGTTTTGTGACCTATGGTTGCAAGGAAAGCCACCAAAGACTGTTATTTGCTATTGATCTCCTTCAAGAGACTGCCGAGAATCACCTAAAGCACAATCCAACTTGGTTTATAGGGTATGAAATTAAATGGTATTGGTTTTAATTAGGTTTGTTTACCCCCCGTTTTGTGGAGAAAAAGCACCCAGAATCCATGATACTACTACAAATTGTTGTTTAGGAGGTTGGAACAGCCCTTATTTATTCCCAGAATGAAGGTTTGAGGCTGTTGGAGTGCCCAGGCCTGCTCTTTATGTCCATATATGTGCCCAGAATTGTTTGTTAATGTAATTTCAACCCTCAAATTGAACTCAACATTTCTCAAACCCTATTTTTTTGTTGTTTGTCACTTTTCATAAGGCTAGTCATGCCCAGAACTGCCTTTTAACCCTCTAATTTGGCCTAGATTTAGAGGTATTCCTGTTTGGTGATGGATAAGTGCACAAGGGTTCCCAAGATGGTGAAATAAGGTTGCTTCATACCCTTTTTTAATGTCAAACATGTTTGTTTGTGCCCAAAATTCATCTGGATGCTGCTATAAGGCATATGAATGAGATTTTAAAGTTGCTTTCACCCACAAATTTCTCATTTTCACAGGCAGAATTGCAAAAACTGCCTCCTATTGCCATTGATCATTCTTTTTTATTTCCGCAATGTGCCCAGATCTGAAAGTTGGCCTAATTATAGCTGATTTGAGATGCTTTACTGTTTGTTGTGACCTTCAGAATGCTCCCAAAGTGCTCAGATTTGTCCCTTTGATGCTCATACTTGATTCTAGAGTTGTTTATGCCCATAGGACTACCCAACATTGCTCCTAGTGTGACATTGATAATACCAAGTTTGTTCTAGAAGCCCTAAATAGGGCCAATTCACCTTGGTGTACTGGTTTCTTGTTAGAGGAAGGCCTTCTCTCATTATTTGAGGAACATTCACCCTTGGAGACACATGCATAAGGGTAGTGTTCAGCCCTACCAAAGGATAAAGTCATCATTTGAAGCATGCTTACACTCTTTTATACACCATTTCATGAGAGATATTACATTCTGGGAGGTTACTCATTGAGCTGGTCCACTTGGAAGGTTGTTCACATGGTTCATGCCCTATTTTGTGAAGAACGTTTTTGTATTTGGAGGCTTCTTTATAGATTGATTATTTTGCACATGGGTGGCATCTAGGGACTTCAACACAAGTTGTTTTTTACTCCAAATAGTGTTATTATGTATAGGAATCCTACAAAGCTAATTGACTCGACAATGAAGTAGGTTTAGAGTCTCGATGTTTATCTTTCTAGGTTAATTTTTTTTATTTATTTAAGTGTCATGTGTGTGACCTGTGCATTCCCACATTCAATTGGTCAATTTAGTATGGATTGGGATGAATTGACCATTTTTTTACCGATCCATTCTGTCATACCCTGATTTTCTTGGTTCAGTACCAAACTTGTCACTCAAATCGTTTCAAAGGCCGAGTCAGCTCGGTTGGGGATCAACTCAGCTGAATCGGTCAAGTTTGAGTCTGAGTCACGAGGCTCATTGTAATATTTTTATTGATCAAGGATTATTCTATATATTTTATATATGTTTCTATATTGTATATAGAAACACACTTGATTAAATTTACAACTATTATTGTTGAAAAGGGGGTAGGCCAGTAAAAGGAAAAGGCAATGTTAGGAAAAGGCAATGCAAGCAATAAGTGAGAATGGAGAATTGTATGTAACTAAAAGAGGGGAATACATAATAATTTTTAGGGCATACATTAGAATTTTTTATAATTTCTAGTGTATTGTTGTAGGAATGCCACTATGCAAATAAGGCATTGACTTCATAGTCACAATCCCATTAGTATCATAAATTATGGGAGAGATTAGAAAAACATCCCTACACAAATATTAACCGATAAGTATGGTTTTGGTGTTTCATTTGGAGAATAAAATCCTATAACAATAGTTGTTATTATGACTCTTAAAGGGTCCTAGATGAGATATGGGCACTTTTAGGACCTTCAGCTTTCAAGCAAAAGAAGCCATAAACAACAAGTATGTGCACCCTAGAAAAGATGGAAATGATCATAAAACATATTAGGTAAAATGGATAATCATCTACAACATCACAACATCATTCATGGGAAAACTAAAAACCACTTACATCCATCAAAAGTAATGGTTACAACAACAATAAGTGTAGAGTAAGGAGAGAGGAGTGGCCAGGAAAATGAATAATCAGGCCAATGTAAAGTGGAAAAGTGGCCAGCTAGAAGTTTGGAAGAGGAGATCAATCAAGATTCCTTGAAAAAGGAACTCATGTAAAATATGATTTTTTATGGAAGTGACCAACATACCAACTCCGTATCACTTTTATCTAAAGTAAATGTACATGAATGCGAAGATATGTTCTTTGAAGGAGATAGTCCATTAAAGGAGAACCTCCAGGTTTTGTACAACCATATATTGGCATAAATTGTAGTGTTATATTTGATGCATATGCATAACGGATCATCTCAAGCTTGACAACGTTGAAAGTCCAAAGTACAATGGCGAGAAGCATACATATGAAGCTTATGAAGCCTTACCCAATTCATGTTAGGAAAAGGAAATGCAAGCAATAAGTGAGAATGGAGACTTGTATGTAACTAAAAGAGGGGCATACATTAGAATTTTTAGGGCTACCAAATGCCTGCACCTATTAACCAAACCCATTCTTGACAAGATTTTTCTTTAACAAGTTTTTTTCTTACAAGTCTTTCCAAGTTTTTTCACTTATAAGTCTTTCCAAGTTTTTTTGCTAGTATTTTTCTATGCTTATGCCAATTTTTTGTTTGGCCATGGTGCAGGTAGAACCAAACAAGTATTTTTCAGACCTGTCTTCCTCCAACGAAGGGAGTTTGGGAAGGATAGAGGAAAATGAGACATCTAGTAGGTCTACAAGGGCTAGATCAACTAGATGTTAGAAGATCGAAAGAAAATTCAACAAACGCATGAATTTTTTTCTCCAAGGAGGGGGGTCATGTTCCTATGATGATGAGATAGTGGGAGACATCGACATGACCTTAAGGTACCAAAACCTAGTGAAAAAAGGGGTGCCTAGTGATCTTCCTCAAGTAAACAGTGATTTTTGTGTGAATGAGAGGATATATAGAATTGCATCATCATCACTGCATGGATTGGGGTTGTTTTGCATGGATGGCATAAAGGTTGGATACGGTAGATGTATAGAATTGATGGAGTATGTTGGAACCTGTTACAACTACAGTGGTTGGATGCGCCTGGTCCATTATAAACAAAGTATGCATAGATATGGGTTGTCAGCGAATTATATACAAGTGAAAGACAAAGCTCAAAATAAAGGAGAAACGTTGTACATGGAAGGAAGGCCAAAAACAACTGGTAATATTACATGGTTTATAAACAGTACACAACCAGGGTCTACACTAAAGCAACCAAACTACATATTCAAGTTGCGTGAAGGAAACCATGTCTTTGTATGTGCAATTAAATCAATAGCTGCTGGCGAAGAACTGCTTATTGATTACAATTGGAATCATGTAGATGCAAACAATGTTAGTATGGTTGTGGTACAACAAACAATTTAACCACCCTTTTATTAATTATTTTAACATCTATAAGACTTTTGTTAGAATATAAGTGAATTTTTCTACTTTTCATGTTTCCTTATGTAACTTTTAGTATGTTTTTGATGCAGGGTTCTCTCAGGGGCACCTCCATCTCCGTAGATGTTTGTCGACCCGATTCAAGGCAGCAGGTATACATCAATATTGCCAATGTAATATTAAATTTAGGATGGACATACAGATACATTGTTATGTATTTTCATTAGTATATTAGGTTCCTTTATATAATATTATCTATTTTCCATGCAGAGTGTTGATCAAGGAAGCCAACCGGCTATTGATTAGCCGACTACAACGTCAGGGCAACAGCGAAACATGAATGTAATTCTCCATTTCAAATACTTTAAAATCGTAAACATGTATATCGTGACACATAATGTTTATTTTGTTATGTATTATTTCATTTTTATGTTTGCGTTCATGATGGTAATGTTGTCTACCCTTTTTGCAGATTGACCGAGGAAAGTCCCTAGCTGTTGATCAGACGACTGGAGCCTCGAGGCAACCAGTAATCCTAAATGTAATTCCACATTCTAAATACTTCAAAAATTTACACATATAAAACATGTAGCATGGTGTTTATTTTTGTTCTGTATTTGTTAGCTTTTACATATTGCGTTCATTGTGATAATGTTCTCTACTTTTTTTGAAGGTGGCTAATCGAGGTAAATCCCCATCTGTTGATCAGACCACACCCTCATCTAGGCATCAGGTAATCCTAGATGTAATCCCTAATATAATTATTTGTGCACACTATTCCTTCAAAGACTAAGCAATTTTTTATATATTTCAATTGAAGACAGGGGATTCCATTTATGAAATAGCATCTCAAAACTCTTTACAGAATGAGGCCTCTCAATTGATGAGAGATAGTGAAATTAGAGAGTTTGCAGACCCATTGAGGGTGTTACAAAGAACAAGGGAAAAACAAAATGAGGAACTGATTCATCTGACATTGGCAGTTACACTAACAAAAGGGATTGAACAAAGGATTCAATTGTTGTTACAGCAACGTAAATAAGTGGACGTAAGTTATCAAATAAAAATGTAAATTCATTTATAAAAAAATTTATAATATTTGATTTTATATGCTATTGAACTTATAATACAATGGTTTGAATTTATAGCGCGATATGGAGATTATCAGTGGTGTTCAAGGCAATGTTGGTCCCAGTGACCAAACCACTCCACGTACACCACATACTTCTCCCATATTGTCAACTAAATAATCGGCAACATGCTCCGTGACACCCTCGAGGACAGCGAAGGGTGCAACTGATGTTTCCCCACCCACAACAAATGCTGCAGAAGAAGGGGTAGATGCAGGGTTAGATAGAGATGTGGAAGCATTTCCTGGATCTTCTCGTGTGACTAGCACTAGTTCAATAGTGTGTACATTTTTGGTGAATGAAGAACTGGTTCCAATAAATATAGAGAGGATTCCAGTTCATTATAGATTGTTCAATTTAATTTTTATAATTTGTGTCTAGTATACCGATAATATTTTTTAATGTTGACTAATGATGGCATTAATGTTTTGCAAGAAATGATATATTTTATAAACATATAAATGATTTGGCCTTGGAGATCTTTGGGCCCACCATCCACACAATGTGGAACAAGACAAAATCTTTAAAGGATGACCTAACTAATCGCTTGGTTAGTTTGTTCGAAAAAGATACCTTCGATACATCGAAGGTCCTACAGAAGGCTGAAAAACATCTGAAGATTGTTCGAGACCAGTATAGGCTTCACTTAGAAAAGAACCCTAGGTATGAGCACCCTCCAATGATTCCATCTATGGAGTGGAAAGCCCTGGTGGAAGATGGAAAAGAGAAGGGCAAGAGAAAATCAAGAAAGATACCACCAGGTGGAACAAGGAGGTATGCAATAAATTCCAAAATGTAGTGGTAAGCCTTATTATTACTAGTTTTAATATCAATTTTGGTACATCGACTAATGTATTTAAAAACTTAATTAGGCTCTCAGACACATATAAATCCACAAAGGAAAGAATTGAAAAAATTGTCCAACACAAGCTTGGGCCTGGTGGTTACTCCAACTTGGCAACCCGACATGTAAGTATCGCAAAACCTGAATCCGTATCCAAATATCATACAAATTATTTTTTGTTTTGTTTTGACAAAAAATGTAAAATTAATGACATCATGCAAATATGAAGGCCAAACGGTTCAAAGAATTTCCCAGTGTGGATTACATGAAGCTTGGCTTTGAACAGGGCTTTGACTCGGTTGTTGAACACCAGAGAAGCTTGTCTAGGAATACTGCATGATCTTTTACTGATCCATCTGGTGCCCAGGTATGTGAAAACAGTATATTTTAACGATAATTTATTAATGCTCATGCAATTTGTTCCTTACAAATAAATTAACATAAATTATTTATTCTCTTTTGTGCAGGAAAGTAATGATTACATTCATGTCAAGGATGTACATGACCAACCAAACGAATATCATGCTTCTCATCCTCATAGTGAATTTATTAATGTGCTACCATTTTTTATAGACCATTGCAGATGATAAACAATAATTTGAATTCTACACAATTCAACTGCAGAGCATGTAGATGCAGATCATAACACGGAACAGGTTGGGCATGTACGCAATAATGTTTAACATGTTTATGTGCCCATGGCAGGTAAAAACACACATTTGTAATGTTTTTTTAAATGACTTACTTGTATTTATCAAAATATAAATATATTAATGAAAGATTTTGACATTATTGCATAAATTCATCACCCCTCGCCTGAAGTTCAACCTTGCGAGCAGACTAGAAGGGATACCGATGATCAGATTCCCGAAGATGTGACTCTAACTAAATATTTAAAGAGAAGAAAAGTAAAAAAGAAGTGACTAAACACATTTTGAGTAATTCTTATTTATAAAAAAAACATTTAATGGTTTTTTCCTGTATTTCATGAATGAATGTTTGAATGAATGCTTTACTGAATGGTTTACTGATTTTTTTTCTACCATTGACTAAATTAATGTTTTAATGAATGAGTTAATGAATGGCTTAATGAATGGTTTTTTCAGCTGTTGAATGATTGAATGGTTTAATGAATGATTTAATGAAAACATCTTTCAACTATTGAGTGAAATAATTTGCAGTAGATGCATTATTATTTGCATTGTAGATGCATTGTTATTTGGATTGTGAAATAGTGAAATAAATTGTTATTTTCAAGTATATGCATTGGGTTTGGGGAGTTGAGAGTGATGTGAGGGGGGGGAGGGGCCATAAGAGCTTCCACCTTCACATGGTTGGTCTTGTTTAGTAAAGAATATTAAATTATTCTCGAAACAGAGAGGAGATCAATGAATGGTAAGGAAGAATAAATTAAAAACATATATTTCTATAATTTTAGTGTATAATTTTCACTATTGCTATTTTACTCCTCCATTGGAACTTGTTACAGATAGTGTTGAGAAACATTTCCATAGTTAAGAGGCAGGAAATGGCATTTTGATTAGATCCATGGCCTTATATACATAGTATTTTTGGTTATCCATGTTTTATCAGGTGATTTATTCTTAACAATTAATTTACTTGAATAGTTGAATAGTATTATAATTTACATTGTAATAGAATTGTATTTATTTAGATTGGTTTTGTTATTTTCATAAACAAACATAAACGTATTTGATGGGTCCTACCATGAAACTATTGCAACAGGACAAAAAATAAGTATGTTGAATGATGTTTTGAAAGGTAAAGCGTAAGAAGACATCGTGAAGATCCACAAATAAAGGTATAATTATGTTTTCTTTTGTTTGATTGAGTTGTGTATTGGGTATTTATGCATGTGCACACACATACATTTAGTTGATGATGATAATTACCATACACTGAGGTGAACTTTGTTCTATCTGATCTAAACAATTACCTTAAATATTTTGATTTATCATGATAACTGGCCCCTTGGTAATACTTTACCAATTCCATATAGCTAGGACAACAAAATTAAATGTAGGCATTTCATTAGAAGAAATATGATAGGCATTTGAGTTTGATGGGAATATTAAAGGTCAAAATATAGAAAAAGATAGATAGACTTGTGAATAAAATGGTATCTGAAGCGTTGTTTCCCTATTATTCCACATGAGTATATTATTATCTGCCCCAGTTTAGCTTTCTATAGTAGTTTTGTAATTTGTTTCTTAATCTCATATCTTGTTCAACTTTCATGTTTGATTGTGCAGTGGAAAAACTATGTTTATATTTGTGCTTATCCCTGTAGGTTGTGAGTTGGGCATGGTACACATTGGTATTTTTAGTTTCCATTGTAACTTTTCACCCCAACATCACTGTGCACTTTATTACTCATAATTGCTAATTTGTTACAAAGTCTTCTTTGTGAAAATATTTTATTAGGCATTTATATCTTTCTGTATTGCTTCCAATTTATCACTGAGTTTAAAGTGGTCACTTAGAGCAAACATCTCAACTCTGGAGTAAAAAAGAAGAATGATTGCATTGATAATTATGGTAACAAAGTATTGAGATCTACTTGAAAAAATAAATATCTATTCGCTACTTTATTTCTAGAAGGAATTGTTTGAATGCTAAAGTTATAAAAACTGTTTATTTTTGTTGTTTTTAGGCAATCTTCCAGAGGTATCCACGGCCTAAAAAAAGAGTATCAGTCATTTTCATTGATTTACAATGATAGATCACTAGATTTGGTATGACATATTTTCGGTAAAGGCAACATTTTCACATTTGTTGGAAATAGTTTCGAGGTTCTTTCCCAAGGAAAATATGTTTTTATTGAAGAAAGCCCATTTGCAGCCATGACTTTTGGTGGTGTTGATCCTAATCACTTCAAGGGTAAACATCAATATGCTCCTGTTACTCAAAAGCGTTACTAGAATGTATGTAATAGAATCATGTTAGTTTTCCAGGTTTAATATTGACTGTATTTAAGGATAAACACATGTATACCATGTTCTTTGTATGAGTCATAGTTACTAGTAGGTATGTCATGGGATTAATATACTCTAATAAATTGATTTTGCTATTTCCTTCAGTTTGACATGGGAGACTTCCTCATTGATGATCAATCAACAGGTCAGCATACAGTCCATCTTATTCAATTGGGCACATGATTGCTTCTTAAGGAATCTTATGAAAATAGTAATGGCATTTTATGAAAATTTTGTTGCAGCTTTTTGTGCTAGAGGTTGTGTTTCTATTGCAGATTCTGGAACTTCTTTGCTAGCTGGTCCATCGATAAAGCATGCATACCTTTGATATTTTGTAAATTTGTTGTATAAGTTAGTGGTGTTTTCTAGGTCTGTGCACGATATGCTATTGTACAGGGGTGTGGCACATCTGATGCTTGTATGCTATTGCACTGTGTGATCATTGTACTATTGCAATGTGTGATTTCCATTCATGATGAATATTTAAAATTATATGCATCTACCAATCTAGGTGAAAATTTTGATTTCCATGTATGTTCTTAAAAAACAGCCCTTCCAGCTTAGCAAAAAACTCAATAATATGCTATAGAATCCAACTCGCTCATTTTGAGGGAAGTTTTTCTTCCGAAAGGAAAGTATGCAGATCATATTTCCAATTAGATAACCAATGTAATCCCATGGAAATGGATATTGGAGCATGGGAAACCAATACTTGACAAGTTGTGTATGCCATTTAACTTGAAGGATAAATGGAGTAATATGAATAAGAGTAATTACTGAAGCATATGCATACATGGATAAATTATTTATGTCTATCTTGTTCCCAATCTTCATCTTTGGAGGAAACCTGATTGGAATCTCATGCTTAATCTCAACATATGCTTATATTATACTAATAATTCCTTCATAGTGTCACATTTTTCAACATTATTGGACTTTATTCCCTTTAAGACTCTTATTTGCACCATTTCATAACATTCCTTGTTATCCTTTATTGCATTTATGAAGTTCTTTGTAAATAACAGAACTTCTCTCTATCTCTTATCTTTAATTGACAACTAAATTATTTTTCTATCCTTTATAATGTCCCGAGTTCTTCTCAAGTGATTTATATCTCCATTGGGCATCCACAAACTACTTATATTTTACATTTTAGTCCTTCGGTTTACTTGGACTTGAGCATGCATTTTATTGATATGTTTGACAAAATGATTCTATATCATCACTCATTCAGACATGTTGAGTGAAAATCTATCATATCTAAAACACTAATTAGATTATTTTGATGCATAAAATTCAATGATCACTGGGAGAATGTGTGCTCTAGAATGAAAAGGATATATAGAAGCATACCACTGATATGTCATAAGATTTGTCAAGTAAAGAACTATAAATGAAAAGGATATAGATTATTTACATATTTATTGGAATAATCTCCACCATTATCTGTGTGAAGGATATAGATCCCCTTACCAGATTGTTTCTCTGCAAGAGCCTTAAAAATATCGAAGAAAAGCAAACACGTCAGCTTTGTGTTTTAAGAAGTAGACCCCTATGTATATAGAGATGTAATCAATGAAGGTTAGTACCAGGCCTAGAAATTGACGGCCCGTAGAACATTTTTTCACTTTTTAGATGTATTTGACAGCTCTTTAAAAAATTAAAACATCATAGATGACGGGCATACAAAAATTCAAACTGTAGATTTGACGTTTACTAGTTTATATCTCCCGTCATAAATATTAATAATGGTTCTAGATGCAAGCTCTCAATTGTAGCCTTTACTGGTTATGCATTGCATTGGAGTGACCCAATCCCATCCACTAAGATTGATTCCACATCTCCATGAACTTTCTCTAGAAGGATTCATTTATATCTACACGTTTATCGATATCAACGGGGTTTACTTTACCTCGGTGTGGTGTTCATTTAGATACAGTGGGTTTATAAAAGAAAACTTGTATATTGTGTGGTTCTCTTCATTCGAACCATGGATCTCAAGTTACATCATTCTTGTTTAGGTTAGCATTTCTCTGAGTTTCTGTTTTCTTTATGTATGATATTGTCTAAGGATGAAGGTATTTATGTATATGACCATTTTTCTTCTATTTCCGTGTACAGAAATCAAACAGTATATAGGGCTCCTAAAAGTGGCCGTAATAAGGGAACCGATCTAGTTGCTTCAGATTTTATGAATATCTCTGATTCTTATGCGGTGGTCAGCCTGGGTAACCAACTGCGTGCCATTTCTCACTTTGTTTTTGCTTCAATTTTGAACATTTTGCATATTTTCATGGTGTAAAAGCTGGGTTGGATTAGGTTTTGCAATTTTTCAATTCAATTTTGTACTTGTGTTTTGTTTTCTTCATTTTACTAATCGTGGAAAGGGAAAATAAAAAACACTAAGAATCTGGGATGGGTTGGGATTTGCACTTTAAATTCAATTCTACACTAATTTATTTTAAATTTATTAACCAGGGAAAGGGGTAAAAAAACCCAGGTTGGGGTTTGCAATTTAAATTCGATTTTAAAGTGATTTATTTTAAATTTATTAACCAAGGAAAGGGGTAAAAACACCTAGAATGCCATTTATTTTAAGTTACAGTAGGGAAATAAGTAAAAACACCTAGAATGCCATTTTTTAATTGCAGGCTACTTGCAGCATGCCATTTTTGCTCATCGTGAGCACTATAATCCACAGGCTTATTATTAAGGCTATTGGTTTGATTCTTGTCCCAGGGGCTGTGATTTTTTCGATGGGTTATTGGTCAGGGATATGATTTTTTCCATGAATTTTGTTGTGGTTTCTCTCTTATAGACAATGGGTAGGCCTTTAATATCTTATTGGATACTTTGCTAGCTCTTTTAATAACTTATTGGATACTTGCTAGATTTAAAATACAAAAGTCTATAGTAGCACTTACTTCTTACCAAATTAATTTAGTTAACAGTCATGAATTTAAAGTAAACGTAATGTGAAAGGCTTGAAAAATCCAAGACCGTCATTAAATTTCCATTTGATAGGCATAATAGATTTGAATTTCCAGGCCTGGTTAGTATGTATATTTATTTATTCATAGATAGGTAAGGAAAGGGACCAGTAATGTCACTGGGCACAAAATCAAGAAGTGATGTGGCTCTCTTAACCTTTCCTTTCTCAAATCTCTCTTCAAGGTGCCTACCAAGAGTATATATTGGACAAACTCCATCTAAGAAGGATATAGGTGGCAACCCCACTATCCCGTCTTGTTTGATTAATTGTTTCAATTAACGTAAGTTAATATGCCCAAACATATCATGCAATAACTTACTAACATCATTAGAATGCATTAACAAAGCTAAAGTAGGAGTTTTAAGCAAAAAATTTGAAAAAACATACAATTTATTTTTGTGATCAACTTTTCTAAGTGAAATCTCTCAATTTTTATTTTGTTAAATCTGCCACCAGGCGTTGCTTTTCCGACGGTGTTCCAATGCTTCTATCAAACATACGACACATGAAGGAGATGCTCAACCAATGCTTTTTATTAAACTTCCGACGACATTTTCATGACTTCGACACTTCAACCCATCGAACGACTGACACTTCAAGTGTCAGTAGGAGTCGACAATCCAATTCTTTCTGGATAAAAACACCGACGGTGTTGCCATGAATCCGACACTTCTTCCCATCGGAAGGTCGATCCTTCAAGTGTCGGTAGGCATCATATTTTCGATGTTTTGTGCAAGTTTTGATTGAGACTTTGAAATAGAAAACTATTGAATATGCGACAACATGGTGTGTCGGATCTTCGACCCACTTTGGTAGCATGTCGAATATCCGACGTTATGCTACTGATGGAAAAAAATAGTGTATGTGTCAAAGATGTGACAGATAAGTGTCGAATTTCAGACATGCAACGTGTTGGATTTTGGGTTGAAATTCTATTGTGGGAACATCTTAAACATTTTCTTTGATCAAGCATAAATTCATCATCCAGAATCAGTTTTCATTGCTGTTTTTTTGAAACATCCTAATTTTTTGAGCTCTTTGCATCTAGAAAGTTAGTTTTTGTTCTTTCAGCCATTATTTTATAGTATGGCCTCCCCTTGTGATAGTATACTTACTATTTCTAACTATTCTCATGGAAATCTCGTATGGAGGATATTCTACGAAGTAGGGGACTTTTCATAATTATCTCAGGGAAAGAAACAGAACCCACTGATGATGATAAGAAAATAAAATGGGAAAATAGATATGATGAAGATCGTGGATTGATTGGGATGTCAATCTCTACTGATTTGCGATTCCACATATCTGAAATTGATGAACCCGATAAAGCTTGGGAAAAGTTGGAATTTGTGTTTGGTAAACACAATGAAATTCGAGGTCATCAACTTGAGAATGAGTTGATTTCTTTGAATCCAAGTGATTTTTCATGCATTCAATACTATTTATCTAAGTATAAAGCTCTTAGACTCTTATGTGAAGAATGAAAGATTAAGAAAGAAGACAAACAGTGTATTTATCATATTCTTTCCAAACTTGGACCTGCATATTCTATTTTTGTATCTACATTTTACTCCATGAAAGAATCCTTGACTACAGGTAGCTATCAAGAGCCTAGTCTTGAATCCTTTTGTGATTCCTTAATTAGAGAACAAGATAAGCTCATTCATCTTGGAATAATTAACAATGTAGATACATCTGGGAAATACTTATTGTCCCAACAGAAAGAAAAGTACAAGCCTCCCAAGAAAGAAAAATTCACAATAATAAGCCAAACAAGGGTCCCAAACCCTCTCAGTTAGCTCCTTCTTTAAAAAATGGCCAAGGATCCAAGCCAAAAGGAAAGAAGACTTAGCGTCATTAAAAAAAAATTGGGAAAGATAATCATGATGAATCTAAGTGTTTCAAGAAGATGGAAGCCTTGGAAGTAGCAATGAAGAAGAACCAAATCAGTGTGGAAATTGAACCCAAGTGATAGAACAATTGCACTCACAAAATTGCTAATCAAACCTGCAAATTTACACACAAAGGAGACTAAAATTAGAGCATAACACTAATCTGTTATGAATAAGTGTACAATATCCAACCTTATGAAGTCATAGGCTGCTGCAATATATAATTACATGAGATATTCAAATTCACAAGGATGTCATTCAAAATAGTCAAAAGCATGCTTACTAAATCTAGTCAAATCCCCCATAGGTACATAAAGTAGTTTCCAAATCTACCTAGGAGATCACAAATTGGAAAATTCAAGTAGGAAAGATAATAGGTGATGGAAAGACAACTCATACATTCTTTTATTAGGAGAAATAATGGAGGATGATGAGGGCAAAAAACAAGTCAACTGCACCTAGTCTTACTTTCCCTTTTGCCATAAATCTCAATAAAGCATGAAACAAAGCAAAAAAAGCAGATATGCGCTAGGGAGGATCTGGAATAAAGAAAAACTACTAAATATGGTTTCCAGGAGGTTTCCCAAGTGCTCCATGACTCAGTTTTAGCAAGTTTGACCTCTAAGACATGTGAAAGACAACTTGCATAGAGTGGAATATTGGAAACTAGGAAAATAAGACAAAAATGGATTAATTAATTTCTAAGGTAGCTAAATATGGGTTGATTATTATAAAACCCCCCATTAAGCCTGACTTATGAGTAAATATTAGAAAACTATAGGACCTAGCAACAAGGCTTAGTCTCCCTTTACATACTGCATGTCCATTTAACCAAGGAAAGAGGCAAAAACCTAGTGGGAAAATCCTCCCTTAAACATGGACAGTAAAACAAAATTTGAAAATATTGCCATCAATCATGCTTCACAGCATGATCAGAAATCCCCAATAGTGATTCGAGATTGCTGAATGTCTTCTCACAAAAAAATTTGGTGAAGATGTCTGCTACTTGTTCTGAAGATGCACAGAAGAGTAGGTGAATGGTGCCATCATGCTCAAGTTGTCTGATGTAGTGCATATGGATCTCAATGTGTTTGGTTCTCTATCTCTGAACTGGATCATTGTAGATTTGAATGGTGCTTTGATTATCACAATAGATAATAGTTGAAAACTCGGATTCAAATCCACACTCACCAAGTATCCCCTGCAACCATAAACATTGAGTTGCTACATTTACAACTCCTCTGTACTATGCCTCTGTAGATGAGAGTTCTATGGCAATATGTTTCTTGCTTGACCAGCTGATTGTTCCTTCAGCAAGCATGAACACATATCCTGATGTTGACTTTCGATCTGTGTTGTCACCTTCCTAATCACTGTCAATAAACCCAATCAAATCAAGATCAGATTTAGCTTTGTAGAACATCCCATGAGTTCTTGTTCCCTGAACAAAGTTAAGGATCCTTTTGGTTGCTCTCCAATGGATCTCATGAGGCTGCTCCATGTATCTTGAAGCCACACTTATTGCATAAGAAGGATCAGGTCGAGTGTGTGTAAGGTATAGCAAACACCCAATTAGTTGCCTATACAATGTATTATTTACCATAGGAGAAGAACCTGCTTCTTCAAGCTTAACTCCTGAAAGGAAGGGAGTCTCGCTTGGCTTGCAATATTTGATGTTGAACTTGTTCAGAAAATCCAAAGCATACTTGTACTGATGTACTTTTATTCCATGTTGGGATTGAGCAATTTTGAGACCCAAAAATTGGCTCAACAACCCCAAATCAGTCATAGAAAATGCATGGTTCATTGCATCCTTCAAGGAGGAAAATTCTTGCTTTGAACTTCCTGTAATCAGAAGTTCATCCACATACAAGAAAATAATCATCAAATAACCATTAATCAGCTTCAAATAAACATTAGGATCAGACTTGCATCAAACAAAACTCAATCACAGCAGAAAGCCATCAATCTTGGCATACCAAGCCCTAAGGACTTGCTTAAGCCCATACAATGATTTATTTAGCCTGCACACAAAATATGGATTAGTAACAAACCGTTGAGGCTGATGCATGTAAATCTCTTCAGTAATATCTCCATTCAGGAAAGCACACTTCACATCCATGTGATGTACCTCCCACTCCTTCGAAGCTGCAATGGCTAACGCTAGCCTAATGGAGTCCATCTTTTCCACTGGTGCAAAGGTCTCATTGTAGTCAATACCATGTACCTATGAGTAGCCCTTGGCTACCAATATTTCATTATATTTCAAAGGTGAACCATCAGCAGCAAACTTAGTTTTGAAAACCCACTTACAATGAACTAGCTTCCTCCCTGGGGGGAAATAAACCAGTTCCCAAGTGTTTTTCTTCTGGAGTGAGCTGAATTCTTCTTTCATGGTTGTTTGCCACATTGGATAATGTGCTGCATATTCATATGTTTTTGGGTCTAATTCAACCATCAGATAGAATTTCTCTACAAACAAAGGGTCTTTCATACACAGGGCACTCTCAAATTGAGATCTAGTCCTCCTAGGATCACTAGGATTTCCAGCTAGTTCCCCAGCTGCATGAACGGTCTTTGCAGCCCATTTTAGTCTTGTAGGACTGTCAAGATATGCAATTAAATCATTGTTATCAGACATATTAGAATCATCAAAATCATTTACCTCTCCACTTACCTTCAATGGTTCTGGTAGTGAAGAAGACTCTCCAACTTCAACTGCTGCTAAAGACTCTTCTTGGAACACTCCTTTCAATGAAGGCTTTGTTTGTGCTCAAATTGATCAGATTGTACCCTTTTGAATATTCAGAGTACCCAACAAATAGACACTCTTGGATTTGGGGCTGCAAAGCCTTCCTCTTTTCTGTTGGAATTCTAGCCCAAGCCCTTGAGCCAAAAATCCTGAAATGGGTCACATCTGGCTTGTGCCCACTCCAAGATTCGAAAAGAGTCATACCATAAAGCTGTTTATGAGGCACCCTATTCTGAATATAGGATGCACATTTTATAGCCTTGGCCCAAAAATTTGGTGCCAAAGTCTTAGCCTCCAACATACAGGTTGCCATCTCTTTCAGTGATATGTTCTTTCTCTCAGCAACACCATTTTGCTAAGGTGTGTAAGGGATTGAATGCTGCATCTGAATACTTGCATATTCACAATATTGAATGAACTCAGACTTGACATACTCACCACCATTGTCAGATCTAAGGATATTGAGTCTCCTCCTAGACTGGTTTTCAACCAAAGCCTTAAAGACTTTGAAGAGGCCAAAAACTTCAGAATTATGCTTCAAGAAGTAAACCCAACAATACCTGGAAAAGTCATCTATGAAGGTCAATGCATATTTGGCTTGAATCATTGACATATGAGGAAATGGGCCAGCAACATCGCTGTAGATCAACTCAAGAGGTGCAGAGGTTCTCTCATGACTAGCTCTCTCAAATTTATGCTATGGGTGTTCTCCTAGGACACAACCTTGACAGACTCCCTTGGAAAACTTAATCTTTGGTAGCCCTATGTTCATTTCTTTTTCACTTATATCAGAAAGATACTTATAGTTAAGATGGCCAAATATTTCATGACAAATCTTGCTTGCCTCATTAGCATGAATCAGAAGAGCAGAGGGGTTTGAGTAGGGTAGAAAATGTGAAAACATGTATACCTTCGAAGTGTGATCTACAACTCCTTTTGCAATGACTTTACCATTTGAGATCTCCGTGATCTCAACATCATCAGGGGAGAATATGACCTTCTTTGGAGACACTGTGTAGGTCATCTAATACATTGACAAGAGGTTAGAGGTAAGACCTGGAAAATAAAATACATTACTGAACTTACCGTGGTAAAGATCAATCCTTCCTTTGCCCAAACTGTCAGTGAGAGAGTCATCTCCCAGCACTATTGGTGGACCTTTCAACATGTCAAGAGAGGAGAATGCCTCCTTGGTAGAAACCATATGCCTTGAAGCTCCAAAGTCTATGATGAAGCTAGGTGAGCTTGATGTGCCAGCAACCAATGCATGTACTCTCTCTCTATCCTCTAAATTTGATCCTCCTTCCCTCTTCTTTGAGTAATCAGGAAGGGATATGTTATTATTCTCCAAGATTTGGGTCAACATGTCAATTTGCTTCTTCATGGAGGAGCTTTCAAGATGATAGGCCTTACTGCAGTATGCGCACTTACTCATTTCTCCTTTGTTCTTCTTCTTCTGGAAGATCTTCTTAGAGCCTTGGGGCTCCTCTTGAGACTAGTTCTTGTCTCTCTTTTTCTTAGGTGGATTCTTAGCTTTTTTCTTTCCTTTTGAATCCACCCTCAAATCTCCAGCAACCAAATTTTGGTCTTTGGAAGGTTTGATGGTGCCCATCATCACCAGTTTATCTTGTTCTTGTGTGAGGGATTCCATGAACTATGCAAGCTTAGGCATCTTCCAAAATTGAGCTGTCAACTTGGTGGCATGAAAGGTTGAAACAAACATAGATTAGTTAGGGCCAAGCTTCGAGAGCATGGACAAAACTAGTTGCTCCTCCTTCTTTTCAATTCCACATTGTTTTAATTGCAAAACAAGGGTTTTAAACTTGGAAAAATAGAGTTGCAGGGATTCGAAGTTGCTGGGACTCAAGGAGATCAATTCATTCTCAATTTGATGTCCTCTCATCTCATATGTCTTACCAAAAATCTCTACAAGATTCTCCCATAATTCATTAGGTGATGTCAATCCATCAAGATGGAAAAGGAGGTCTCTGGATATGCTCAGACACAAGAGACCATAGGCCTCATCCCTCCTGTTGTGCCATTTAATTTTCTTTGCAGATGCATTGGAATCTTCCTCAGTTTCCATAGTCACCCTGTAGAGACCCTTCTCTCTCAATAGTATCTCCATATCTGCTTTCCATTCAAAGAAATTAAATGGAGTCAAGATGATCTTCTGAGATTGATCCATAGCTCCGAACTGTGCCCTTCAACCAGCAGAATGCTCCCAGTCAAGATGTCGAACCTGCAATAGAAATATGGAAGGAGTGAAATAAATATACAAAGGCTCTAATACCATGTGGAAATTGAACCCAAGTGATAGAAAAATTACACTCACAAAATTGCTAATCAAACCTGCAAATTTACACACAATGGAGACTAAAATTAGAGCATAACACTAATCTGTATTGAATAAGTGTACAATATCCAACCTTATGAAGTCATATGCTGCTGAAATATATAATTACATGAGAGATTCAAATTCATAAGGATTCCATTCGAAATAGTCAAAAGCAGGCTTACTAAATCTAGTCAAATCCCCCATAGGTGCATAAAGCAGTTTCCAAATCTACCTAGGAGCTCACGAATTGGAAAAGTCAAGTAGGAAAGCTAATACATGATGGAAATACAACTCATACATGCTTTTATTAGGAGAAAATAATGGAGGATTATGAGGGCAAAAAACAAGTCAACTGCACCTAGTCTTACTTTCCCTTTTGCCATAAATCTCAATAAAGTAGGCAACAAAGCAGAAAAAGAAAATATGCGCTAGGGAGGATATGGAATAAAGTAGAACTACTAAACATGGTTTCCAGGAGGTTTCCCAAGCTCTCCATGACTTAATTTTAGCAGGTTTTACTTCTAGGACATGTGGAAGACAACTTGCATAGAGTGGAATATTGGAAACTAGGCAAATAAGACAAAAATGGATTAATTAATGTCTAAGGTAGCTAACTATGGGTTTATTATTCTAACAATCAGCCTAGATTCATCTTCATAATATACCTCTCATGGACATGCACTTTGTGCTTCGTGTTACTCTTATACTGCATCTTCTTATTCTACTTCAAATGAATGGCTCATTGATTCTGGAGCATCTTATCATATGACTAAGGATCAATCCATCTTTTCTACTATGCATGAATGTAACACCAAACAAATATTTGTTGGTGATGATAGTTCTCTAAGTGTTGTAGGATCTGGAACAGTTCCAGTAGAAAATGGTCATTTTAGTGATGTACTATGTGTTCCATGAATTTCCTGCAATTTGTTGTTAGTCTATCAAATCACTCATTCTGGTGAAGGTAAAACTATAACGTTTACACCTCACCAAGTTGTAATCAAGGATTTTAAATATCCTTAACATGTCCTAGCTACCAGAATTGTTGATGATATTACCAGGTTGTATAAATTTAACAGCTTTGGGTCATCACCTTTTCCTTTAGTTTTTGTTGCTCATAGTGATAACTTAAGCAAACTTTGGCATGAGTGATTTGGTCACTTAAATTATCGTTCATTGCAACAACTATGTAAATACAATATGGTGACTGGTTTTCTGATGGTATCTTGCAAGGATGGTGTTTTTTCTAGTTTTGTACTCAGAAAACATCATCGGGACAGTTTTGACAAACATGCCTCTTGGTACGCCTCAGTTTCCTTGGAGCTTGTGCATAGTGAATTGTGTGGTCCTCTTCCATCTACTTCATTTTCGGGTTTCAAATATTTCTTAACTTTCATTGATGACTACTCCAAATGCACTTGGGTTTACTTCCTAAAACTTAAGAGCGAAGTATTTAACATGTTCTTGGCCTACAAGGCCCTTGTTGAAAAACAATCTAGTCATAAAATTATTAAGTTAAGATCTGACAATGGAGGAGAATATGTTAACAAAACGTTCACTACTTTTTGAATTGAACAAGGAATCCAACAACAAGACACTGTTCCATATACACCACAACAAAATGGTGTAGCTGAACGGAAGAACCACACTTTAAAAGAAATGGCTAATTGTATGATCCAATCTAAAGGACTAAGTCTTCAATATTGGGTTGAGGCCATAAATTGTGCAAATTACATAGTTAATCTCGTGCCCACTAAAGTTTTACAAGGTATAACACTGGAAGAAGCATGGAATAAAATTAAACCAGATGTAAGTCACTTCCGTGTGTTTGGGTGTGAAGCATGGGCTCACATACCGGATGAAAAACAGAAAGCATTGCAGCCTAAAACTGAAACGTGCATATTTGTTGGATATTCAGAAGATGTAAAAGGTTATATAATTCTTCAGCCACATTCTCATGATATAATCATTAGAAGAGATGTTAAATTTAATGAAAATCTCTTGGCCTACGAGCCTAACTTGGTGGGTGTGCCATCTTTGGCCTGCGAGCCTCATTCGACGATTGTGCCTTCTTATTCTTCCAAATTCCTTCATAGGTTTCCAACCCCAGTTTTTTATGATGACAGTGAAGATGAAAATCCACCTCCACCTACTCACATTCCTCCAGTTACACCATCACCAATTCTTCCTCAATGGGTCCGTGCAACATGTGAAGTAGCTACAGATCTTGCTGGGGATCTTGCCGGTGATCCTAGAGATCAACGTCGAACATGTTCTCAGTTTCAGAGAGCCTCTTCTATTTTGGCTCAAGTTTCCAAGAATCATGATCTAGACACTTTTGCAGAAGCTTCAGGAAATCGAGATTAGGATGCAGCTATGGATGAAGAATATTGTTCCTTAATGGCGAACGATACTTGGGATCTTGTTTATCTTCCAAGGAAGAAAACTTGTCAGATGTAAATGGGTCTACAAAACTAAGTATGCCTCAAATGGAAGTGTTTAAAGACTTAAGGCAAGGTTAGTTTCCAAAGGTTTTTCCCAAGTTGAAGGTATTGACTACAATGAAACCTTTTCTCCTATCGCAAAAATGAACTCCATCCACCTTGTTCTTTCCCTTGCAGCCTTACATAACTGGGAAGTCCATCAAATGGATGTCAAGTCTGCCTTCTTACATGGTGATTTACAAGAGGAAATTTACTTGGAAAAACCTCCTAGATATGTTCAGAATAACTCTAGCCTTGTCTGTCGCCTTAAGAAATCCTTATATGGCCTTAAGCAAGCTCCTAGAGCTTGGTATGCCAAAATGGATAGATTTCTCCTTGAAACTGGTTTTTCTAGATGTCATTCTGACCTGAATGTCTATACCAAGAAATTAGGAAACCATCTCATCATACTTGTTCTTTATGTTGATGATCTTATCCTTACTGGTAGTGACCCTAAAATTTTAACCCACGTGAAATCCAGTCTTAAGAAAAATTTTGAAATGTCAGACTTAGGACACTTGCATTATTTTCTTGGTCTCCAAGCCTTGCAAACCAAAGAAGGAATATTTATTTCCCAGTCTAAGTATGCTTGTGACCTTCTTCCTTGCTTTCACATGGAAGACTGTAAACCAACCCCTTCCCCCTTCTAGTCTGGAGTCAAACTTTATGCCACTTGTACTTCACCTAAATTAGATGCCACCTTGTATCGTTAGCTTGTTGGTAGTCTCTTATACTTGACTCATTCCCATCCTGACCTTTCCTTTTTCGTTGGTTGTGTTTCCCGTTATATGCAAACACCTCATGAAATTCAGTGGAAAGCAGCAAAAAGAATACTTCTATATATTCGAGGTACAATTCAGTTTGGCATTCATTACAGTACAGGGAGGGAACCTTTGTTGGTTGGCTTCACTGATTCAGATTGGGTCGGCGATCCTAATGATCGAAAGTATACTGCAGATTATGTTTTCAGTCTGAGATCTAGACCTGTCACTTGGGCTTGTAAGAAACAAAAATATTTTGCTCTTTCTTCAGCAGAAGTATAATATTGAGCCGTAGTTAATGCCAGTCAGGAAGCTTTATGGCTTCACCAGATCCTTTCAGAGTTTGGATTCGAGTAGCAGCAGCCTACATTAGAGGAATTTTGGGGTCTAAAATGGGCCTCCTAAGGAAAATAATAAAATAATAGTTAAAATAATAAAATAATATTGATTAATTTTGGAGGAAGAAATAAAAAAACTACTTTTTGTGTTCGTATTTTCGACATATCTCCCTGTGTTTTTACTCAAATTTCGATCGGGAGAGCTCATTGGATGCGGAATTTGATTCCACATCCAACGAGTACCCACACTACATACTTTTGACGTACCCCTCTACCCCAAAAACAAGAAATACCTGAAAAAATGTGATGATGATGTCATCATCACGTATTTTCAGGTATTTCTTGTTTTTGGGGTAGCGGGGTCCGTCAAAAGTATGTAGTGTACTCGTTGGATGCGGAATCAAATTCAGCATCCAATGAGCTCTCCCGATCAAAATTTGAGTAAAAACACAGGGAGATATGTCGAAAATACGAACAAAAAAAGTAGTTTTTTTTAATGACAAATATGTCAATTCAACCATTATGGTTGACTTATTTTATTGAAATTCTATTGGTTCTTGAATTCCAACTCACAAAAACTTATTTTGGCACGTTTTCTTATAAGGCCCATTTTAGACCCCAAATTTCCTCTAATGCTCCACTTTGGTGCAACAATCAAAGTGCCACCAAGCTTGCCAAAGATCCAGTTCTATATCAATGCAGAAAAAACATTGAGATACACATGCACTTCATCAAAAATCTTATTCATGATCATGTTCTTGAAATGCTCTATTTCCCTACAGATGATCAAGTTGCAGAAATATTCACTAAGTCTCTTATAGAAGTGAATTTTTCTAAAATTCGATCTATTTTAGGAGTTCATGAATGTCTCATTAAGGGGGGATAGGATCTAATGCCTCCTTCCTTATCGTAATAGTGTCACTTTGGTAAATCCTTCAATCCTATCCCAAGTTGTTCTTAATGGGGGATGTTAGGATATTTAGACACCTAGGAGTTAGTTAAGATCAAATTGTGTAATATATCCATTAGGTAAAGTGTGTTTCTTCAATATGCATTTGTAAATATTCTAATCCAATGGTCACGATATGTTCTAGACATAAAGTGATATGACGGTTCAACTTCTCTTAGATCATACCTACCATTGAATCGTGGCTTAACACCCGATTGGTCCATGATCTCTATTTAAAGAACATGGAGAATCCTTGGCTAGTTGATCAATTATGAGAAGCTCATTTGTAACTTTCTTCTTTTGCATAATAAATTGCTCCAAGTAGCTATTTCGCTGGGGCTATGGATTGTTTCCCTCTCAAGGGTTTTAACCACGTGACAAACATCAGCGTATCAATCTGTGATCTATTTGTGTGAAGTGGTTGCTCTTGGTGTTCAGTATTTTTGGAGTACCCTGTGTACTTGAACAGTTTAGAGACCAAGCTCGAATTTTTTGGTTGAGTAAAACCCCAGGAAAGTCAAACCCTAGTTTGATCACGGGCCTGAAAAACCCTAACATACTAAAACTTGTAGTTTTGGTACATTCACCATATCTCGAGAGTTAAGAAGGTTCAGGAGCCAATTTTTTCACAGGAAAAAGATAAAATCTTGATGTACCATTTGTAAAATTTTAACCTCATATTTGTTATATTCTGGGAGATATGATTCCTCCAAATCAGGGTTCTATCCCCTTCTAGGATTCATCCTTAAATAGGACACCTAGGGAGAATTGTTATATCTCGGGATACGAAGGTCCAAATGAAATTTTGCAAGATGTTCCATATAGGGAATGGATTTTAATTTCTTTGGTAAAATTTTCCAACACCGAAGGTGAAACAGTGACATGTGGAAATTTGTACAAGTTCACTATGCTGAACAGTCCTGAAAGAATTCACCTTTGGAAAACTCTCATAAGTCCCAATTGGTGAAACCAATTCTACTCAAACCTATGGTTTTGGAAAGACGACAGATGAGGCTACCTTAGTATGAAATTTTAGACACAGAGGAGTAGTACTTTCAAAGATACTGTAGAAACAATATCATGCATTTCTATAGAAGAAAGTGGAAAACTAGGGCTTCTTGTTCCGGGAGCTTCCCTTCATTGATTTCAGAAAATGAGTACATTGGAATAGCTTGCCTTGAAGAGGCCCATCTTTCTATCCAACAAGATATGAAAGATTCCAAGTTTTGAAAAATAGGGTTTCTCTGACAAACCCTAGATCAGCCAGCTCCGGAACTAGGACGGATGCCTCAAATCGGTAAGATCTAATCTTTTGTTATTTACATTTGAGGTTCTCATTTCAAAATAACTAATCACAACAACCTGATGACATTATTGGTGAAGATGACAACTTCCAAGCATGGAATTATAGGATCTCACTAGTTCTTGAAGGAAATGAATTGAACACCTCCATAAGTGGAGAGGCTCCAGTTCCAGAGGGAGATGAGGCTAAAGCCTTACACAAGAAGAACTTGGTCAAGGCCAAGAGGATCACCTTATACCACATGTGTCTTCCCTAAAGACACCTAAAGAGATGTTTGATTCCTTGACCAATCTATTTTTAAGAGAAGAATATAAATCAAAAGAAGAACAGGAACTCTGTGATCCTTGAAGAAATTAACTTAGATCAGTACTTCAGTAAGAAAGGTCTAGGAGCTAGAGGGAGACAAGGCCAAGGCTAGAGCCAAGAGAATCATTGCAGATTCTATTAAAGATCATCTCATCCCTCATGTGTCATCCTTGAAGACACCAAAATGAAGTTTTCAATTCTATGATGAAGCAATCAAAGAAGAGTAAGATATGGTTATAACCACCTTGAATGGCATCCCAGGATCATGGGATTTATTCATTTGAGTAATGTGTGCTAGAAGGAAGTGATTACCTTCAACAGACTCTGGGAATAGTTCACACAAGAAGAAGCTCAACTCATAATAAGAGAAGAGAAAATGGGAGCAACTGAATATCAAGCTCTCACCATCCAAAGAAGATCCCTCAAGCGATGAGGAATACAAAGGACTCAACTCTTGAAGAACCTCTTATCCATCTTAGCATTTGGATAAGAAATGATGTTGTTATGAATAAAGAAGATGATGAAGTTGAAGGATCAAGAAGGAGTCTACCCACAAAATGAATAAAGATAAGTATTCAATTGTCATTTCATGATATTATTTGGTTATACATTTGTTTATATTTAGTTGATGTGTTATGACAGTATACTACTAATATGCATGAGATGGGTAAGTAGCCCATGGTGCTATACAACTCTCCATTGCTACTTATCTAGAATGAAACCTCTTTGCTGACATATTGGATTAGTGCACAATATAAATGATGTCATGGTAGAGATGGAAGGCATCTAGAAATTTTCTGTGAGATATGGATGAATGTTGTATTGGATAAAATAGTTGCAGGATTGTATATTTATGCATAAGAATTTTCCATTATGAATATGCCTTATGAAATGTTTCTAACCATACAAGTAATGCATTTGACTTATAGGAAAGATCACATATAATCACCTACAAGAAAATAAGGATGAGACTTGTTCCAAAGAACAAGTGACGACAGCTCGAGAAAATAATACAAGATGAAGAATAAGATGAAAATACCTTCAAAGAAAGAAACAAGTCTCAGACACAATGTAGTTATGTGACACTGTTGAGCGACATCATTGATGTAGAACATTCCATCTATGAAGAATTAGCCAAGAAGAAAGGGAAGGATAGTACCAGTTTAAGAATAATGATGTCTAGGATGCAGTATTGAGACATGAAGGGGAGTCCGTAGATCCAACATACAGTAGATGGAAACATCACAGGATACAAGGAAAGATTCATAGAACAAGGCTTCTCACAGAAAGAAGGCATAGACTACGAAGAGACATGTTTTGCTAGTGTGAGTTGAGGCATATGATAGGAAAACTCATGTGTGTAAATTAAAGAATGCCTTTTACGAGCTCTAAAGGAACCCATGGGATAACACATACATGAGGATCTTAAAGATCACCTAGAGTGATGAAGATCTTAACCTTTGCTACAAGGTTGAAAATGAAATACTATAGAGGATGACAATCTCACAGATGGGTGTGAGAATAACTTTTGAAAAGGTTCAATATAGAGGATATTGGTATCCAGTGACCCTAGATGGATACATAGAATATTAGTAGCAGAGGAAGCTACTTGTCACTCTAGTTCAAAATGTTTCAATGCATATATTATGAAAGGCATAGGGAGAATGATGCTCCACTTCAGAGGGAGTAACTGTAGAAGATCCTGAGGTTTGACATGGTACAAAAGGATGGACATATTACTAATGACTCTAGGATTTACTGAGAGTAAATCAGATTCCAACCTATACTTCAAGGTTGAAGGTGGAATACCAGTGATGATCATGTTATATTTAGATGACTTGTTCCTAAAAGAAAAGAAGAACTCATTAAAGTTGCAAGAAGGATACTTGTTGTTGAGTTCAAGATGAAGGACTTGGATATGATGCACTACTTTCTAGGCATGGAGGCGTGGAAAAATGTGGATGGAATATCCCTGGGACAAGGGAAGTATGCAGTGGATACCTTGAAGAGGTTCAAGATGATGGAATGCAAGGCCATGACCACACCCATGGCATGAAAGCTGAAGCTATTGAGTGATGCCTCATCAGAGGCGGTTGATGCCACGATGTATCGTCAGATGATTTGTTCCTTGATGTACCTGGTGAATATGAGACCAGATATTTTCCTTGTTGTGAACACATTGAGACATGTTCACCTAATTGCTGCAAAGCATATTCTAAGGTACCTAAAGGGTATAGTGTATTATGGGCTCAAGTATGAAGCAAATCGAAAGATTAACCTAGAAGGTTATGTGGATTCGGATTGGCCAGGAAGTGCCAATGATAGGAAGAGCACTTTGGGGTGCTGCTTCAATATGGGATCAGGTGTGATCTCTTGGTTTAGTAGGAATCAATCCTACATGGCACTGAGTATAGACAAAGCAGAGTATGTCGCAGCTTGTTCGACTAGTTGTGAGGCAGTGTGGCTAAGGAAGCTACTGTCTGATTTTTTTTATTTCCAATTGGATGCTAATTGTATATATTGTGACAATCATATTTGTGTGAATTTGTTGGAGAATGCATTGTTCCATGACAAATCGAAGTATATCAAGATAAAATATCATTATATCAGGGATATGGTGCAGAGAGGAGCAGTGAAACTCTAGTATGTTGCGATGGACGAACAGATAGCTGATGTGTTTACCAATCCATTAGCCAGAGTGAAATTTGAGTACTTTAGGGAGAAGCTTGGTGTTCTCCATATCGAGGTTCCTACCAAGGGGAAGTGATGAGTCCATGTGCCTTTCTGACATGGTGGTAGGATTAGTTCCTCCCATGGTCAGATGTAAGTATTGTGCCTTTCTGACATGGTGGTAGGATTGTTTCCTCCCATGGTAAAATGTAAGTGTTATGCCTTTCTAACATGGTGGTAGGATTGGTTCCTCCCATGTTCAGATGTAAGTGTTGTGCCTTTGTGACATGGTGGAAGGATTGGTTCCTCCCATGGTTAGATATAAGTGCTGAGACCTACATCCAGTATGAAAAAGGACTGGCTCTGTAGCGAAATTCCTTGCAGAGGGAAAGGCCTACATCCAACATGAAAAAGGGTTGGCTTTGTAGTGGCCTACATCCAATATGAAAAAGGACTGGCTCTGTAGAGATACATCCAGTATGAAAAAGGACTAGCTCTATGAAGTTACATCCATCATGAAAAAGGGTTGGCTCTATAGAGGCCTACATCTAGTATGAAAAGGGACTAGATCTGTAGAGTTACATCCAGTATGAAAAAGGACTAGCTATGTAGAGATACATCTAGTATGAAAAAGGACTGGCTCTGTGAAGTTACATCCAACATGAAAAAGGGCTTGCTCTGTAAAGGCCTGCATCTAGTATGAAAAAGGACTGGCTCTGTAAAGATACATCTAGTATGAAAAAGGAATGGCTCTGTGAAGTTACATCCAACATGAAAAAGGGTTGGATCTTTCGATGAAGACCTACATGGAGGTTAGGCCTACAACCAGCATGAAAAATTGTTGGTTTTGTAGAAATTCCTTTGATGAGAAGAATCGAGAGATAGCACCATTTGATCGAGATAGCGGAAACAGTGATGATGATCATGATCTAGTGATGATCCAACTTTGATGATGATCCAGTGATGATCCATATTTGATGATGATCCAGTGACGAATACTTGTGTTGATGAATTGTGTCAAGAGAATACCTTCCTAGTTAAGAGGGAGTGTTGATGTATTTGTAACTTTGGAAATGTATTCACTTGTATATTTTATATATTGTATTTCATTGGTCCCTGATGTTCCTATCAGGAGAATCATTAATGCAATCAAGTCATGTAAAGTCATAGAGATTATCCCTCCTTTGTAAGTTGGGGGTAAATTCCCCACAGTTGTGGGGCACTAGGGTTATTAGAATCTCATAGAGAAGTAAGCCCGAGTAAGTAATTGTCAAGTTGGATTCTAGTATAAATAGAGAGAGAGCCTCTCTATTTGAGACACACACTCACCCAGCTATAGCACATAGGTGAGAGAAGACGAGCTCACACAAGTGAGAGAGAGAGAAAACAGTTGTTGGAGATCATCTTTCTGTCTTTGGGTTTTACTACTACCATTGGTGCTCATTCTATCTCTGAGGAAGTTGTGGGGTTTTCCCTTTATGGTTTCCCTAAGGATAAATCTTTGCGTATATTGTCTCTTGTGATTGATTGCTGTGCATGTTATTCTCTCAGATAAGATCATAAGATCATATTGTTTAAATGATAAAAATCTAACATGAATGTTATCTAACTTGAAATGAATGTTAACTTAATGTGAAATGAACTCAATATTTAACTGAATGTTGATCACTTAGTTAATAGGATAACTTAAGTGTAATCATTGCTTCACTCTTAGTGTCATACATGCACAGTTTCTATTATTAACTTTTGCATGGATCTCTTTAGTTAAATGATGCATGTTGATTGATGAACATTAAGCTCTTCTTTACATAAATGATTACTTTCATTAATAGTTCAATTGATTCTTTGACTGAGGCATTCATATTTTACCGAAGATTTATAACTTGAGTTAACTCATACATTTGCATGGGCAATTCAAATTATATTTCTCTATGTGTTATCTCATTATCATTAAATAATTAATGCATGGTCCATATGCATATTATTTATCTATCTTAGCGTATCATAAGAAGAATTATTTCATATTAATGATCATATATATTACCCCGGTCCATATAGTCATATGCTAAAGTAAATCACTCTAGGGGTATCCAAGCCCTAAAGGAGACTTATAGCACTCAATGAACATGACTATCAATATATCACATAGTATAACCACATGAATTGATACAAAACAAGTCCATATCTATAATTGGAGATCCATTTTCATAAGGTATCATTTATGAGAATCATTGACTTGATACAACACAAGTATAGACTTGATATAACAGAAGTATAGACTTGATACAACACAAGTCCATAGCCTTGATACAATACTAGACCAGTATTTATACAACACAATACCTCAATCTTGATACAACACAAAATTCCAATCTTGATACAACACAATATCACAGTACATGACGACATAGATAGGACTTGATACAACACAATGTCCCAACTTGATACGACACAAGTCCCTAACTTGATACAACACAATTCTTGGAGAATGACTAATGATGTTGTACAAACAACACATGTATCAACAATTTTATGGGTTGACCCCTTGTTCTCCTCATATTGTAGTCAATTTTATAAATCTTCATGAGCATGGGTATGTCCTCCTCATTTGTATATAACACCATTCATTGGTATCGCTTCATTAATAATATTCCCCCATGGGAGGAAATTTTAGTCCACCCATACTTCACAACTTTAAAGAACAAAAGAGAGAACAAAAATAAATGATGATGCATTATCATCCCTACATTACATTTTGAACCTCATACATCAGGGGGAATTTGTTAATACTCAAATATCGCACACATGTGACGTATTTTTTATTCATACAGTAAGGAATCATCAACATATTACATGAAGCCTGCAGAAGACATCCTCATTAAGATCCATAAAGAAATATGATTCATAAATTCCAAACAATAGTAAAAAAGAGAAGGTTGCATAGTCAAAACTCTATTTATGTGTGCTACTATGTGTGTTACCTATTTTGTGCCCATGCAAGCATAGAACATATTTCCCTTCGATATCTGCTCAATTGTCAAAACAACGGGATATCAACCACTAGTCATGCATTGAAAGCTCATGAAGGATCCTCACCAACAAAATTTGAACGTTTCTATTCAACATTATGGGGGATTATTAATAGCCCCATTTGTGTACCTTGGATCTAGTTCATGAGGTGATGGGGTTCACACTTTGATCTAGTTGTTTCCTGGACACCTCTTGGCCTATAAAAGCATGCCATGGGCATGCATCTTGAAAGAGAAATTTAAATCAAGGTAATTCTGTTGTAATTATGATGAAGCTTCTTCATAGCTCACCTCTTCCCATACCTAATAGCATTCTCTAAGGTCCCTTGACTCCTTCCTCCAAGGTGCAAGTGTTTCTTCCATTTTTTCTTCATGTTATTTATCATTTAGTGTGGACAAAATAGACCTCCCTAAGGGATATTACTAGATTCTCTTTAAATACCATACCTCCTAGGTGACACTACATGCATTTCTTGACCAGTTGGAAATCTAAATAGGTTCTAGCATTGGATTCTTGTTGTGGTTTTAATTCCCTCACCTCTTTTGTTTTGTATTTAATTTTTTTTGCTTTCTGTCTTGTTTTGTGTCTAACAAGAGATTTCAATATTTGTTTGCAATTATCACATTTTATTTATGTAACACAATACTATGCATTGTAAACAACCTCAAAAGATTTCACCCAATGTGGGAGAGGTTGCACACATTTGTGCATAATTTCCCACAACAACAACATTGAAAGTTTTAAGGATATTCCCCAAGTAAATATTGAAAGAATTCTTGCAATGTTTAATCGAACAGTCCATTTATATCACAACCCCCTTGTCAATATTAAAGGAGAGATGTCAAAATATGTTGATTAATATTGACTTAGTCTTAATGGTGGTTAAAATGTAACCATAAAGGTCCATAAAGTAATATAGTAATTAAGTATTTTATTATTAAATTATGGAAGTACATCTAGAAACCTTAGCTCCCATACACCATTATATAAAGGCTCCCGTCGACCACTCTATCAAAGTAAAATCATGTGTACTCCACCAAATTATATCTAATGGAACAATCATATTTAGAGTGTATTTCCCTCAACACATTCTAGAGATGATATTGCTCTAAATATTGGGTTTCTATATTTTCTGACTTTGTGTCTTTCTTTAATATTGTGTCTTTCTTCAATATTGTGTTTTTGTTCATGATCTTGGCATGCATTGTTCAAATTCCATCCGGATATCAAAGTAATTATATATTCAATTTATATTTTATAGGTTTCAAGACCATTTTTAATCAATAAGCATATTTATTTTTATTTATTCGATATAGATTCCTCTCTGTAATAATGATCCTAACTTTGGATATACATATTTATATTTTTTAGCTTAAAAGTTTGAATTATGTAATTGGATATTTTCTTAATTAATAATTCACCCTTTTAAGTATTCAACAACATTTTTTTGTACTTCACAAGTTCCCATCTTGGTATTTTTTATGTCTTATTAGTCCCTTCACAAGTTCCCATCTTGGTCTTATTTATGTCTTATTAGTCCCTGCCAAGTAGCAGGGAATATAGAAATCATTTTCACCTAACACTATTACCCTTGAACGGTTTCCATAGCATTATATCCAAACATTTTTAAGAGATACAGTTATGTCCAATGAATTAATTTAAATCCTTATTTGGCCTCTAACCAAGGCAATGCCATTTTTTAATATTTACACCGGCAAGTGTTTTTTCCCTGGAGTCTTTGTTGAGAACAATATAACACCCACCGTCCCTTCCGCCAATCCAGCTTCCACGTGTGCCCTCTTGCACTCCTCCTACTTTGTTGACACATCTCTTTTGGGTTTTTTTCTTGCTTGGTTGGACTGCATTCAGGCACCACACATTCAAGGTAGACAATGACCCATCCCGCTTGATCTACGATAAATATTTGATTTCATTGCAATGCAGGTTGGTTCGTACATATCCACTTTGTTGAAATTACAACTCCTCAACTGACATCTCAGCCAAAACAACCATAAGAGTATGATTCATATGACCGGTCTCTACCATGAATCGCTTTCTCCCCTTTCCTACCAGCACAAGAACAATTCCTTCTCTGGCTCCTCCTATCCCAGTGGAAACTTCGTATGACTGTGATGGATTCGAAGTAGAGGGATCGTGAGATGCCGATGGTTAGTATTTCTTGCACATTGTTTTTTGTGGAAATAGGAATGTTCAGACAAAATGGGCATCTTGTCCATTTTAGTGGAGATTTGTGTGTACTGTGTATGCAAAATATGAAACCAACAAAATAATTCACAGAGAAGAGAAATGATGGAATATTGGTGGTTCCTATTATCCTTTATTCAGCTGGTTCTTCTCTTGATCTAGTGGAATCTCCTCATCCTGTTGCTAGTCATCCTAGTGAAATTAATGTTGAATTTATTAAACCCCAAATGTAGGTGATAGATAGCTTTCTTTGAGATTTTTCCCTGGCTGCGCTGAGGGGTTTTGTGCCAAATATTGATGCCTCGGTCATTTAATCACCATTCAATACTTTCCTTGGGTGGGCAGACTCCACCGCCAGATAAGATGGATTTGTCAGTTTTGCCATAACCCATTCATGGAGGTCATTGGACATCTTATCAATCCAGCACCCCTCCCTTGTGTATAAATTGTGTTTATAGGTCACATTCAGTTTGGTGATCTGAAGCTTCCAACGATTTCAGAGACAGCACGGCTTCAAACAATTTTCAATATTTGGGTTTGTATATAGAAGTTGCATTCAACCAATTTGTAGGAATAGGGTTCGGTGTTTCTACAGAGTAGGGTTTGCATTGGCTTTGCAAGATTTTGGTTTCAAAGAGCCTAGAGAAGAGAAAAAAACATGTACTTTGTTTTTTCACTCCTTTTCATATATATCTATGCATCCTGTAGATTTCATTTGTTTGTCAAACTTGATTCTGTTGATTTAATTTAAAACAAATATGACCCATCTGTGCAAATTTGTTGTGTTTAAAACGTGGTGTGTCCATAATTTTTTTTATAAAATTATGCAAAGTATCTTGCAATATTGTGGTAATCCATTGTATGGATAGATAAAATACAATATAACTATATATATAACGATACTTTTGTATCTTATATATAGTGTTATGTTTTTATAATAATCCCTCTGGTTTAACTATGATTTTATGATGATTCTTGCATAAAATTGAATGAAATGAGACTCCACATTTTCGGTAGTTACCTTTGTTCTTCACCTGATCCATCGGGGGGTGACATCCCGATCCATATACTTGATTTTGTTGATTTAATTTAAAACAAATATGACCCATCTATGCAAATTTGTTGTCTTTAAAACAAAGAAGACCCATCTATGCAAATATGCCCTAATATTGACTAAATTATACAAACTTCAGAGGTCTCATCCAACAGCTTCCAAAGTTATTTCAGAACATGGTTTCTCTAATTTGTCTAGAGAGGCAGCGTCTGAGGAAACAATCATTTTGCTGGGAATGATCTATCATGTTTCTTGCATTTTTAACTTGATCATAACTATTTTGCAACCACTTTTGGATGAACACTTCTTTTGAAATTTTTTGCTCAGGTTGTAATATACTACTCATTTCTCATAAGAGGTTCTTCATACAGCTTAGCTTATCTTCCAGGAGCTGAGTGTTTTTATCCAAGTGAATTACATCATTTATGAACTCGATGAGTGGAGGAATACCAAGCTAATAACATTGCTTATGGTGTTGGTTGCTTCTCCATGAATGACCTCCATGGATTTTGCAAAGTCAAAACAAAGAAAATATGAGTATAAAAGAAATAGAAGAACCAGTATATGTATGCACTATAAAGTGATTTTAAGGATGGTTTTGACTCCTATTTGTAGGATTCTTATACATGATGTTTTCTGGGTCTACTACACTTGATTTGTGGCCTTTTTGTGACTGCCCAGTGACTATGTATGTCATATAGGGTCGGCCCTAACCTATGTGATCCCTATAAGGGCTGAGCCATAGATGTTGTGACCTTCTTTTGCTAGTTTTAGGCTGAGGTTGTGACCTCCTTTATCTACCCATACAGATTCGTTACCTCTTATTGGTTTCCATACTTGAAACATGGCCTTCTTTTCCTGTTTGAACTTGATGCATGAACTTGTTGAGCTGGGCCATTCCACACCCTAACCCTAGAGGTCATACACAACCACGTCCCAACCTAGGGAGGTCAAACCATTCCTAGGTTGTGCATCACTCCCTTCAACATTTCTTAACCTTAGCTTGAACGGATAAAGGATGAATGTAGTATGTTTGGGGGTTGCTTCCTATTTGGAGAGGACAGACCTGGACTATGATTTCCATGTAAATACTCTTTGTACTTTGAATTTAATTTTGATGAATATGCATACTTAATAACATAGCTACATCTATGAGCCTACTCAATGTCTACAAAACATGTGATGACCAAATAGAGTGCCCAAATTCCAACATTATTAGACAATTATATTGTTTTTTATGGATTTTTATATAAAGAATTGAATATATCTACTTCCAAATTTCTAGCATCACAGAGAATATAGATGCTAGATAATCTCATAAAGGAACTATTATGATTATTACAAATAGTTTTCTTAGTTTTTTGTTGAAACTTTTCCCTAAATTTCACATGGATCGATAGCCAAAAACAATTTGTTTTAAGTGTACGACTATGTGACATGAAATTGAAAAATAATATGGATCTTTTTGTTCTTGTTACATCATCTAGAGTTTTTTACCTAGAGTCTTTGTTGAGAAAACTGTAGCACTCATTGTCCCTTCCTCCAAACTAGATTCTGCGTGTGTCCTCCTGCACTCCTCCTACGTTGTTGACGCATTTCCTTTGGGTTCTTCACCTGCTTGGGTGGACTGTTGGAATCCCTGGGCTGATTTTAAGGTTGTTTTCTACTTCTGTTTGTAGCATGCTTATACATGAATTTGTCTTGGCCTCATTACCTTATGCACGTGCTCATTCTAAGGTTGGTTTTGACTCCTATTTGTAGGCTTCTTATACATTGTTTTGTCTGGGCCTGTTAAACTTGATTTGTGGCCTCTTTGTGACTACTTAGTGACTGTGTATGCCCTCTAGGGTTGGACACTAACCTATCCGAGCCCTCCAAGGACTGAGTTGTGGATTTTTTGACCTTCTTTTGCTGGTAGTGGGTTGAGGTTGTGACCTCCTTTAGCTTCCCATACATAGTCGTTACCTCTTGTTGGTTGACAAACTTTAAACATGGCCTTTTTGGCCTGTTTGCACTTTATGCATGAACTTGTTGAGTTGTATACTTCCATTCCATAGCCCTATAGGGAATACAAAGCCACTTCTCAGCCTAGGGATGTCACAACATTCATAACCTGCACATCACTCCCTTCAGCTATTTTGATAATTCATTGATAAAGATTGCATGTGACCACCTCATGAGAATACCTCTTTGCTATGTACAATTTGATAATTCATTGATACACGTTGCATGTGACCACCTCATGAGAATGCCTTTATTTTATGTGCAATCTCAATTTGATAATTCATTGATCAACATTTCTTGTGACCACCGAATGAGCATGCCTCTTTACTATGTGCAATCTCATAAACCAAACTCTTAACAATTCAAATAATTCACTCTTTGAATCACCTATCTAACAACATATGCAAAACTTTTTCATACATGATACCTATCTAACATCTAGCCAGCATGCCTTTTTCACCATTGATCCAAAAGCATCTCGACCTCGTACACTTCCTTTTGGGAGTGTTCTCATGCTAAATAATTTTCTTCCCCTCACATCTCATTTTGGTTTATTTGAATAAATTTTCCACACTTCACAAACCTGATACTCAAATTCCTTCAGAGAAATTATGTTCTTAGTCATCATTATGTAAATTCCATATCATATAAATTGTACTCACATTTTATACTACTAAATCATTTTTATTATTTACTACTTTATAAGGTATGTTGCTTTGGTATATATATTATTCTTTAAATCGTATGACTCCCTTTGAAATATTGCATTCCTTATTTGCTTCTATATCTACCTCATTATTAAGCGTTCTCAAGACATGAAATAACCTTTTCCCATCAAATTACTCTTGTCTTCAAGATTATATTTTTTTATTGTATTTAGTATTATGAACAGATAATTTGCTACAACCAAGATTTTTGGCCCTACCACAATGTCAATCTTGAACTGCTTATTTATTGATATTTCTCTCAGAATCCCATACACATGGTTTCTAAGTATTCCCTTTAATCAACCACTATTTGTGCCTGCCAACCTTGAAAGATGGAATTTTTATAATTTGCACAAATGAGGATGAAAAAGTGTTTTCTTTTCTAAAGCTATCAACCAGGCTTGAGAAATTACTTAATGAATTCAAGGTCATAGCTTTTAACTGGATGGTATACTAGTCTTTGGAATGATAAATAGGAAATTAAGGATTGAATGATAATATTTTATTGTCGTATCTTTGTCATAAGTACCTGTTACCTAGGAAAACAATTATGTAGTCTTGTGTATTTTTTATTGATTGAATGTGAGTTTTGTAACTGTAGAAAACAAGTTTGGAAATTGTGTTTTTTATGTACCTTATGTTTTATATGGGAAATCTGAATGATAATCCTGTAGCTACAAATTAAATGTTTGAGAAGTATATTCCTGTAACATAGAATTCAAATGAAGAGTTAATGCTTTGTTTGGGAGTTGTATTGGGTTGCAATTGGTAATATTAAATGGGTTCAATGGTTGTAGCATGTTATTTGTTGCCCAAATTTGTAGGATGTTTTTATTCTTTATATTGTGTGCATAAGCCATGGAATTGTATGTCATATTTGCAAACTTGGAAGATGAAAACTTATGTAGTTTTCCCATGCTTAAAGTGAAAATTAACAATGCATTTGAGAGCTAAGGCTTGATACCATTTCTTAACATTTCCTAGTTTTTATCATTCTTATTGAGTAAATTTAAATGTGATTGGGAATGGCATTTTGTAGTCACATGTGTTTTCATAAATGACTCAAAATTCTGGTAATGGAATTTTATTTGGATATGCTTTCCATATGTTGAAAACTCTTTCTTTTGTCCTTACTCACTTTACTGTTTAATTCCATATATGATTGGTGTCTTTTATGTTTCCCAATACATAATTACTGGAGCTCAATATCTTTTATCAAAGGGGCATATCTGATCTATGTACAACAGTCCTTCTTTAGTCATCATTTGGGGGGGTTATAAACCCACTATTATCTCATTCAAACTGAGTTATAACCACACAATAATTGGGATTATTTTGTGAGTATACTTGCAAGTTTCACGAGTCGTATTAATGTTGTTATAAAGTGTGGTATCTCTACTCTTCAGCCTCATTGATATACAGTTGAATAAGTTACTTAATGAATTCAAGGTCATAACATTTAACTGAATGGTATAGTAATCTTTGGAATGATAAATAGGAAATTAAGGATTGAATGCTAATATTTTCTTGGCATATATTTGTCATAAGTACATGTTACCTATCTTCCCAAATGGAGGATTTGGTGCAGTAGGAGTGGGATCCAACACATCGGGGATAGATGGATACTATGTTACCAATGCTGGTATCCTGCTTCCTCAAATAAAATCACATTGGTAAAAATACCAATTGTCATCCATTGCCATTTTTATTTCCACCCTAGGAGAAGCAAATAAAAGAAAACCATTTGCACCCTGTAATAAAAAAAATCGTTTTTGGCAATGGATTTCATTATAATTACAACAACAAAACAGATAGCTCCACCTCGAAGAAAATAAATTTATGTATGTAGTGGAGTACGTGAAATTGAGAGGAAATAAAATATGATTAGTAGGCAATCACTTTTGACTCCTATTTGTAGGTTGGTTATACATGGCTTTTCATGGGCCTACTAAAATTCCTTTGTTCCCTCTTTGTGACTGGCCAGTGACTATGTATTCCCTCTAGGCCTGGGACCTGACCTATCATGTGATCCCTCCAAGGGCTAATACATGGCTGTTGTGACCTCCTTTTGTTGGCCTTGGGCTGAGGGTGTGCCCTCCTTTAGCTTCCCATACAGATTTGTTACCTCTTGACTATTTCCATAATTGAAACATGGCCTTCTTAGCATATTTGAATTTGAATTTTAACTTGTTGAGCTAGGTCATGTCACACCCCATCCCTCAAGGGAATACACAACCACTCTCCAGTATAGTGAGGTCATAACATTCATAAGTTGTTCTTAACTCCTTTTCACATTTCTTCACCTTGGCTTCAACTGATAAAGGTTGCATGTAGTCCGTTTGGGGGTTGCTTCCTATTTGGATAGGACAAACCTAGACTATGACTTCCATGTAAATAATCTATGTACTTTGAAATTACTTTTTATGATTTTTCATACTTAATAACAATTTGGTTATTATTATTTTAAATTAATTAAATTCGATAAACCATTAATGCATGCACTAATAATAGCCATAGCCTACCCAAGTTGGGCTCAGTCAGCCAATCATAGAAAGGCTTGTAACCTCCAGGATGCGCCATAGACATTGCATTGCCACTTCCATTTTTTTATTTTTTCGATCGATTTCATTATATTTGCATGGCCAAAGTAGATAACTCCACCTCTAAGAAAAGAACGTTTTAATGTAGTGGAGTACGTGAAATTGAGAGGAGATAAAAGTTGATTAGTACACAATCGCTTTTGACTCATTTTTTTAGGCTGCTTACACATGCCTTTTCATGTGCCTTCTAAACTTGTTTTTTATCCTCTTCGTGACCGGAGAGTGACTGTGTATTCCCTGTAAGGTTGGGCCCTGACATGTGCCATCCCTCTAAGGGCTAAGACATGGCTACTATGACCTTATTTTATTGGCCATGGGCTGAGGTTGCGGTGTCCTTTAGATGCCCATATAGAGCTATTTCCTTATTTCCTTGTTCGAACTTGATGTTTTCTCATGTTGAGCTTGGTCATGCCATGCCCCAACCCTAAAGGGAATACACAACCACTCTCTACTCTAGGGATTTCAGAACATTAATAAGTTGTGTGTCACTCCTTTCAATAGTTCTTGACCTTTGCTTGAACGGATAAAGGTTGGATGTATTCTGCTTGGGGGCTTCTTCCTATTTTGATAGGACAAACCTAGACTATGATTCTCATGTATATACTCTACGTAATTTAAAATTAGTTTTCTTGAATTTGCATACTTAATAACATAACTACATCTATGATCCTGTTCAATGTCTACAAAACATCCGTTGACCAAATAAAGTGCCCAACTTCCAACATTATTGGACAAGAATATTGTTTTGTATGGTTTTTTTCTATATGATGACTTGAAAATTATATACTTCCAAATTACTACTATGCCATAGAATCTAGATGCTAGATAATATTATCAAGGAACTATTATTAGTATTACAAATAGTTTTTCTCATTTTTTAACTAAAATGATTACCTGAAGTTCACATGGATTGATATCCAGACACAATGTGATTTAAGTGTGAGACTACATGACTTGAAATGGAACAAAGAAATTTTGTTTACTATGCTTGTTATGCCTACATGCGTTTATCCCCTGGTGTCTTTGTTGTGACCACTTTAGCACACATGGTCCCTTCCACCAATATGCCTTCCACATGTGTCCTCTTGCACTCCTCTTATTTTGTTGACACATGTCCTTTGCGCCCTTTTCTGCTTCATTTGAATTTTGGCATCCCTTGATGCTTTCTAGGATTGTTAATGCCTCCTACTTGTAGGCTTCTTACACATGTCTTTCTCTTGGCCTCCTTGGCTTTTATGTGGTCCCATTTTAAGGCTACCTTTGACTCCTCCTTATAGGCTTCTTATACATCCCTTTTCCTTGGCATACTAAATTTTTGTGTGGCCTCTTCGTGACTTCGTCTCTGGCCTTGTAGTCTCATCCACTCCTATTCCCACTTAGTTCCTTCACTGTACCTTTTTCTTTGTTGTTCGTCTGCCTTGAATGATCTGCAATAGCCATACCCTTCACATCAATCCCTTCAGCACTTCTGATACTCCATTGATCAACATTGTATTTGAAAACCTAATGAGCATGCCTCTTTGCTACGTTGAAATTGATAATCCATTGATAGACATCCATTCAACCATATCATCAACACTCTCTATGCCTTCCAACCCTAAAAGATGGTTTTTTATATCATTAAGCAAAAAAAAACAATGCAAAAATGCACATGCAAAAACATGTTCCCTTCTCTGAAGCTATCAACCAGCCCAGTTAGTCTTTTACTCATGGAGTAAAAAAAAAATCATAATTTGTTCTTCATAAATAGGTTATAGTTTGATTTTCTTGGTTTTCGAAAGAGGTAGTCCCCATTTTCTACTTTTATTAAGGAGACAACCAAATATAATACTCATGTTTTTTTTGTTGGTTTGGAATTAACCTTTTTACACATAAAATGTATTCCCTTAAGTAGACTTCTCTTGTTGGAAGAGGGGAATTTGAAGGTCTCTTAAATACTTATTTTCATGGTATCTTAAGAAATATTTATTGTCAATTAAATAGAATTACATGTAAACAAATATGTTTACATCTACAAAACAACTAACATAAAATATCTATTCTCTTCTTCTATTTTTTTAGCATACATTTACTAGAATATGTGGTACTTAAATAAATTTTAATGATTACTTATCCAATGTCCATTTATTATTTCTGCATTCACTTAAAGTAATTATCCTTTTTTGAGAAAAAAAAACTGCCTTCTGTGATGTTACCTGATTTTGAAGTGTGTTAAGATTTGTTGTTTCAAGTAAAAAAATTAAAACATAAGTATGAAGTCAATCAATTAATGCATAAATATATACATGTTGGAAATAGAGTTTACTTATGGAAGTACTAATGTATCACATCTTCAGTTTGGATTTTGTTGTTATACAGTGATGACACAAAAACAAATGTCTACATACCTTGAGAGAGAGAACATAGCAAAGCCCTTTGCTGACCTGTAATTATTCTCTTATATTCCTTTTATTAGTCGATTCCCTTAACTTGAAGTACAACGCAATGGTTGTAGCCTATTTGTGGGCTGATTTCTCATGGATACTACATACCTAGTCTAGCCTTTTTTTGTCTTCCTTTTGGCTTGAACATGCCTATGGTTATCTTCTCCAAATTCCACATGTGTCCTCCGGATTTATTGACTCATGTCCTTTAGGATCTTTGTCTGCTCTGTTTGGATTTATTAAATCCCACGGTTCCTTTCTCTGGTCTAGTCGCTTATTCCCCACATCACAACGATATTCCACTTCTATGGTGGGCTTTGTTCACACCATGGTTTCTTCTGCTCCTTCGGTAGTATACCCTCGCTTCGGATGGTTCTTCTCTTTATCTAATTGAATATCCTTTGCTTTCTTCTTGTCATCTGAGTCACAATAGAGTTGAACCTATTGTTGCTAGGAATATCGCACCTCTTGCGAACAAGAGTTGTTCCTCTAGGCATGAACGGTTCAGATCTAGAACAAATGAGTAAAAAATAAGGATGGAAGACTTCCCCTAGAGCTTGTAGATATCTAGAATGAATCCTTTGGTTGTTCTGCAGTATGATGTAAGTGTCTCCTATGGTGATGAATCTTCATGGATGTACCTGCACAAACACATCAAATATACAAGCAAGATCAAAGGTACCAGAACATAGTCTACGGTTCTATACTAATGACTAAGGAATCCAGTAATAAAATGAATGATTGGATTATAACACATTTTATGGGAAAGGAACCAACTTTGAATTAAAAATGAAGAAGAAATCTTACAATCATTACCTTAGTGTTGTGATGCTCCTTCACATGCCATGCCTTGTCCTCAAAAGCTCCAAGTTGCTCCTTCTATGCTCACCCTAGATTTGGCCAGAAAATCTCAATGCATCAACATAAATTTTCTCTCTCTCAACCATGGGGTATGAACTAGGTTTTATAGGACTTGGGAGGATAGGGATGTGTTGAGGCCTGGAAAATCGCAGGTAACAACAGTTAGGGATTCTCCCCAATAAATGTTCCCAACTAGCTTGCTACTATTTGGTATGGGGAATCCATCCGATTTACGGTCTGGCTATCGTAGGTCAAGTAACAAAGTAAAATGTTTTACCGGTTACGGCCCAGTCCACCGTGTATATTTTTTAGTTTTTTGTGTTTAAGTTATGATGTGCAAGTTCCTATATAAAAATGCAAATTGATAGAGATAACAAGGAGTGTCACAATGTGATGCGCAGGTTCTTACCTATCGTATTACCTCTCTCGCATCTAAATCACAAACAGCAAGAACTAACTATAACTAACTAACCTATCCCTAGGGAGCAGAATTATTAGTTAACAATGAGTAATGTATTTCTGCGCATGTATTAGGAAAAATTACAGATAGTTGTTATTTATTTCAAAACACATGAACATTAATAGAAATATGAACAACAAGATAGCTTATTGTTAATTGCGACCTTCATTACTCATAGTGGAAATTTCATAGAAAAAACTAGAAGACATTCATAACATGAACAGAAATTCAATGAGTTAGAACGATCTCACAGTTAATGGACATAAGCTGAAAACGAAATAGTTCACATTCAACTAATCCATAGCAAAGCATTTGAAACATTCCACCAAACTTTCTCCAGCAGAAACTTGTAATTCTTTATTGTAAAAGGAAGTAGTTCTTCTTACAATATACTCTCACAAATGGTCTGGGAAAGATGTCCCTCCTACATCTAAACTCTCCTTTATTTATACAAAAAAGCAAAACCTTTGGGCTACCCCTTGATGACTTTTGGGCTCCCCTGACCTTTTAGTTCCAAAATTTGTCTTGTAGTATGTGCTCATAATTTTTACAATATAATACATTTTAAAACAAAAAATATTTTAAAACACTTTATGAAGAGGGGCCAGCTTGCTCGTTGATGAACTTTTTCCATGCCTGGGCCTCCGCTGCTATGCTTTCAAAATCAGAAGGTTGAAGAAAACTGATATTTATCTCATATTTGGCAGCCTAGTTTTTGAACCCTTCTATCCTTGCTAGACTAAGACACGGCTGATATTCTAACAAATGAATACTCACAGCTGCATGTGCCACTGCATTCTTTAAAATTCGTTCATCTAGATCCGTTAACTTCTGGATCTCCCTCAACAACTGGAGCCTTCTTCTTTTGTCTTTTAGACATATCTCTTTTGCAGCAATCACCCTGTCATAAACATAGAATGTTCTTAGACCATTTATCTTTTACCAAGTGAAACAATAATAACAAAAAACTATATCAATCTATTTACCTCTTCCATATGCATTCTGAAAATGAACTATACATAGTATTAATGCATGAAAAGAAAAAATGACAAGGCAAAATAAAATCCTGTGGTTGTGTCTTGAAAACCTCTAAGTCCACTGTCCATAACTAAGATCACAACCCCGATAAAACAGACTCTTCATTTTAATCCAAGCCGCATCCGAACTAACTCGAAAAGCATGAACCAAATTGTCGCTATTGCTAATCTCCAAAACACTAGACTCTGTACTGTGCTCCTCATCGTGGAAAACCCTAACCAGACCAAAACAATGAAAAACTTTGTTGTCCCACCAAAATAGGGTAAACACATACAAAAAACAAGGACTTGAGCAAAAACACAGGTTTCAACACGGATTAAAGATAAAATAATGCTCCCCACATATATAAACCTTCGGTGAAAAAGAGTCGACGGGAAAACCCTATTGGTAGTTGAAAACACTAAGCACTGAGAGGGTAGTTCAATTGATAGCCGCAACGGAGGACAACAAACAAACTACAGGTCCCACAAGACTATTAAATCTGTGGACGTCGAAGACTCTTAACACTAAGTGTTGGAGCTCTAAACCTTAACATTTCTGCAGTGTCGACAATCGGAAGCTCTAAAAGCTAAAGGTCAGTAGTTAAAAACACTAAACATCAGGAATATAGTCTGATTGACAGCTGCAACGGCAGACTTACAAACTACTACAGATCCGTGACAGCATAAAACCCATTGATGATCAGAAGCTCTAAAGGCTAAAGGTCAGCACTTCAAACCTAAGCATTTTAGTAGTGTCGACGATGCCAAGCACTATCGTCGCAATGTTTATACACTGAAGATCGGAACCATTAACCACTAACGCATCGAAACTTCAAACCACAATACTCTTCGCAGTGTCAATGATATAAAAGGTATCATTGTGACTTTCTCTGAATTAAAAGGTATCGAAGCTCAGACTTCTAAGTTATCGATGATCAGAGAGACTAACCACTACAGCATCGGCAATTAGAAACACTATCCTTTAAGCTTCTTATCAATTTCCTTCTGAAATGTAGGCGGCATAAAAGACAAGCCCTCCAATCGAATCTCGAAACTCGTTTCGACTGCGATAAAAACAAGGTCGTCGACAGTCAAAATAAAAGGTTTGAGAAATAAAACAAAAAGGAGATAAAACATGGATTGGCGAGAAATAGGACTGTCCATTGGGACGTTCAATGTTTTCCTTCTGAAACGTTAGTGGCATAGAGGACTAATGCCCTGACTCATTCTTCAATAGACTCCTGACAACGATAAAAAAATCATCGAAAAATAAAAATGTTAAGTGCTCAAATAAAGCAAAAGACTCTTCGGTTGGGCAACGACAATACTAGCTCATTTAACTTCCAAAACAATGAAAAAAATAGTCAACCACTCCTCCGACTTCCCAAAGATTAATTTTTTTAAAAGCAGAGGAAAGACAGATTTCAGGAAACCGAACAATCCCGGGATAGATAAAATTCGAAGGAGGGTCCAATTTTTTTTTTTTAAATTTGGGAAAAGGTTGCAGCTGCAACATGATGGTTGAGCAAATGGTGGGTGAGGTGGAAGGGAGATCCTACTAGGGGGGATATCGAGTCCAGGTGGTCCACAGAAGTAGGGATGAGGGTGCTACGAAGTCTTCCTTCAAGAAGCTTCATGACTCTTCTCTTTTTCTCTTTTTGACTTGAGCGCCACTTTTATTCCATGCAGTTAGAGCGTTACAAGGATGGAACTCCTATTTGATCAAAGGCAAGAAGCGATGTCACTACTCATTGCCAAGAGATAGTGGGAGTTACTGAACAGGGTAACATCTTTTGCATTAAGGGAAATGGTGTTTCTAGACTAAAATATGGAAAATAGGAGTTTGGGCCATTGTCCAACTTCACAATTTGGGATTTTAGTGAAAATTATGATCTTTTAGGCCTCAACACATGATGGTGATGAGATTTATGTGTAACAGAATTCCCCCCAAAGCATGAGTCTAGAGGGATACGATAGGCAAGATCTTTGAAAGAGAAAGTTATCACTTCGAGGATAGAAATTGCTTGATTGAAGATCATCATCAATGAGGCTTTTGCAATACATCAATACTTTTGACTCATAACCAAATAATCCCTCATCATGGTTGCACTCCAATACAAGGCAGATCCATGAGGGAAATGAATAAACATGGCTTCTAGAATACAACATAGATCCATGAGAATAAGACTCAAACTTGTACATAGATACTAGACATACAATGTATATCTATGTCAAATAGATGCAAATTTGAGCATAGCCACGGCCATACAAATGTTGATCCATGCTAGGACTTATACAAAATAATCCATCACAACCTGGGGAAATCCATGAGCGCTTAACAAACTCCCAGGGTCTTCATTTCATCTTCCACAAAGTACGATTCTATCCATGTGATTACAATGTTTTGATGTCGAACATGGAAGAAACCACTTGATTACTATTCAATTATAAGAACCATTAACAAGTGCGAGGGAAATCACCATTGATTTCAATGATTCCCAAGGTACCCTAGTACAATCTCTTGAGTGTGAATAGATTATTTGATGTCGAACACTCAGTCGAATCTTTCGATCAAAGGTCAATGATGTGAACCTATGTCAAGAGCGAGAGAAACTGTCATTAATGCATACAAATCTCAAGGTACTATATTTTTGTTTCTAAGACTAACTCTTGGATGATGATCTAATGTCGATAGGAATAGTCTCGTCGAAGGAGGGCCATGATGAATCCCACATCGACAACACGAAACTCAGAACAAAGTTTTGGAATTTTGAGTATGATGTAACCATAGGACTAACTCAAAAGGTACTGGCACAAATATTGTTTTGACTGCAAAGGTAAACTTTGAATTTTCCTTTGAACATTGGGTGGCACAAGAAAAGACTTGGAAGCATTAACTTATACCCAATGAGTACCAAGACATAATGCGATAGTAGATGATGCATTCTTTGAAAGACTCAAAGGAGTGACATGACTCATGAAAGTGGATTGATTTGGAAGCAATTTGAATACCCAATTGACTGAATGAAATGCAGACAAGTTCCATGTTCAAAGGTGACTAATAAATTCCATTTATTTGCAAAACTAAAATAGTTCCCTTCCCTTAATTTCCCCATCATGATTGATGAGTGCCTATTTTTGTTTTTATGAGTCCAAAGAGGGTATTAAACAGTCATTGTAGCTTACCGGGAGATAATTCCATTCTCGTATATTTAATGAACTTGAGAAATGAAGGGTTTGTTCCCAAAAGAGGGTCTCTCAATGTTTAGCTTAACGAGTCAATTGAAAGTTAACTCGACATCGTTCATGTTTAGAGAGCCTAAAGGAAAACATAAGAAGACTCCAAATGGTCCCTTTTTGTACAATTTAGTCTCCAGGGGACAAAAAATTATAAAATCATACCCAAGAGAACTCTTCCATTCATGATTGGTTGGAGCGCTCGTTTTTCGTAACTAGTCAATCCGAACCGAAAAAAGAGGTAAACTACCATTGGAAAGACGACTCCTTAATTAATTTTACGAGCGTGAAGAAGTCAAGTTCGCTTGACAATATTTTCACATTTAAGGAGTCCAAAAAGAGTTTAAAGAAGACTCCATTAGGGTTTCTTTTCATAATGAGCGGGTTTAACGAGCCTAAAAAGAAGGGAAAACGACTCAGAACTTTGATACTAGGTTTAAAGAGCACGATCAAAGTATCGAAATTAGCACTCAACAAATTTTTTCATTTTATGGAAGTATGAAAACAAGTAAAAAATGAACTTACCCATAGCCAATATTATTCACTCTCATCTTTGCAAGCACCTTCTTTAAACGACTATTAGCTTTCCAAAAAATATATAAATTGAATTTTATAACTATAGAAAAGGGCATTTTTTAATGAAATAATTAAAAAATATTAAAATAATATAACAAAACCCTAAAAAATGTCATATAAAAGTCAAAGGAAGAGTAAAAGTATTTCATTTACCATTTACCAAGTTTTGGAGAGCTACTTGGAGCAATTGTGTGCAGATTTCAGTTGCAGATTCCAGAGCCATTACCCATCCATTTTTCGATCTGTCTATCTCAGGTAGGAGCTAAAACCCTTCTCATCATTTTCATGGTTGCATTTTCTCCCTTCCAAGAATTTTCATGGAGTTTTGGGTATTTTTACCCAAGGGTAAAAAATGTTTCCTAGGTAACGCGCTTCTCCTTTGCGGGAAAAGTGGTGCCTATGGAAAACCGCATTTTTTACACCTGCACAAGCGGTGGCACCACTCTGTCTCAAGGAGACAGAAGAGGTTCCACAAATCATGCCCAAAAAATGGATTCCCTAGCAAAAATAATTATTTTTAAGCATTTTAAAAGGTCGATTATGTGTCTAAATACTCCATTTATGGTTTTTCGTAGGTAATACAGTCAAAATGGTGGTGTGGAAAGAAAGACAACATGACGATGATGATGCTAGATCTGGGGAATATGCGGCTTCTATAGCTTCTCTATGGGGATGTGACCTTTTGAAATTATTCCATACTCCCAGTATGATATCTCATGTAAAAATACTGTAGTACATTTTGTGGATGTGGAACCCAGAACAACAATATTTTGCGGTGGGGACCCATATCCTCACTGTGGAGGTGGAAAATATTTATTTTCTTACCATATTATCCATGCATGGAGCGCCAATTTCATTGAGAGGCTCCCGAGGGGGGGATATAACTACACAAGAACTCATAGTTCACCACTATTTTCCAGGCACTAAAATGTCTGGGAAAAAGATCCCAATTAAGGAAGTTATGGATTTTCCACTTTGGACAGTACTCTTCACTATGCAGAGGGTTGCAGGGAGCCAAGGGACTCATCAAGCTTCCTAGATGCACATGGTTGTATACCCTGGAGTCTATGGTACCCATTGTTTTCAACTAGGCCAAAGCATTGCTTAGTGTGTTTGAAGGATCAGCTAACGAAGTGTCGACAGGGGGAGCTAAAATAGTTTGGTTATGGGACTATCTTGGCCTATTTCCTTTTTAAGAGGGTACCTATCTTGAGGCCACAGGTGGTTTTTACTGAGCTGGGAGCTTGAAACCCCCGCATGCTGTAGTGTTTGGAGATCATGGGCTGCATTGGAGGTGGCGGAGCCAAGGTCAAGTATGGGAACCCCTTCTTCTAGTGGTTGGATGACCAAATCCTCATGATCAAGGATTATGCTTATGTTGGGATTGATTTCCGAGGAAATACAGATCTACCTTTACTAGTTGATGCCTGATGGGGTGATATTGGTAAGAAATGATGCTCAAGAAGTTAATTGTTTTTTAATGTTTTATGTTTTATGATTTTTATGAATGATGACGACACCTAATTTTTTCATGCAGATGTTGGAGATGCACGACCAGGGCGTTCATCCCCAATGGATAGGCGATTCGGGGCTCGCTTCGTACACAGAGAGGACAAAAAGTTAACCAAGTTGGAGGACAACCTTATTAGACATTCCAGATGCTATTATAGATGACCTACTAGGAATTACTAGAGACACACAGCTAGAGTGTCAGGTCGTTTCAGCCGCTTGCTCCGGAGGGTAGCTAGGGATATCATGTTCTATCATGAGCACTACTAGATGTTCTACATGATGTATACACTAAAATCTAGCTAGCTTCAGGATTTTTTCCATCTTGTATATCTGAAATCCAAAGTGCTTCAGTTGGGGTCTTGTGACCATTATTTTTGTAAAAAACTTTATATATATATACAAACTTATTTACGGTGTTTATATGTGTTTCAAATGGGAAATGATATTTACGTAAGTTTTTATTTGTCTTTAACTGTTTGTTTTAATTTACAATGGACCATGTTTTATTTATAAGAGTTATGTATGGGAAATACATATAAAATGTAGTTTGTCAATGAGTTGGAAACCGTGTTATAATACTTAGGAATGTGCCTATAAGTAATGGATTCAAATGACCTCTCTAATAGACACACTCTTCGAAAGAGACGAAGAAGTGTACGGTTTCTGATGGTATAAACGTGGTTTAAATGACAAACCACTAGCTTTGAGTCCATGAATACTACCAAGTCATGAATGTCCTGAGATGCAGCCTCAATCAACAAACCTATCATTGCTTGATACTCGGTGATGTTGTTGGTAGTTGGACCAATACAAATTGCCCCTGAAATGACTAAGTCATGTGTTGGGAAATACAAAACCCAAGAAGTTGAAGCGAGGTTAAAGGTATGATGAAAAGTACCATCAGCAAAACCATAAAAAGCCATCTGATCTGCATGAGCAAAACATGGTATAAACAGTATTGACAAGAAACTCAAAACCATATTGAAAATCCAAAAACAGGCCAAAAATTCAAACAATATACATATATACAAGGTACCATAAAGAAATGAATTCAAGCATAGTACCTATTCAGGTACAACCCATTGTGAGGTTTCCCAAAAGGTATCCCATCATAGTCTACAAGCTCGTAGGTCCCTTTCTCTAAAATTTTACTGGAAATAAAGGGACTGTACCACATAGATTCAAACTTTTCCTTCCCTAGCTTGTCATGTCTCTGATCATAAGTCAGAACATTTCAACTTCATTAAAGACAGGAGGCTGAACAGACTTATCGTACTGAGCCTTAATGCATTTTTTGTGTGCCTCGTTAGCCAATCCAACATCTCTTCTAATTTCATCAAGGTTTATTAAGTACAAAAACCATTCTTCTTCGAAGGATGTGTTTGGGAGAAGTTCTACTACAAATTTGAGTGATGGGATTTGACACTAGATAGGGAGGACAACTTCTAGTCCGTGAACAAACTGAAAAGGTGTGAAACCATTTGTTGTTTTAACTGAAGTCCTATAATCCCACAGTGCGGAAAAAAGAGTGAAATTCTAGTTGGATTTGTGATCTCCAACCATCCTATGCAGCATATTTTTCAAAACTTTTTTAATGGCTTCAACCTGACCATTATCCTGGGAGTAATATAGAGTTGATTTTTCATGGCGAAAACCCATCTTAGCACTCAAATCAGCCATCATCTGATTCTGGGATATGTGGTCAGTGACTATGGCTTGAGGGACTCTAAACCTAGCTATCACATGGTTGAACAAAAATAGGGAGACATTTTTTCCATCCTTTGCATATGTAGGCATTGCCTCAGCCCATTTTGTAAAGTAATCAATGGCTACAATGATGTAACCATTCCCCTCAGCTGAGGTAGGCTTACAATGCATGAAATCAATACCCCACTTCGAAAAAGGGCCAACAACAATGACGGGGTGTAAAGGAGCAGGGTGGGTGCGCTTTTTAGGATAAAAGAGTTTACAAGGTGGGCATTTCTTAACCGTCTCATGACAATCTTTGAATATTGAAGGCCAAAAATACCCAGCGCGAAGGATTTTCTGAGCTGTCACCATCCCAAAATGATGACCGCCACATGCTCCAAAGTGGCAATCATTCAAAACTTGTTCAGCCTCTTTGTGTGTAAGGCATCCCTGAAGAATGAATACAATACCATGTCGATACAATGTATCATTTAAAATGAGATAATACTTTGCGTGGTGATGAATGCGACGACGATCGTCATGGGACATGTCGGGCTGAAATCTCTGGGTTTGGAGATAAATCATCAAATCTCAATACCATGACTTGGTTGTGCTAATCATGAACAAGAATTCATCCAGAAATGAATCATTAGGATCAGCTTCCATCAAAGCACAGGGAAGGTTGCACATCAAATATGTGAAAACCAAGGGCTTCTTTGAAGTAGCCTTACAGAACTTGAGATCAAATTCATGTAAGATAATGATCCAATGGGAATACTTGCCCCTTAGTACCTGACGATTCAGAATGTAATACATGGGGCTTTGAACAGCGAGTACAATTGTGGTGCATAGTAAGATGTCCTAACAAAATTTTTGCACATCAATAACTGTGGCCAAAGCTAGTTTCTCCACACATGAATAACAGGTTTTAGAGTCAAGGAGACTCTTACTTAGGTAATAAATCACGTGTTCTTGGCCAATGGACTCTTCCTGCACTAGAACCATACCAATGGTAGTCATGGAGGCATCAACGTACAACAACAAATATTTTGAGTAATTTGGGGGCTGCAACACTGGTGAATGCGTCAAAGTGCATTTCAAATTGTCAAAAGATCATTGGGCTTGGTCATCCCAAAAGAATGGAGTGTCCTTCTTAAGGAGAGGCATATAGTTGTGATTTTTTCTGTGAATTTGCATACAAAATGACGAATAAATTTTTCCTTCCCTTGAAAACTTTGGAGTTCAGTGATATTACTTGGGGCAGGTAAGGCCAAAATAGCAGTAATTTTCAAAGGATCTATCTGGATGCCATCTTTGAAAACCACAAATCCAAGAAGACATCCAGTCTCAACACAAAAGACACATTTTTGTGGATTAAGTCAAATATTATAATGACGAAACCTAAGGAAAATGTCCCTAAGGTGCCCTGGTTGGCCCTCCTATTCCTGTGAATGAGTAGGGAGATCATCCATATATGAATCCATGATGTGCTTGATATCGTGAAAAGCATAGGACATGGTGTGCTATAATGTAGCTCCAGCATTTTTTAAACCAAAGGGTAACTTTCAATATGTAAAGGTTCCCCATAGGAATATGAATGTTGTTTTATGTTGATCGAAGGGTAGAATATCTATCTTGTTGTAACCGAAAAATCCATCCATAAAAGAAAATATGACACTCCCAACACAGTTATCGATGATTTGATCGATGTGTGGAGTAGGGAGATTCTCCTTGGGAGAATCCTTATTTAAATCTCAGAAATCAATACAAAACCTAATAGTGCCCTACTTCTTAGCCACAGGGACAATATTAGACACCCATTACATCAGCCTTCCTAGGATGGACTTGTCGTGGTTTTTGCTAGACCCGCTTGGCCATGGGATAAGTTTTAACCTCGTGCACCATGATGGATGGATCAATCCTAGGAATTTATTCATATGTCTAGGAAAAAAAATCATGGAATTCTTTGAATAGAGCTCTATAACTTTGAGTTTCTTCTGTTGAACAATTTTGGCCTACATGAACATGCTCAATAGTTCTAGGCTTGACTGATATATCAATAGGGGTTGTCTGAGTGATGTTGCAAAGGTTTCCTCAGGAATCACTGCCTTGCAACAACACAGGTGTTTGAGGATTGGTTACAATATCAGTATTAATAAGAGACACAATATCAAATTCTACCGAACTAGCATTGGGAAGGAAAGAGGATCTATGATGAAGATCTTCCCATACAAGTTCATTCACACTCATGATCTCCATAATGGTCTTGGCTGATGGAAAAGTCTATCTGAGATAGTATAGAGTGGGGAGAGAGGGTTCTAGACAGTAGGATAGGTGGTAAGGATCTGAAGCCACCAGATGAAGATCATCAGAATGGACATCGGAAGCAGATTGAACAGCATCATAAAGTGCTTCGTAAGGGCCTACAAAGGATGACTCAACAAATTCATTTCCTCTAGGACTGTGGCCATTCATGGAAATCATGTTCACAGTTGCCACTTCTATACTAGGAGGAGTTGAGGGAAACACTCCCATGAGGGTTGAATCCTTAAATATACCTACCCCAATCGAATGATAAGGTGGAGGGGATTGACCTAGCATAGGGTATTTATTTACAATGGGGGTGGTAACATCTGATAAACAAAAATTGAGTTGATTGATGGTCACAATATTCCCTAATTGAGGGAGTTGGAGAGTTCAAAACACTATCGAAGAGACAACCATCAAAGCATAGAACCAGTTTCTCCCCAATAGAAGATTGTAATCCAACAGGGCATCGACCACCTCCACCTGAATGGAAATAGTCTGGCACCCAAGCTTGACTGAAAGGGCTGGTAACATACGATGTGGTTGGAAACCTCGTCCATCGAAATCTTTTAAGGTTGTGGGTGACTTTGTAAGTTCAGGAAAATCAATGGCTCTCCAACAAGCCACAGCCAAAACTGACGCGGAAGCTCCTTCATCCAGAACAATCCTATGGACCTTTCTCCCAACTACTCTTGTCATGATTTGAAATGAGAGCTGGTGGGGTAATATAGAGTTATAGTTCTCCACATTAAAGTGAATCAAATTAGTGTTATCTGGGTCTAACGCCCCCAATTCCGTCAATAATTTTTTGCGCTGTGTGGGACAATTTTGGAGCACATCCAAGGTAGAAATTGCGCAAGGTGCTTGAGCCAAATCTTCAACAAATTTGTATAATTGTTTGGTTTGAGAATTTGGATTAAAAATAGACTTCCTAAGGGTACTCTTGCATGGGCACAAAATCAAGTCAAGATTAGGTTTCTCGATCATGAGGGGACCATTGACTAAGACGGAGGAGAACTAGTGGAAGGTGTTTTTTTGGAAGAAGGATTCTCGTCCTTCTTTTCTGTAGGTTTTTCATATGACTAACTACGAGTATTCAAGCTAATATTTTCTGAGGACATCATTCTGATTTCTTCTGTAGAATTATAGTTTTCTTGATTAGGAATATGATCTATCAATTGTTGTTGAGACGGAAAGGGGTCGATAAGCATTGTTGGTGTAGGGTTACTTTTCAAAAAAGTATTAATCTCTTCATGACAAGGGCACCCCTTCATGAAGTGGTCACCACCACACAATAGGTAGGGATACTTAGCCTTCCTCTTACCTTTATTGTCATTCTCTAGGGCCATAGCCTTTGTATTCTCTTGTTGGTTTTCGAGCTTCTTATTTTTTCCTTTACATTTCTTCTTATTACTCGGTGTTTGCGTACTTTGAATAGAATTCACCTAGATGAAGACCATAGGAGCAGAAGGTGCAGTAGTAGAAGTACTATGTTGCTTGGTAAGCTTAGCTATTGATGAGGGCTGGATTGAACTGACAACCCCATCAACAGGAGTTTCTGTAGGTGGCTTGGTAGGGTCAGTGCTGGGGTGAGGAGCTTGAGGGATTAGTTCATACAAAGTTTCAGACTGGGAATAAAACAAGTCCGAATACTGAGCGCGACTGATATCATGCTCTTCAATAACAACACCACCCATAGCCACGTCACGGGAAATGGGAGGAAATAAGGATTTCATGAACCAATCTACTAATAATTGGTCTAGAATAGGAGCTTTAATAAGTCTTCGTCGTCTCCTCCATTCATGAATATGGTCAGATATGTGTGTAGAATTATTTTGACAAAGTGATGTCAAAATATCTGTACTAGTTTCTTAATGGATGCGAAATTGGAAACAAGTAAGAAAAACCATTTCAAATGAGCTAAAGTCCACAAATGAATGTTGCGGAAGTCCAATGTACCACTTTGTAGCTATACCAGTCAAAGTTTGTTGAAAGAGCCTTAAACAGACTGAATCATCCATCAAGGATTTGTAATAACACCATAGCTGGAAGGTCATAACATGGTTTTTGGCCCTATTCTCCCTGCTTCCCATCGAATTTCAGAATATTTGATGGTAACTTTACTTGAATTGTAGGCCATGAAGGGTTATGTAGGATGGGGTCATTAATCAACTTCTATAGATCAGGAAAGTCCAAAGTTTCCAAAAAAGGAAGTTGTTGGTTTGGCTTCACATACTGGTAGTATTGATAAGGCATATGTATACCAATAGGACAATGGGCCGATTGATACACTAGTTGTTGGGAATTTGGATTCACAGATGATCCTCCTGAAAATCCACTAGATGGAGGCAGGCCCTCGAGAGGAGGGTTTCCTCAAGGTGGTGGTGGTGATCCTCCACTAGGGGGTCCTCTTCCAGGTGGTTCTCCACTAGATGGGCCTCCAAAAGGTGGTCCACCAGAAGGTGGTCCCCCATGAGGTGGTCCTCCAGGTGGTGGCCCCCTAGAAGGTGGTCCACCAAAAGGTGGTGGTCCTCCAGGAGGTGGCCCCCTAGAATTTGGTCTACCAAAGGTGGTCCTCCATGAGGTGGACCTCCTCCAGGTGGGCCTCTGCTAGGTGGCCCTCCACCAGGCGAGACTCCAGCAAGTGGCCCCCCAAAAGGCGAGCCACCATATCCTCCAGCATTATTGATAGGTATCCCCCCATGCATAGGCATATACGACCGGTTGGGTTTCTACCATGGTGTAAACATGTTTTCGAGATATACCATTCATGTAGATGTAGGTTGAAATTTCACATCACTTACAGATGGTATATTTCTCGAGTGAGTATATACCGAAGAAGTTTGATTAACAACAAGATGTAACATTAAGGGTTGCCCCGTACTAGAAGGGGGAGTAACTGCTTTGGTTTTTGTGGGAGGGACTACAACTGCTGATTGTCCTACAACAAAGGCATGTCTTGTACTGGATGTGACTCCACTAACTACTGATGCAACTTGACCTGGAGTTTTTCCCTATTGGAAGAAGATACGGGAGAACCAGAACTAGAAGACCCAGGATTTTGAAATGTAGTAACAGGGATGGAAGGTTGACCTGGATTATGAACTATTGATCCTTGAACTAGTGATGTTAGACTAGGATTAGCTTGAGACATTGAGAGTGAATGGTATCAGGGAGGATTTGATTCTGGAAGATGGGGTTAAAGAGACGACATAGGCTCCCGATGAGGAAAAGGCAAAGCAGTAATGTTCTTAAGGTGATCTTAAAAATTATGTCAATGATCCATAGTTGGATGGAGCCTCCTATACATATCCTCATTCGACGGAGGGTTAAAAAAGGATGATCTAGTAACCCCAAATTCAAAAATTTATTAACCCATAGAGGTTCTCCAAAAATGAGTATTAGGGCCATATTTTGTCCCCTCTGTATCATTAGATGGGCGATCAACCCAATTTGATGAACCAACATGAAATTCCATTTGAAAATGGAAAGCAGTGTCACCTATAGGAGGTTGTTTGACCAAGGGATTGTCATATGTAGTGAGTTCTTCCCCCACCTCCACAGCTAGATTATCTTCCACGTGAGAATCAGTTGCGGCAGCTTGGTCTATGGATTCCATTGGTATTTCTCCTACAATAGGAGGAATTTTAGGTGGCAATCCTTAAACTCTTTGAGATCTTCTCAGAGGAAACTCATCCAAATTGTTGGTCACTAAAAGCCTAGCCTAGGGTTTCAAAACTAGAAAAAAAACACAAGACCTCTCCTACACAAGCTAAAGGCCACAAGAAAACTCAGGTGACAAGAGGGGCTTATGAAATCCGGTTCCTCACTAGTATTATCAAGTCTTTGCAACTTGTGATATACCATAGGGTCCAACAGTAAAGCATGGCAAGGAGGATTGGGACCATCCCTTTCCTAAATACTCGATTACTTAGACGACACGTGTGTAGTAGTCTCCTCGAGTGTTGTTCTCGGTGTTTTGCGCTGACAAGATGGCCAACGGGTTTTTCTTAGATGGTTTAGGGAATCCTAGAAGGGTCTCCCGATATACACAAGGTACGTGGGAGCTCAAATCTGTGTAAGTGTTGTCTAATGCACAAACATTCAAAAGCGGCCTTCCGATATACAATTGAGTAAGTGAAGTACCTTTTGATATACCTCAAGGGTATGTGAAAGGTTGTTCGATATACCGACGATACATGGAAGAACCACACAATTCCTAGGATGCAGTGCAGGAAAAAGAATGGCAACTACTATGTTTAAAGATGTCGAAACACGTCTCTATTCTATCACACAATTTACTAAAAAAATTAACCTAAATCTACCGTTAATTTTATCTTGAACAGTTAGGTGGATGCATTGAAGTGTGTATGGAAAAGTAAAACAATGCAGCATGGGATGCAAATTTTTCACTTTACCATTCAAATGATTCCCTACTTATAGGAAGGAGAGAGTGTTTCAATTCTATGTCAAAACAAAAAATTTCCCAAACAGTCACGCTGAACTCATCTTTTCAAAAAAAGAAAAAAAGAAAAATACTTCTACACTGATCTTTGAAAGCAAGAACGAAGCAAGATCTCTTTTCATAAAAATAAAGACACTAGCACTAAAAGGAACACTAAGCACTTTGTCAATTTTCTTCAAAAAACGAAAAAGATCTAACTTATAACTATGATACTTTTTTCTTTTGACAAGATAAGAGCATATTAAAAGGAAAGAAGAACACGGGTATCTGAAATCTTGTGAAGCTAATCATGGGTCCAATGATTTGTCTTTAAAAAAAATTATGATAAAATATTGTTATACCCAAATCATGTCACCAACATGTGATGATATCCTTAACACCTATATTTTCCCTAAATCCCAAACTTGGAGTGGAAACTTGCTCTGGATATCAATTCTACTTGAAAAAACCTAGCACTACGCTTTCCTTTTATCTAACGAGCGGTACCTTGTTCAACACCGCCTGAGTCCTGTTATAGGAAAGCGGTGCCACCATGCTTCTGCTTTGTTATTAAAGTGGTTCTTACCTAAACCGCTCTATCATAAGGGAACAAAAGCAGTACCCTTGGTAAAAATGGAAAAAGAGAAGATTCTCAAGGCTTCTAGAACATGAGCCTTGTGTCCTCTCTTATCCCTATTAGTATGGGTTAGTTTGAGTCAATATCCCTCTTGGTAGGATATTAGAGCCACCTCACCCACAATTCTCTCAACTATCCCTATCCATTGATCCCTATAAATACAAGCTCATATCCATAGTTAAGGGAGAGAACTGAATGGTATTGTTATGCTGTTGAATTGACTATCTAGTCCAATCCATTGGAGAGCACAAGAGAGAAAGTTGGAGCTATCGGAGATGAGGTGTTTGTCTTGTGGAGGAGTTTTTCAACACTAAGGCAATGGTTGTAAGCTTCTTCATTCATTTCTTAATGCAAAGCTGATTTCCGTCCCACATATCTGTTGTATTGATCTCACATGTATATGTTACTCGATTTCTTAGTCACTAGTATGGATGTGTGAATAACTTTATGGTAGCTTTGATGTTCTTGTTTTTTTGACATGTTTGCAGGTACACAGGTTCGTCATCAAAGCATTATTCTAGGTGTTTACAACATTCAGGGAAGGTCTTCATCCTTTTTCGTTCACTCATTTTTTCTGGATCTGAACCATTCAAACCAGAGGAACAGCTTCTGTCCGCAGAAGGTGCAATATTCCTGACAACAAATCTGGTGACTCCGTTGAGGACAAATAAAATTTCAGTTGATCTATTCTTCCTCAGTCTTTGAACACTTGTCCAAATCAAGGCTCCAGTCTATAACTCTCTTCAGTCAGATCTGCCATCTGACTTAGTGAATTTTGTCTTAAAACTTTCATATATGTTCAGATCTTAACTATTTCAACCTTATATGCTCTGTTTTACTGTCAATTCATCAGTCTTTACCTTGATTTGATCAATTTTTAACTTTAAATCTTGTTCTCTTTGTGTTTTGGATTTATTTAGGGAACCGCACCTTTTGTTGGCAATAAGCAGTTCCACTGCCTAAACCCCGTTAGCCATAAGCAGTGACACTGCCTGTGTGCAGTGATCCAGAAGCGGTGCTCATCTAGAACCGCTTTGTCCAAGACCCCTCTAGCATGGTGCCAGGTAGGCCTTGTTCCAGAACTAGTTTTTGTGATTTTTTTCAAAAAGTAGAGTTTGTTTGCTTTCAGCCCTGCACTGTCAAGCTTGCTTGTTTGGATCTGAATGCTCATGGTTGAAAATTTTGTGGTGAAAATTGGTTTGATTGTAAAAATTCAAAAGCTAGGTTAGGCTTGTTTATTATTCCTTTGCTTTCATGCTTGTTGGTTTTGATTCTGAAAGGAATTGTTGAACGCATTAGGTTTCAGTTAGATCTCTTTTCATTTCATTTATAAAGACTGAAAGCAAAACCATTTTCTTATCATCTTAATTTCATTTTTTCCATAGAGGACTCCTTTTTGCTTTTAAAAAGAAATTTTTTTGTTGAGATTAGGTCATTACTATTACTGAGCATAGGGAACTGGATCTCTGGTTAGCCTCACAATCTTTTAGGTTCCCTTGGTTCATTTGTATCTCTTGCATTAGTACTATCTCATCAAAAGAAAAAACAGTGTAGTTTTAAGTTAGATCTATCTATGTTTCAAGAAAAATCGACAAAATATATTGCATATGCATGTAGAGTGCTTGTTGTTTATCTTTGAGGAAAAGAGACTCTTACCCATATGATTGCTTTCAAAAAGAAAAATGAGTTTGGAATGTTTTTCTTGTCTTTCGATTTGGTTTATTCAAAGTAGTTGTTTGGGAATTTTTGGTTTTCAAAACAAAAAGAAAATACTCTCTTTCCCTCCCGTAAGTAGGCATACCTCGAACGGTAAAGTGAAATATTTGCATTGGCATATCTGCATGGTTTTACTTTTTCTGTCAAAATTCCATGCATTCACCTAACCGTCCACTTTAAAATTAACAGTAGTTATAGGCTTAAAATTTACATAGCAATTTGAATGATAGGCTAGAGACGTGTTCAGGCGTCGTTAAGCGTAGGAGTTGTCGTTACTTGTCCGCACTACATATAGGGACTCATGTAGTTCTTCCACATACCGTCGGTATATTGAATGGCCTTTCACGTACCCTTGACGTATATAGAAAAGTACTTCATGTACTCGATTGTATATAGGAAGGCCCCTTGTGAATGGTTGTGCATTAGACAGCACTACTACCTATTTGAGCTCCCACGTACCTTGCGTATATCATGAGACCCCACTAGGATACCTTATCTATATGAGAAAATCCTTTTGGCCATGTTGCTTGGATCCATACACCAAAAACAACATTCAGGGAGATTAATACGCATGTACCCTTGTGTTATATCGTGAGCGGCACCTTCTTGACAATCCTGGTGAGAGACTGGACTATCTGAACTCCTCCTGTCATTTAAGTTTGCTTGTTTGGCCTATAGCTTGAGTAGGGAAATTTTTGGTGTGTTTTTTCTAGTTTTGAGACCCTAGGT